>JBBBDQ010000738.1:5607500-5837500 GCA_037127315.1 Ascarosepion bandense
GGTCTAAGGGCCTGACCCTGCTGTAGATGTATTTAGATATTAAACCTTTCTTGTACAAAGATAGTAGCCAACGTTGAAGCTTGGCTTCAATCTTGCTGGAGTTGTCAAAATTCTCGGCAGAACCTATAGTAATAAACTTGGAAGGATCATTCAAAATGTTATACATTTTTGATAAATAATCCTCCTTGTTCAATATAACAACACCAGATCCCTTGTCTGGCTTGGTTATATAAATGTCTTCCCTGGAACGTAAGGACTTAAGTGTACGAAAATGAACACTACGCCAGTCCAAAATATCTTTATCGCAATCTAACGAAGCGAATTCATTGGCAAACTTAAACAACCCAGCTTTAACTGTGGAACACTTTTCAGTAGAACTTGGAACATGATGAATAAGTTGCGAGTAGAATAACTCGAACTCAGAAAGAATTTGTTCCTTGTCGATCTGAGAAGGCGGCACACAAAAATCCAACCCATGGGAGAGAACAGAAAGTTCAACCCCAGTGAGATTTATACTGGAAAAATTGAAAATGTGTTGGTGTAAATCACCAGAAACACGACCGTACCGTAAAAGTTGGCCGAAAGGTTCCTCGGGTTTTGGGATAAGTATGACGTCTTTTCTTTTTAGAGCAATTTGTGGTTTGTGTGGGTACCGATCTTTATTCACACAAACACACACACACACACACACACACACACACACACACACACACACACACATATATATATATATATATATATATATATAATGGCGTATTTTGACAGTAAGAATTCTCTCAAACATTTTGTTAGATAATACGGACAAAGTCTCTTTATCAATATTTTGATAAATCTTTCAAATTTCAATTTCAAATGTTTTTATAACACCTATTTTGTATATGTGTGAATATTCGCTTCTATAATTAGACATTATTTTACTAAAAAAAGAATGACGTATCGGGCTAAAATGATAACTAGCTTGATATAAACAAAAATGAAAACTCCATTAAATAAATTTATAATAACCAGATACATCGTAATTAAAAAGAAGACGAACAGTGTACTAAAATTATAATCTTACGGTATATAAAAATTATAAATTAAAAATAAATATCTTAGACTTATCATCTTTTATAAAGAATTAAAAATATTTAATCTAATTCTTAGGAGTAATTGATCACCTGAAAAACTTAACCAATGTAAAAATGATGTTGTTATGAATTCTTATGTCCTTTAGAAGATTGTATTTTCAATTCTAACAAAAAGGAAGCAACATTAAATTCTTACATTGGTCACACAAGCAACACACTGTTTCTTAGGTTAACTTGTAATTTATCAAAATTTTGTGCAATTCGTTTTCATATAGATAAACATATGAAAAATAAACAAAATAATATTAATATCAGATACATTTTAGTTGATAACACGAAAATTTTACATAGGACAAGTAAAAAAAGAGTCCAAATTCTAGTGTCTGTTCTAATAAAAGAGAAATAGTCAGCATTAAATAAGGCATTCTTTCTTCAGAGAGGACCGTATGTGTGTGTGTGTGTGTGTTTTTAATATTAAAACACATACACACACACACATGTAAAAAATTCAGTCTGACCGTTTACATAACGTCGCCTTGAGCGAACAATTCTTGAAAATGATTGTAGCAAGTATTGAGTAAAAATAATTTTAAATAAACTTATGAATTTTGTCAAATTAACGATAAAACAAAACAACTTATTCGTAAATGTTATATATAGATAGATAGGTGTGAGTTTGTAACCCTGGGTTTCACGCTTTTGCGATCGTCATATATATATATATATTTATATATATATATATATATATATATATATATATGCATACACTTTTCACACACACACACACACACACACACATATATATATATATATATATATATATATATATATATATATATATATCCGAAAGAGAATTATGCTGACTTTGGAGTTTCGTCAAGGTATTATTATGATGTCTCTTCACGGCTCAGGTTTTTTCCTTCTGCTGTATATGAGAGCATATTCCACATCAATTCTGTTAACGCTCTATCGAAACCTCGATATCAAGCACTTTATGACAAAAAACTGCTTGCTAGAAATACCTTCTGCTAGTAAACCACTGAAAAGCAGTAATCTTAGCACTAAGTATCGTCACAAATCACCAGTATATATATATATATATATATATATATATATATATATATATACTGGTAATGCATTAATTATCTTATTCTTCTATTTAGTCACAATGAAGTTTTTTAAAAATTTGGCCAAACAGTTACTTTTCCCATCCAACCTACCACTAGTAATCCAGTGGTTCCACTACTATAGAAAAAATTACTACTAATATTCTACTAGTTTAACCATATAAAAGCCGATATTCCGCAACCTCTTGTTTTACTAGACCAATAGCTTTTAGCCAGGATTGAAACCCAGCTGAATTGGCGTCTGAGCTATGGGCGCTCGGTAAAGGAAGTTTGACTTTAGCGTGTTATATACAATGTATACACCCGCCAGTAGCTGACAGTGTTCGAATTCATTAAACCATTAGCAACGAAGATTATGGCGAGCTACACCTTCTGACTGATTAGTTTCAAAACTAGTGATGTGTTAGATATGATCGGACAAAGTCCAGGATGAATAAGGTGACCATACGCAATTCAGGATGGCTATATTGTTTAAGTGATTCGGAAGTGAATGGCGTAGAAATATCAGGATCATATCACCTCCTAAAATATGCTCCCTTAGAATCGGATTTTGAACAGTCAGAAAGAGTAATCTTTACCGGACCGTCGTAATTGCAATACGTGCTTTTGAAGAGGATTTCACGTCATCGAGAGACGATGGGATGGCATAGGAAAAAATTAGGAATTAATAAGACGCCGTAATGATTCAACGTGCAGTTATTTTGGAAAATAAATACATTCCAGTTTTTTTTCAATGTTTTTTTCGTTGTTATCTGTTTTTCTTGAAAATGTGATGACAAACCCAAAAATTATATGTATATATAATTATAAACATCATTTAAATATTTAGGGATTGCTCAATTACTAATTCTTTTTCGCTTGAGATATATCACGATAATTCATCAACATAAAAATTTTTGACACCTATATCCCCACCCCATCTATCTTCAGATTTGCATATATATGTATGCGTGTGAGTGTGTGTTTTTTTTGTGTTTTTGTGTGTGTGTGTGTGTGTGTGTGTGTGTGTGTGTGTGTGTAGATAGATAGATAGATAGATAGATAGATAGATAGATAGATAGATAGATAGATAGATAGATATGCAACTCCGAAGAAAGCTCCGAAAACACTGCCTGGAATTTATTTCCACTGAAAGTACAATAGAAAATTACAACATAATAACATAAATCTCTTTGGACGGCTGTCATGCGAGGTTAGAGATCACGTTCTAACCTGTTATTTAACCCATATCTGAGGAACAATGAATGCATTCATAACTTTCCCATGTCCAGTTGCATGAAAGTTCGAACGAAATATGGACTCTACTAGTTGATTCTACTCTTCACACTGATAAATTTCACGATATGTAAGAATAAAAATATTACACTTTTTTGTCTTAGAAAATTAATAACATTCTTTTAAACAAGATGAAAACAATTGTTTAAAATAATAGAATTATATCGACAATTAAATAAAAAAGAATAATATCTTTTTCAAACAAGATGAGAACAAATTTTCAAAAATGTAATTATATTGACAATTAATTAACAAATATTAACATCTTTTTGGAACGAGATGAAAATCAATTTATTGTCTACCAATTTATCTATTCTTTTTACATTGAGGGACAGTATTCAAAAGATACCCCATATCAGGCAAACGATGGACACCTGATGATGACCGGCGGGTACTTGGTTAAAATGTTTTGTGTATAATAACATCTATATTAACAAAGACTTTTTAAAATTGTCCAAAACAATATAAGGCTACTGATAAATTAGTCATTTCAGAAATGAAATACTAAATTATGAAAGGCGATACGAACACACCGTAATAAACAAACAATATAAATCGTCTGACATTGAATAGAAAAAACTCCAAAAAACATACCAGTATTTTGAGACACTGTTGTAGTGGATACAGAAGTTAATTCTACATTATTGTCATCTAGTGGTCGTGAGTTCAGTCTTTGGATCAGGTAATAAAATACCGATTCGGTAGTAACGAACAATAAGTGACATCACAGTGACAAAAATCACAGTAATTGTCAAATAACATTACAGTGAATATCTAATGATGACCAGACAGTATTTGGTCGAAACCTTGTGTGTATAATAACATTAGTTAAGAACAATATTTTGAAATAATACAAATATACTAACAGTTAATCATCTCAAAAATGAAAAATTGAATTATTTTAAAAAGTAAATATTCACCCAATCATGATAACAAGTTGCGTAACCTCTGAGAATTGTGGGAGACATTCAGATGGCACATTGTTGATAGAAGGTATTGAAGAGAAAAGGAAGGAAAAACTAACAACAATCGCGAGGTGAGAAGACAGAGTGTATGGCTATAAGCAAAAGAGACAACCCAATATACCAATTCCAAATTGGCTATACCAAAATTCAGAAATCTGGGAAGTATTTTTAAATCTGGGAAGTATTTTAACAGAGGACAGAAAGTGCAATACCGAAATCCGAAGGTGCATTCGGATAGCAAAACATGCCTTCCAAAAACTAAGCAATGTATTAAGAAACAGAAAAAAATCGTTTAATATAAAAAAAAATGATTACTGAACTCTTATGTAATATCAGTTCTCCTATATGGCAGTACATGCTGGATAACATCATCAGAAGAAGGAAATTACTGGAAAGTAATTGAAACTCACCTAAAGCGAGCTGAATGTGTAATGCTCCCCATACTAAAGACATTTCCACCAAGCTTCTCTACGGCATTTGACTTTATTGAATTTCTTTTAATGTGTTCTCTCAAATTTATATTTAAATTAGGGTCATCAGGATGACTCCAATGTAAATATAAATATATGTCTCTCAGAGATGAAAAAGAGAAATGTTGTTCTACAGAAGGTTGCTTAGAATACCATGAAATGAAGATATGAGCTACGACAAAGTTTCAGGGAAACAAAAACAAAGACATTTAACAATTTCTATCGCACATAATAAGGAAATAGGTCTTGGAAATTTGACACACGCAGGGCATATAGAATTCAAGTAGGACAGAGGAAAACAGTGCATAACCTACTTAATGAGATTGTGTAAATGGATGGCCGAACAGGGATTAGGAGATGTAGCAAAAAATGACCAAAATAGCAACAAAGGACAGGAAATTGTGGAAAGCTATCATCACCAACGTCTTCGAGGGACATGATATGGAAAAGAATAAGAAGCATGACATATAACAGAAAATCCTACAAAAGAACTCGTTTTGTGTATTCCAGTAGATAATACTGAACGTCTAACAAATTTGACCGTCTGACATTGAATGACTCCGAAAAAAACAAAACAAAACAAAAAAAACTCCGAAAACACTGCTTAAAATTATTTCCACTGAAAGTACTGGAAACACAATAACATAAATCTTTTACAATTGCTGTCATCCCAAGCTAGAGATCACGTTCTATCCTGCTATTTAACCCATAGCTAAGGAACAATGGATATATTTATAAATGAGTCGTGTTTAAATTGTTTTATGTATTGCTTATAACAAAATCCTTGAATACAGCTTTTATTTGCGTTGGCTATACACGTTTATCATATCTTAGTAAACACATATTTTTGATTTTTGATATTAGATGCGTTGAACATTTTCCCCATTTCATTTAAAATTTACACAAAAATTATTGACATTAATTTTATCTTATCAGCTTCTACATCAGTGTAAGCATTTGATCTCCCTTTCATACAATATGACTACTCTATTAAGTGCTTTATCTTGTACAACCCCAAAAATATGCGACCGTCTCTCTTTCTATATACTGTCACTTCTCGTCTCTTTCTGACGCCTTTTTTTACTCCCGTTTCATTATCATCTGACCCACTCATTCTCTCCAAATACACGTATGTATGTATGTATGTATGTATGTATGTATGTATGTATGGAGGGTTGTTTAGATTGCGTCTGTCATGACGTGTAATTTTTTTTTTTACTTGTGCGTCTTCTGTTCTGTTCTTTCTCTCTTTCTTTGACGTGTTATGCTCCAGTAACTCAATCGGGTAGAAAACGCAAAACAGTTTCTTAAATCCATTCGAAGACCGTATACCGGATAGGAACTAACTGTCGCCGACGACAATATAGATTTTATTTACACTTTCCGTTCCCTTTCAGTCTTCACACAATGCTGGATTTTCTGATTAGCAACAGATGAATTAAGAGATACTAGTCAAAAGCTAAGAAAACGAATAAAAATTAAACACGCAGGAGATAAAGGCGGAGAAATGGAGAGTAAGGAGGAGAGGTTGGAGAACAGTAGATACAACCTGGAGATAAGTCCTTGTTTTGTATAGCTATTTGTATAGACAGTTGATGACTTAACTTTTTTTTGTTAACTAAAAATCCCTGATCTTGTATGAGATAACATTTTCTGACATGAATGGGTAGCTGAAAGGGGGTGTTGGTGCCGGATAGGTAAAAACATAAATTTTATAGAATCATAAATTAAGTTTTCTTTCTTATAAATGCGTCAGAGTAAAATATTCTTAAGCGCTGAAGCGTGCTGCTTTTGTTGTTGCTATTATAAGTGTTTTTGTTATGTAGATGCGTTGTGCTTGTCATAAATACGTATATTTATTCTGAGTAGGCTTTTCTAGGCCCTTCAAAGAAAAGTGAAACATTTCGGGTTTTAGGGGTCACTTGTGAAAAGACTGTACGAATTAAGGTGCTTGTCTCTGAGTTAACATCCTATTGCATGTCAAATTTGTCAACTTTCGCAAACAATTCCTCAATTCTCCTGATTTTTGATGTCTATCTAAGAAATTATTATTGAAGTTATTTATTGCCGTAGGTCAGCACGATAGAAAAGAAATAGCCATGAGGCATTTAAATACGTGTAACCCTTGCCTTATATTTAGAGATTTTCTCTTAACTCATTGATCGCAGTCAAGACCATAGTCCACAAACCCTCACTGCAGCTGTGAATTTCATGATATTTTTTATGGCTATATGTTAATCCAGAGCTACACAAAATTTTCGTATTCTCCTAGATTGGCAGACTACGACGGCCAGATAATCCAGCCTGTCCTACTGTTTAACTTATAGCTTGAGGAGGGGGAGAAGTGATCAATCCATATCTAAACTTATTTATAAATAGAACTTTGTCTCTGAGTGTGTGTATATGTGTGTGTGTGTGTGTGTGTGTGTGCATGTGTGTCCGTTATCTATAGACTCCGAAACGGCTGAACCGATTTTCTTGAAAATTTACACAGTTGTACTATAAACATCTGTGAGTGTTCTTAGCTAGGTTTGTGTCGAGGTACCCGAGATAAATATCGTAAATCGATAATCGAAAAAATCGGGTTATAGAAGTAGTGGTCCAATTTTAATCAAATTTGATACACTCATAGACAAAGACATAAGAAACGGTATTCAGAAGTTTCAAGGTTGCAGTTCTTAGAATAGTGCAGAAAATCGATAATATATATATATATATATATAAGGCAAGATGTTTGTGTGTGTGTGTGTCTGTTTATCTGCCTGTATGTCTGAATTTTTCCAGCCCTTTTATTTTAGTTTTTGCTTCGGCTTTGGCTCTAATAGGTATAATTTTAGTTCTTAGTCTCAGCCATGATACCATTTATTCAGAGGACTTATTTAGCTTTCAAAATTCAGTTTACGACGAAAAATCTTATTTGATA
This sequence comes from Ascarosepion bandense, assembly GCA_037127315.1. Taxonomy (NCBI): domain Eukaryota; kingdom Metazoa; phylum Mollusca; class Cephalopoda; order Sepiida; family Sepiidae; genus Ascarosepion; species Ascarosepion bandense. The sequence continues at coordinate 5,615,331 of JBBBDQ010000738.1, forward strand.
TCGATAGCAGGAAATCAAAATTTGACTTACATCCATTTATTTTTCTTTCAGTCTACGGTTTCACTTTAACTGGGAACAACTATTGCTTTTTTTAGTCTTTCGTGCCAACGTCCAATGAGTCTGCGCTCCAGAAATATGGATTAGTTTCAAAGCAATCATTACACCCAAGCTACGCCGGGCTATACTGCTAGTTTTCCATAATGTGAGTATAACCAATTCAACCAGAATTTAAACATTTGTCTATTTTTCTGAGATGAGCTAGTATTTACAGTATTTAAATTATTCATTCTTTTATCCTCATTTGGACCACGTTTCGGCCGTTATATGCTCCGGCCTTTTTCAGGTGCTAGGGAGATAATTCCTGACTTCCATTTGAGGCTTTACACAAGGAATGAGAATGATATACCAAAGTGATTGTAATAAAGGGTTCGGTTCGATATTCCAAGCACCTGAAGAAGGCTGGAGCGTATAACAGTCGAAACATTGTACAAATGAGCACAATAGTTCGAATAATGTAAATACTGCGAATTTAAACTGTTTTTCTTTTTAAACCAAGAAATTTCTGTGAGAAAAATTGTTATTCGGTTCAATTGTTTAGATAAAATGTTTCATAAAAATGAAAAGTTTTCAAAAATAAATGATGGAAAATGTTTAAGTTCCAAGAGGCCAATCTTTTGATCGGCGGAGAAGATCAGTCAGTCAATTAAGTGCCATACGTGATACACGCTTGGGCGATCACGTCTCTCTCGAGATATGACTGACTGGGCATAAGATTATCTCGCAGTAGGTTGCCATTGCTTTCTGCGGTAGACTGGTTGCCGGCCAAGGCTATAGAACCCAATCTGTCCTGTTATTTAACCCATAACTGGAGGGAAGAGACGGATTAATACCTTTCCCAAGGGTATTTGCGCGTAAGTGAATGCAATGAATTCAACTGGAATTCGAACTCGGCTCACCGATTTCTCGTTCCGGGCCGATATTCACTGGACCACAACGCGGAGAAGATCATATCGATTAAAAAAGAGAAAAAGGAAACAAAAATGAAGGTTCCCGAAAAATGTAAATGATGGAAAACATGGAATATAGTTTCAGTGTGATTGAATGGATATTTATAAATATTGGTAACTTTTTTTACGTATACTAACTTTCTCTTTCGCTCTTCACCTTTTTGTTTGTCCTTTACCAGAAACCCGTTTGTGTTTATACAATATCTACGGTGCTCACCTTTAGATTATGCTGCAACTCTACTTAGTGGAACTTAGTTGTAGTTTCTAGAAGAAAGCCCATGATCTGTCATGATCAGCAGTTTGAACAACATTAGAATGCTCAAACCCTCGACCACGATGACTTCCTAATACAATTGAGTTCCGTCTTAGTCAGTTAAGTGCCATACGTGATACACGCTTGGGCGATCATGTCTCGAAAGAGATATGGCTGACTATGCTGAAGATTATCTCTCAGTAGGTTGTCATTACTTTCTGCAGTAGATTGGTTGCCGACCAAGGCTATAGAACCCAATCTATCCTACTATTTAACTCATTGCTGTTATTTAACCCATAACAGGGAACAGACGAATTAATACGTTTCCCACGGGTATTTGCGCGTAAGTGAATGCACGGAATTAACGCGCAAATACCCAACATAAGTTGCATACCCGTGGTATGGGTTACACGCACATTCAAAGACCTTTTTGACAGCGCGAGGTTAGCCAGATTCCAATCCGGGACTCATGATCTGAAAGCAAAGGTTTAACCACAAGGACACATACGTGCACACGTGTACACACACACACACACACACACACACACACACACACACACACACACACATAATGTTTTCTATTTAAATTGTATTTTATTTTATCTTGTATTTATTGTTTATCGTTTCCGATTTGTTTTCCCACGTGAAAATTGAGCAATTCATTATCTCACCAGCGACCTTTAAATACAAAAATGTTAGGTAGAACATTTTTAATTTGTACCTGACAATTACATTAATCATGAAACTCCAGGTAGCATAAATCGGTGGTGAACGAATGTATAATCATTTTTATTATAAATTTTAAGTCTGTTATTTTACATCAGATACTGTTTCATTATCACCAGCACACACTATGACTTATATATATTGAAGGCTAAGGCGTACCACACCCGAACTTCCCAACTGGTGGTGGGACAAAGCTGACTGCAGCACTTTGTAACTCTTGCTATCTTATCAGCATTTGCTTTTTATATCTACATTTATATACGTTACAAATTAAACTATGCACAACTATTATAATTTTCACGGATTTTGATGTCATTCTGGGGCCATTTTTTCGTACAAATCCGTGTTTTGTAGCGTACATGCTGTCTTAAAAATCACGATATAAAATTCGCCATTTTTATCCATAAGATCACAAGTAGGCATGTACGCCGATGATTCCACAGTATACGCTTGCCTCGACCAAAAATCTGGTGTTGATGACAAGGCGAACCTCGCGAATGAGCTTGAAAAAGACCTCCAATCCGTGGTGAATTGGGGTAGGAAATGACTCGTAAAATTCAATTCTTCCAAAACGAAGCTGCTGTCAATTAACCACTACAGACAACCGCACCTCCCTCCCATTAGCATGGAACAGGCATGCCTCCCAGAGAGTAAAACAATACGCCTGCTTGGCCTGACACTCTCAGCGGACCTCAAGTGGAATGACTACGTCGAATCCATTGCTAAATCTGCTGCTATGAAAGTCGGCTCTCTGTGCAGGGCCCGGAAATTCTTTCCGTCTGAATCTATCCTGCACTTATACAAATCTACCATCCGCCCGTGTTTTGAATACTGTTGCCACATCTGGTCGGGTGCCCCTGCTATTTTCCTAGGGGTTCTTGACAAAATACAGCGAAGAATCTGTAATGTGATTGATACCGACTTAGCTGACCGCCTGCAGTCACCCTCTCGCTGGCGTGACGTGGCTTCTCTGTGCCTCTTCTATAAATAGTATCATGGCCTCTGCTCTGATGAACTTAAATCACTGGTGCCCCTAGGTGTGAGTTTGCACGAGATACCAGATTGGCAACTAGGTCCCACCCTTTTACAGTGAAACCGATGAAATATAACCGCAATTTCTACTCTAATAGCTTCTTTCCTCGCACTTCCCGCCTGTGGAATTCCCTTCCGCATACTTGCTTCCCCGACGGCTATAACCCCCAGGAGTTTAAATGTAAGATCAATAGACACCTCCTAACACACTAACCATCCCATTCTCTCCAACTCTCCCCCTATGTACATCCTAACTCGTCTATCGCCCTGTGTAACCCTCTGCACTATAGTGGCAGTGGAATGCCTTGGTTGGGGTGACATGATTAAAAAAAAATGTGCTAAAATCATTCAACTTTTTAACAAGAAAGAAAAACTCTAACTGATGTTAAAAATTGCCGCAACATATTGATTTAAGATGGAATGATCGATCGATGTGCGTTGTGGTGTAATGGATATTGGTTCGGAACGACAAATCGGAGAGCCGAGTTCGAATGCTGGAATGATCGATCGATGTGTCTTGTGGTACAGTGGAAATCGGCTCGGAACGAAGCTGAGTTTGAATTCCTTGCATTCACTTATATGCAAATACCCTTGGTAAAGGTATTGATCCAACTCTTCTCTCCAGTTATGGGTTAAATAACAGGACATACTGGGTTCTATAGCCTTGACTGGCAACCAGTCTACCGCAGAAAGTAATGCCAATCTACTACGGGAAAATCTCTTTCTCAGTCAATACATAATCGCCCAAGCGTGTATCACGTATGACACTTAAGTGACTGATCTGTCCTAATATGTCTCGAATTTGTATTTAAATACATTGTATTTAGTTTCAATTTTCCGAGTTGGAAAATTTTGCATATGATTCATTATTATACATAATTAGGTTACGATATAAATTGTACTCGATATGAATACTACATTATGAAAATCGAGATGTAGTAGGGAGGGCGCCGTATAGGTTCGAGAGGGTAAGAGACCCTTGCACAGGCCATAAAAATTTGCCGGATTAAATAAAAATGCATTCCTTTTTAATTTAAAATTAGTTTGTTTACATTTGAATACGACACTCGGCAGATATAATAATTTCAAGGAATCTATGACGAGAAGAATTTCGCTTAAAGGCACTGTTCAGACCTTATTTGATAGGCAAAGCATCTTCGTGACAGAATCAGTAAAGTTACTCCGGATCTATTGACAGTTTCAGTCTGCCGATGGGCACCTGAGTTCAAATAATCCTGACAACACATATTTGTCTTTAATAAGATTCTTCGTATATCCAGGCCGGTAGACGAAAATAAATAAATGTACCTGTACTAAAATATGAATATCCAATAAATATAAGTCAGTTAAGTGCCATATATGATACACGCTTTGGGCGATCATGTCTCGGAAGAGACATCACTGACTGAGCAGAAGATTATCCCGCAGTAGGTTGTCATAGCTTTTAGCCGTAGACTGGTTGCCAGCCAGGGCTATAGAACTCAATCTGTCCTATTATTTAACCCACAACTAGATGGAAGAGATGGATTTATACCTTTCCCAGGGATATTTGTGCATAAGTGAATGCAAAGAAGTCAGCTGGAATTCGAACTCGGCTCCCCGATTTGTTGTTCCGAGTCGATATCCACTGTACTACAACGCACATCCATATTCTATAAATATATCATGTTTAAATTTATAAAAAATCCCATATATTGCACACACACACACACACACACACACACACACACACACACACACACACACACGCACGTGTGTGTGTTGATATGTCCTTTTTCGTACGTACGTGTGTACAAATTTTCTATTAAAAATTGCAAGAAAAATAGACTCTGTTGGTTTAGGCAAAATCTTACATTGGCGTGTGTTTAGTTAAGTAAGCTCACGGTATTTGTATGCTGTGTAATTTAAATGTTGTCTTCAAGTTGACATGTGATTCGCTGGAGACAGAAAATTTCCCCAGTGATGAAACGAGGCACGGCCTATCGCTAAGGCATCCTGTCGCTAAAAGAGAAAAAAATGACGAGGGAGACCTTTTTCCCCTTTTATTATCTACCACTTTGTATAACTCTGTATAGCGGTCGTTAGCGATTTTTTTGTGACAGTTTTTGTTTCTGGCTTAAACAATTACTCATAATGCTTCGAGTGACATCTTTAAAATATCGGTTCTAACGTAGACATTCTTCTACTTCTTCTTTATCTTCTTCTTCTTCTTCTTCTTCTTCTTTTTTTTTTCTATGTGCCGTGTTCCTTCCGGACGTAGGCGATCATGGCCTTCCGATTCCCTATATCCCTTGTAGCTCTTAACACCCTTTCTCTTGTTACTCCTTTCAAAACTTTCTGTTATTCATTTTTATCAAGCCCTCCACGTTGCTTTTTTGTCTCTATTTCCCTCTACCTGTCTTGTAAGTATCAGATTCTCTAAGCCCTCTTTTCTTATTACATGTCCTCAAAACTTCAGCTGTCTTTTCCTGACGTGTAGTATTAGTTTCCTTTTCGTTGTCATCCTCTTCAAAACCTTCTCATTGCACATATGTTCGGTCCATGGTATCCACAGCATCCTTCTGTAGAACCACATTTCGGTTGCTTCAAGTCTTTCCATCATCTTGGATGAGATTGTCCAGCATTCGCTGCCATATCGAAGGACAGACATCACATAACAATCTAGTACTCTGTTCTTTGTCTCGTATCTCAATACTCTACTCAGTTTGTGAACTGTATCCTTGGCCATGACAATACGCCCTTGGATCTCAGTGTCGCACATTCCGTCCTCTGTTTGAATAATTCCCAGGAATTTAAATTTTTGAACCTGCTTGATTTTATTATCCTCAGCCTGTAGTTGATATTTTGGGCTCCTATTTTTACTGAGGATTATGTGTTCAGTTTTCTTGGAGTTCATATGTAGTCTTTTCTTTCTGCTTTCTTTAGCTACCTTCAACGTTACTGATCTTATGAAACCATTCAGATCAGAACCGTTCTTTGATGCAATACTTGGTTAGTGTAGTGTTCAGTTTCAGTACACCTTTGCTTAAATTTGAACTCCAGTAAAATTCACCTAAAATCTCTCTTACCCATTTTTGTCATGGTATAATACCTATAAAATCTTAACAGTATAGCGATTTACTAAGAGTAGGTTGGATGTAGCAAGGCCTTAAGTAGGAAGTATCTGTGAGGATCGGGTTCACTACTCAATTTACTAAGCGTAGCTTAGATATAGCAAGGCCTTAAGTAGGAAGCACCCTGTGAGGATCGAGCTCACTACTCGATTTACTAAGCGTAGCTTGGATGTAGCAAGACCTTAAGTAGGAAACATCCTGTAAGGATCGAGCTCCCTACTCAGTTATAATTGATCTAGCGAGACAAGTCTTCTCACCATTGCGAGACAAGTTTTCTCAACATTGCCTAATTCTAAAGAGTATAGGATTCGAAAATTCCAAGAAATTGTAAATAAAAAGGTACTCGTCTGGTACCCGTCGCTTCGCTGATTATCAAATTTCAAATCTAAATTGTTTGTCCCATTAAAATACTACATTTATTCTTCTTTTTATATCTCGTGCCCCTTCAGGGCGTGAATGATCATAGCTCTACACAGTATATGTTCCTTTGTAACTCCTAATTTCCTGTTATGTCAACCATTTACGGTATTTAAACAACTGTCCACACAAAGGCGGGATGTAGCGCAAAGCCGATTTTACCGTGGGACTTTCCAAACGCGTATGCTCGGGCAAATATTCCCCGTAGACCACGCATACGTAAAGTCGGGCTCTTGTCTATTTACGTCAGACGAGACTTTGCTCTGGGCTCCCCTCCACCCAAATACAGAGACTCCGACAAGGATAGAGTTTTGGCAAACTTTTACCCAACCATTTATTCAATCTCGTTAGTTGTGTTTTGCGCTTCTTTCTGCTATCACTTTTGGCTTCAACGTGTCCTGTTAGTGGTAAATTTTCTAAGCCTTCTTTTCTTACCATGTGCAATACAAATTTCATTTGTCTCTTTCTAATGCATAAATGCTCTTTTTGTTTCTATTTTCTCAAAAAATTCTTCATTGCTTACGTATTAATCCACGGTGTACTCAGCATCCTTCTGTAGAATCAGATTTCTATTGCCTGAGGTTTTTTTTTCATCTGTGAGAAAAAAAATTCCAGCATTCCCTGCTATACGATATAAGAGAGCCGATATTACATACCAGTTCAATATCTTTAATTTTTTTTCTAACGAAAATTTCCTTTATATATATATATATATATATATATATATATATATATATGTATACTCATGAATAAGGAAGGAAGAAAATATTTGCAATGTTCAAAACATTAATTTAAAACAGTGCTCAATATAGAAATACAGCAATGAATATTTATTATATATTCTAAAGTATAATTTAAACTTATTTATAAATGGAACTTTGTCTGTGTGTGTGTGTGTGTGTGTGTGTGTGTGTGTCTGTGTGTGTGTCTGTGTGTGTGTGTGTGTGTCCGTTACCTATGGACTCCGAAATGGTTAAACCTATTTTCTTGAAAATTTACACAATTGTACTATAAGCGTCTGCGAGTGTTTTTAGCTAGGTTTTGTGTCGAGGTACCTCCGATAAATATGGAAAATCGATAATCGAAAAAATCGGGTTATAGAAGGAGTGGTCCGATTTTAATCAAATTTGAGAGACTCACAGACAAAGACATAATAAACGATATTCAGAAGTTTCAAGGTTTCAGTTCTTACAGTAGTGCAGAAAATCGATAGTATATATATATATATATATATATATATATATATATATATATATATATATAAGGCAAGTTGTTTGTGTGTGTGTCTGTTTATCTGCCTGTATATCTGTATATTTTTCAGCCCTTTTATTTTAGTTTTTGCTTCGGGTTTGGCTCTAAGTAGATATAATTGTAGTTCTTAGTTTCAGCCATGATGCCATTTACTCAGAGGACTTATTTAGCTTTCAAAATTCAGTTTACGACGAAAAAAACTTATTTGATATCGATAGCAGGAAATCAAAACTTGACTTACATCCATTCATTTTTCTTCCAGTCTACGGTTTCACTTTAATTGGAAACAACTATTGCTTTTTAGTCTTTCGTGCCAATGTCCAAAAAGTCTAAGCTCTAGGACCATGGATTAGTTTTAAAACTTTCATTACAACCAAGCAACGCCGCGCTATACTGCTAGTATATATATATACAAGTATAGGTTAGGTATGGATGGAACAAAATGGAAAGACTATTCTTAAAAAATGCTAAATGCAAAGTAGAGCGAATAATATTTTTTTAGAATTTATTTCAAACTGAAGAGTTTTAAAAGGTTCAAAACTAGGCAGACCCTTTAATTAGGTCGGCATTGGTGCATAGACATTGTAGACCAATCAAAATAGAGTAACTCCTAATTTGAAGAATATGTGAACAGACTCTAAAAACAATTTATTAGGAGATTAATATTAATATTTGATTAAATTACAGATCAGCATTGTTAATCGACTATTAGCTTCATTTTACTTTACTTTATTTTGATTACGAATTTTAAATTCTAAGTTTAACAAAGCATTAGATTTAGATTATTATAAAGTTATTCTGATATTAAACGAGACAAAGATATGGACGCACATATATACAAATGTATAGACATCCCCATATGGACAAATAAAGAAGTATATATACATACAAATATATATTGGTATACATGCACAGATGAACACACACACACACACACACACACACACACACACACACACACACACACATATATATATATATATATATATATATATATATATATATACTGGCGTAATGTGACTTCCCTGTGTCTCTTCTGCTCCAATGAACTTGGCTCACTGGTGCCCCCTATATATGAATTTACTGGAGCTACTAGACTAGCAAATAGGTCCCGTCCTTTCATAGTGAAATCGATAAAATGTAACCATCTCTCATTCCATCATCTTTCCACCATCTCACTTCCTGCCTGGTGGAATTTTCGTATACTTTCTTTCCTGACAGCTACAATCTCCATGAATTTAAATGTAAGGAAGCCAACAGTCATGTCCCTATCTCACTGACTCGTATCCTTTCTCCTGCTTTTCTTCATCCACCCACCCATCACACCTTCTATTACCCTCTTCCTGATACACTCTATAACCCGTCTTTCTGGTCACTTTTCCTATGTAATCCATTGTGCACTAGTGGCAGTAAAACTGCCTTGCTTCGGGTGAGATGATTAAAAAAAAAAAACAAATTTTTAACTTATGTTTTTATCGACGTGTCAAATTATCCGTTAGATATACATATATATTTTTGAAATCCAGGTAAAATAGAAGTAATGATTTCAAAGCTTATCACATTTCGACTCATAATCTTTGCCTGTTACTGACGGTTTGTTGTCGGACAGCAACTGAAAATAATAATCGCCACATAGATATAAATTTGAATTGATTGATTTGTTTTATAGAATTTAGCAAATCTTTGCAGGTTGTTTAAAGCCATAAAATATTTTTAGGTTGTTCATGTTTTTTTTTTTGAGATAATTATGATTTAGTGAAACAACTCTTATTAATTAACACATAGTCAGTCACTTAAGTGCCATACGTCATACACGCTTTGGGTGATCATGTCTCGAAACACACATGACTGGCAGAAGACTATCCTGCAGTAGGTTGCCAGCCAATGCTATAGGAACCAATCTGTACTATTATTTAACCTATAACTGGATGGAAGAGACGGATCAATACATTTCCCAGGGATATTTGTGCTTAAGTGAATGCAAAGAAGTCAACTGGAATTCGAACTCGGCTCTCCGATTTGTCGTTCCGAGTCGATATCCACTGCACCACGATGCTCCAATTAACACATAAGCCCATTCAAATTGTGTCTCTCAATGTACGTTTTGTAGTTGTTTCTGTATGTTTTAATTCAGTTGCTGACCTTAACTACGCTTATAGTCACATGACGTTGTAGTACTTGTTCTCCTATCATCACCGAATAAAGATGGAGTCCCGTCAGTACCTAGTTAAGTTACCGCTTAAGAATACCAAGCGCTCTAAACTTGAATTCATCGGTGATTCAATGGATAATGGTCGGAACTGTTAATTGGAGAACCGACTCCCAATTCGCGTTTGGGTTTGTTATATTCACTTCTACACAAATATCCTTGAGAAAAATATGCGATCCACCAATTCTTCCGGCAGTCATGGCTTAATTAGTAGAACTGGTATCTGTAAATCCTTATTATCTGAAAAAAAATTATACAGTGTAAAATTCTTTTTTTTTCTTTTCTAAAAATTTAAATGAATCAATAAAAAAAGCTCAAAATATTTACAACTTAAAAAAATCTTTAAAAATAGTTAAAACTTAAAAGAAAATTTAAAAATATTCCAAATCAAATCAAGTTCAATAAAACCTTATAATTATTTAACCTTTTTAGAGTTTACAAGAAATAACATTTTTTTTGTCATCGAATTTATGACTATATTGTTTAGATAAAGGTAGAGGTTGCCTTAACTGTGCAGGGCAAAATGTATAATTCTCATGTTTTATTGAAAACATTTTTCACATTGTCTCTGTGTATGACTTTGCAGGTACTTGTATGTATATAAAAGGACAAAAGTACGTGTAAACCTATCTTGTACGAGGTATACACATATAGGGTTCATAGAAGGGTCTGTAATATTATCGGACCTCACCTGGCATCCTGATTTCAGATGCATAGGGAAACATATTTTCTGTACAACATAATATTTATAATATTCTAAGTATCATATCATCTCTATAATAATAAAGATTGTTATCTATCTATCTATCTATCTATCTATCTATCTATCTATCTATCTATATATATATATATAATATATATATATAATTTCTGTCACGCTCATGGAGAGAATGACAATAGCAAGACAGCGTCGGCTCAGTTTATTACAAAGACAATAGCGAGGCAGCATTGGCTCATTTCATTCTCTTTACTACCAGCTATTAAACCTTACTACTAGTTGTGAAGGCTCTTGCTGCATGGTTACTCTTTAACAATGTCTTATTATTTTATTTTTTTGCAATAATTATGTCGTCAAGTAGTGAAGAATCTATCTATCCTCTCTATTATAAGAAAAGACAGTTGTGCATTTAATATATATATATATATATATAAAATTACGACAAAATATTGATAACCTAAAACATGTACTGATGTACCTACTATTAAAAATCTTACATTAAAACAATTAAAACATAAAATAATAATTTAACCTACCCCTGAGGGTGACAGGACTTACATATATATATACTAGCAGTATAGCCCGGTGTTGCTCAAGTGTAATGAAAGCTTTAAATCTAATCCATGGTTCTGGAGCTCAGACTCTTTGGACGTTGGCACAAAAGACTAAAAAGTTTCCGGTTAAAGCGAAACCGTAGACTGAAAGAAAATACATATATATATTATTGATTTTCTGCACTATTTTAAGAACTGCAACCTTGAAACTTCTGAATATTGTTTCTTATGTCTTTGTCTATAAGTGTATCAAATTTGATTAAAATTGGACCGCTCCTTCTATAACCCGCTTTATTCGATAATCGATTTTCGATATTTATCGGGGGTACCTCGACACAAACCCTAGCTAAGAACACTCGCAGACGCTTATAGTACAACTGTGTAAATTTTCAAGAAAATAGGTTCAGCCGTTTCGGAGTCTATAGGTAACGGATACACACACACACACAGAGAAAAAGTTCCATTTATAAATGTTTAGATTAGATTTTGTTCTTAACATTTCAAAACTCTTTAACTTGAAATAAACCTCATCACTTGATAACACACAATATATATATATATATATATATGATGTACCTACTATTAAAAATCTTACATTAAAACAATTAAAACATAAAATAATAATTTAACCTACCCCTGATGGTGACAGGACTTACATATATATATATATATATATATATATATATATATATATATATATATACTAGGCATTGCTCGGGTGTAATGAAAGTTTTAAAACTAATCCATGGTCCTGGAGCTCAGACTCTTTGGAAGTTGACAAGAAAGACTAAAAAGCAATAGTTGTTTCCAGTTAAAGTGAAACCGTAGACTGGAAGAAAAATGAATGGATGTAAGTCAAGTTTTGATTTCCTGCTATCGATATCAAATAAGTTTTTTTCGTCGTAAACTGAATTTTGAAAGCTAAATAAGTCCTCTGAGTAAATGGTATCATGGCTGAGACTAAGAACTACAATTATACCTACTTAGAACCAAACCCGAAACAAAAACTAAAATAAAAGGGCTGAAAAATTACAGACATACAGGCAGATAAACAGACACACACAAACATCTTGCCTTTTATATATATATATATATATTATCAATTTTCTGCCCGATTGTAAGAACTGCAACCTTGAAACTTCTGAATATCGTTTCTTATGTCTTTTTCTATGAGTGCATCCGATTTTTTCGATTATCGATTTTCAGTATTTATCGGGGGGTACTTAGACACAAAACCTAGCTAAGAACACTCGCAGTCGCTTATAGTACTACTGTGTAAATTTTCAAGAAAATAGGTTCAGCCGTTTTAGGGCCTATAGGTAACGGACACACACACACTCACACAGACAGACAGACACACACAATTTTCCATTTATAAATAAGTATATATATATATATATATATATATATATACTACTCCTGTGAGTAGGTTAAATTATTATTTTATGTTTTTATTGTTTTAATGCAAGATTTTCAATAGTAGGTACATCAGTACATGTGTTGACATCATTTTAGATAGCATATCCATATAAAATATTTTGCCGTAATATTTTATGGCACGGCCCACTCGTTATTACATAAATTATTTGTATTATATTATAACATTTATTTACAAATTTGGCAAAATAAACAAAAATACTTCCATTTCTTAACATTAATGTAAAATCCATTAAAATTTATTTCCCAGTCCACTATACAAAATCACGAGTAAAAGGTGTGCTATCTAATTTATAATAAGGAATATTAATTTAGATATAAATTATAGGTAATAAAAATACCTGACTTTTATATTACTTAACTAAAATATAGTAGAGAGGCTCATCTATCGTCTGGTTCACACACCTGCCCGGTGTTTTAAGCAGGAGCAGAGGTTTATCCCTTGTTTCCTATTTAGAAATGGGCTTCTGATATCTTCAATCGTCTACTTCAACTCTATACGCCTAATGGCTTTGACTGCGTCCTGAAATTTTATTCCCTAATTGTTTATTTATCTTCTCCCCAATAGGAGTAGGTAGTTTCAGCTATTATCCGGTTCACTGTCCTTGTCGTGTTTTTTGAGCAGGAGTAAAGCTTTCATGGTCATCAGCAAAAAGAGCTTTCATAGTCATCAGCAAAAAGAGCAGCTCAAAATACTAAATACCGATGGGGGATGTTAAAATCAAGCAGGTACGAAAATTTAAATATCTGGGAAGAGTTCTAACTGAAACGGAAAGTGTGACATAGAGATACAAAGGCGAATTAGCATGGCGAAGGACGCGTTCCAGAAGTTGAGTAAAGTATCAAGACACAGGAAAATTTCACTAGAAACAAAGAAAAGAGTACTGGATTGTCAGTTCTTCAATATGGCAGTGAATGTTGGACCATATCAACAAAGATGAAGGGAAAAGCTTAAAGCAGCTGAAATGTGGTTCTACAGAAGGATGTTGCGGATATCGTGGAGCATGATGAGATGTTGGAAAAAATGGAAACGAAATGGAAATTAATATTGAGCATCAGGAAGAGACAACTGAAGTTCCTGGGACATGCAATGAGGAAGGAGGGCTTGGAGAATCTGATACTAACTGGCCAGATAGAAGGAAAAAGAGACAGAGGAAAGCAGCTGATAACATATTTGAAAGACCTGATCAGGTAGATGACAGAACAAGGGTGGTGTGGTGTAACAGGAGGAAGCGTGCAAAGAGCCACCAGGGATAGGGAGACGTGAAAGGATATGATCGCCTACGTCCTGAAGGGACAAGACACATAGAAGAAGAAGAAGTAAAACTTTATCCGTTATTTCCAGTTTAGAATTGGGTTTCCAATTTCTTTAATATCTATTTCCGCATTATTTTTTCTAAGGTCTCCGACTGAACACTGAAATATTATTCACTAATTAAATTTTGACCTCTAGAGTTAACAGTTACATTTCTAGCATAGTCTCCAAAAACTTCACTTCTTTTCCTTTCTTACACTGTTTTAACGCCACACTGTAACCCCCTAGCTTGAGTGGATTTTGAGCCTAGTATTGGGTTAACGTTAGTAAGAAAATAACAAACGGTTTTTATTTTAAAGAACATTCGTGATTATAACTTTAATTTACATGGTTGAAACCCAGATAGATATACCCTTAGTAGAGAACTACCTATACCCTAATCCAATGATGAAATGAATTAAAAATAACAATAATAAACTCTAATGGAAACGCCTTAGATAGAGGATTTTTTTAAGCGCCGCTTAGATGCGGCACAAGGCTGAAAGTGAGGATCGATCTCACAGGTTCTAGCAAGACAAGCTTGCTAACCATTACACCATGCCTTAGATAGTGTACCTCACTCTTGTATCCTTATGGCTTTGGTAATGTTCAAAGTTTCCTTGGTGATAGTAAATGGTTCTAAATGTAGCATCAGACATTGGAAAACCATATGATACCTGAATTACATAAAAAGCACTGCTACTTCCAATTGTTTGAATATGCGACAAGAAATCTTTCAAGGATACTCCCTGTCACCTCTTCCGTTTTCTTCGTAGGTAATTCCCCTATAACATGCACTAAACAGTAATAACTATGGACTCAAAGTAAACAACAAAATCTCTAATGATTTATGGATGACCGCAAACGTTTTGCCAAAGGCGACAACTAGTTAAATTAAAGGTGGGAAAACATATCATTTCACAGGCCACGTTAAAAAATTCACAATTTCATAAGGCCGCATTTTAAGCAAATCTGGTGCAAGGATGTACGTTGTAGTGCATTAGATATCGGCTCGGAACGAGAACTCGGGGAGCCGAGTTCGAATTCCAGCTGAATTCATTGTATTCACTTGCACGCAAATACCCTTGGGAAAGGTAGTAATCCGTCTCTTCCTTCCAGTTATGGGTTAAATAACAGGACAGATTGGGTTCTATAGCCTTGGTCGGCAACCAGTCTACCGCAGAAAGCAATGGCAACCTACTGCGGGATAATCTTCTGACCAGTCAGTCATGTTTCTTTCGAGACATGATCGCCAAAGCGTGTATCACGTATGGGACTTAACTGATTTACAATTTAAAATAGACGGAATAAAAGGCTTTTAAAGGAAATTAATTTTTATTAATTAATATTTTTAAAAAACTGGAGAAGATACATATTGAAACTGGATGATGATCTCTGTCAAAGAACATGATAGAAAAAATAAACTTTATTCAGTAACAAACCACCTGCATACGGACAGGTAACGAATTCAGCAAATATACAAAGATAGATAGGAGCGTAGGACAAGGATGTGTCTTTTCACCGGATCTATTAAACTTATACAGGCCTATAGCCAATTTGTAGGTCTTAGGCATTTGCCTGACTGCACTATGACACTGTCAGCACTCTGCCTTCGGGTAGAGGGCGCTCTCTGCTTCCGAGCAGAGAGCACAAATCCAGTCGTGGTTCCGCCGAAGGGTAGAACCACGACTGGGGAAAAATAGACAGACATTTTTTGGCCCGGCTATATGGCCGGGAATACCCACTGTAAAATGACAATATGTCACATCTGGCCTTGCGTGGGAAGGCTAGTAAATACAGGAAGTGTCTTAGGCGAAGGCATTCACAATTCGATAGTCGATTCCACTCCAACCCGTGGCTTGCCTATACGTGTATTATTGTTAATTGTACCTTAGTACAATAAATCTGTATTTCTTATTCCTGGTGTGGAGTTCCATTCTTCAACTGATCATTTTATACTGTATTCCTTTTCGGGATATATCAATACTTTATTCAGTAACAAACCGCCTGTATACAGACAGGTAACGAATTTAGCAACTATACAAAGATAGAAAGGAGCGTAGGACAAGGATGTGTCTTTTCACCGGATCTATTCGACTTGTACAGCAATCCTATTCTGGGGACCCTAGATGTTATGCCAGGATTTGTCATCGGAGGCCACAATTTGAACAACATAAGGTACACAGATGATACAGTTCTGATAGCAGGCGCGGAAAGGAAACTACAAGAACACCTACAGAAGGTAGCTGAAGAGAGTGACAAAAAGGACTACAAATAAACTGCAAGAAAAGCGAATGCATGATAAGAGCAGCCAAAAATGCCAAATACTCGTGGGGAATTTTAAAGTCAAGCAGGTACAAAAAATTAAATACTCGGGAAGTGTTCTAACAGAAGGCCGAAAGTGCGACACAGAGATCCGAAGGCGAATTAGCATGGCGAAGTACGCGTTCTATAAATTGAGTAGAATATTAAGAGACATGAAAATTTCACTAGAAACAAAGAAAAATGTACTAGATTGCTATGTGATGTCAGTTCTGCAATATGGCAGTGAATGCTGGACAATATTGTCAAAGATGAAGAAGAAACTTGATGCAATTGAAATATGCTTATACAGAAAGATGAAGCGGATATCATGGATTGAGCATGTGAGCAAGGATGAGGATTTGGAAAGGATGGAAACGAAAAGGAAATTAATACTGAGCATCAGGAAGAGACAGCTAAAGTTCCTGAGACATACAATGAGAAAGGAGGGCTTGGAGAACCTGATACTAACAGGCCAGATAGAGGGGAAAAGAGACAGAGGAAAGCAGCGTATAACATATTTGAAAGACCTGATCAGGTGGATGACAGAACGAGGGTGGTGTGGTGTAACAGGAGGAAGCGTGCTAAGAACCATCAGAGATAGAGAGAGACACGGGAAGCAATGATCGCCTACGTCTTGAAAGGAGAGGGCACATAGAAAAAGCAGAAGAAGAATTGGAGTAGATAAACTAAACTATCGCCCGGTCCACACTCCACCCATGTCTATTGAACAGGTGTAGAGGCTCATCCCTTGTTCCCTGTTTAGGATGTGGTTTCCAACTTTCTATTTTCCAATCTTTTCACTTTTCTTTTTATATTTTTATCTATTTTTTTTAATTGGAGTAGATAGACTAAACTATTGCCCGGTTCACACTCCACCCATGTCTATCGAACAAGTGTAGAGGCTCATCCCTTGTTCCCTGTTTAGGATGTGGTTTCCGGCTTTCTCTTTTCCAATCTTTTCACTCTTACGTAGCCCCCTGCAAACAGTGGCGTTACCGCCTTGCTCGGGGTGATATGATTAAAAAAAAAAAAAGAAGTAGAAAGAACACAAAATTAAAGAGAGTATTTCAAGTGGGGGAAGGACAAATAAGTCATAATCCACCTACTCTAGCGGCTTACGGTCTATCACGTTGAATGCACCGGTTCTCGCTCCATCACCGAAGTTAAGCAACATTGAGCCTGGTCAGTAGTTAGATGGTTGACCGCTTGGGAATTCCAGGTGCTGTAAGCGTTTAGTGACGGATGTGGGTTGTGGTGCAGTGGATATCGGCTCGGAAAGAGAAATCGGTGAGTCGAGTTCGAATTCCACTTGAATACGCTGCATTCACTTAAGCACTGGTACTCTTGGGAAAGGTATTAATCCGTCCCTTCCCTCCAGTTATGGGTTAAATAACAAGTGTAGGACTTGAGGAAACTCCTACCAATAAAAAAAACCCCAATAAATATTGAAACTCGAAAAGGAAAAAAGTATTACTGACATTAAAAACAACAATAAATTGTTGATAGAAAAGTGTATCAGCAATAAATAATTTAGTTGGCAATAAATGACCCGCCGAGGTTGATATGTCATAAAAACAAAGCAACCAGCCTACTCTAGCGGCAAGGAACTTAAAAGAAGAATGTAAATGCAATGTACCAAATTCAGAAACGATAGCAGGATAAACATCTTGATGGTCAATATAATTCCTGTATCAAACAAGCTGATATAAACGAACCACATACACTTCGGTTGTTGCTTAATGCAGGATTAAAAACTGAAACTGCTGGCTTAATTCCTGCTGCACAATGTTTACCCACGAGAAATTATCGAGCAAAATGTCTGAAAATTTATGTTAACCTCATATGTCAGTTAAGAGCCATTCGTGATACACGAAGAGTCATGACTAACTGGGCAGAAGATTTTCCCGCAGTAGCTTGCCATTACTTTCTACGGTAAAATGGTTGCCAACCAAGGCTATAGAACCCAATCTGTCCTGCTATTTAACACATAGCTGGAGTGAGAATTTACGGATTTATACCTTTTTCCTTTGTACCTTCGTACAATAAATCTGTATTTCTTATTCCTGGTGTGGAGTTCCATTCTTCAACTGATCATTTTATACTGTATTCCTTTTCGGGATATATCAAAACTTTATTATTTATAACCGCCTGTATCCGGACAGGTAATGAATTCAGCAGATATACAAAGATAGAAAGGAGCGTAGGACAAGGATGTGTTTTTTCACCGGATCTATTTAACTTATACAGGCCTATAGCCAATTTGTAGGACTTTTCACTACACACAATCAGAAACCATCAAACGTATTGATCAAAGACAACAAAAACTGAATGTGACTCATGAGGTAGTAATTTCTGTAGACTCGAATGTATATTGAAGATCTTTAAAAAAGATGCGGTACATAAAGACATGAATAATTCCAGTTGTGGTTGGGTTTCTCTACCTGACTGGAAAAAAAAACTCATTGAAGTAATCACTGACAGTCCATGCGTTGAAGAAATGCAAAACATTGTTCTCACAATTACAGAACACACCGCACCTCAGTCAGTTAAGTGCCATACGTGATACGCATTTGGGCGATCATGTCTCTTTCGAGACATGACTGAATAGGGAGACAATGTTACCATTTTTTTCTGTCGCAGACGGGTTTCCAACCAAGGTTATAGAACCCAATATTCAACCGATAGCTGCGGGATATTTGCGCGTAAGTGAATGCAACGAATTCAACTGGAATTCGAATGTGGCTCTCCGATCTCTCATTCCGAGTCGACATCCAAGGGAAATCCATAATTTATGTAAGATTAGTGGGGTTTTTTTTGGGTAGTTCTATTTTTAATTTATTTATTTTTTACAAAAATATTCATTTAAAAATGTCATGATGCCATTCCTGACCCTTAGGTCTCTGGTTGAGACCCGGAAGGAAATAGATATATAACAGAAATCAAGGAAAATGTTAATAATAATGATGAATAAAACATGGCGGATAGCCAATGTGCTTAGATTTTTTTAATCTGAGTCACATTTGTACGGCTCATCCATCTTACTATTCGAAATAATCATTTTATTTTTTTCGTCTTTCTATTTTTTTCTCATTCAAACACTTATTTCCTTCATACATTATTTCCTTATTCGGGGTTTCTTTGTCTTTAAGGCATTTGGGTGTCGAATAACAGACTATAGCGTCGACGAGTAGAGTCAGAGGTCTAATGAACATTTTTACCGTTCTGGATGATTGGTTAAAAACTCCAGCCTTGTCCCGTTTCGATTCCTTAAGGAGTTGTCATTGGGTACATTTGGTTTTGTTTTTCAGCTCATATTCTTTGGCCCTATTTTTGTGGAAAGCAGGCAGTTCGCTTTTATTTTGTTTTCGGTGTAAACAGACCACATCGGTTAGGCTAGTCGGCCCGTAACAGAACAGGGAAGGGAAATGGGTTTTTAAAATGACTAGAAACGAGACAGGCAGTTAAAAATAAATAAATAAATAAAAGAAAAGAAATATAAAAAAAAAAGAAAGAGAAAGAGAAACTATCGCGAGTGTAAATAAACTCTACCTTTATAGATACCTTTAAACGTTTTGACTAGCTGTTGTCGGTAAGTAAAATATCGAATGAATCTTCCCCAGCCATTTGGTGCCTGCTGTCACATTGAAATCATAAGCGTATAGTAGAAAGATGAAAATCTGACGGGTTAAAGACTGAACCTCGAATTACGATTGTCGTTAGATAGAAAAGTTAAGGGTAACAGGTGTTATTCCAGTGTCGACTTGAAATGAATAAGACATTCTACAGAGGCGAAAATATCGGTCATTATATTGATGTTCTTTTCTATGTGTCGTGACCCTTCAATATGTTGGCGCTCATGGTTTCCCACAATTTCCTTTTTTTTCTATATTTTTCTTCCCACGAATATGCGCGAAAAGTAGGGAAAATAATTTTTAAATTCAAGTTTTAAGATTATCAGCTATAAAGATTTGGACTCTAATCGAAATTGAATAGCTTCTTGCATTCCCCTATCTCTCTTGCAAGAGTATGACCCGTGATGGTTAAGTTTTCGATGCCATCTTTCCTCATTATGTGTCTTAAGAATCACAGTTGTCTTTTCCTGATTTTATGTATAAGCGTTCTTTCTGTTACTATTTTCTTACTTATTAACCTTCCTTGTTGATTCGTCGCTCAGTCCACGGAATTCTCAGTATCCTTTTGTAGAATCACATTTTTGCTGCCTCTTGTTTTTTCCTCACTCGTGGGGATATTGTCCAGTTTTCACTACCATATAAGAGGATGGGTATCACAGCAATCCAGCTTGCTTTTCTTTTTCCGTTTCTCAGATCTTAAAACCTTCAAGGTAATATGCAACTTAGAATTTAAAAAAATAAAATAATGTTTTTCGTGTGATCATTAAAAAATCTAACGTAAGATGCTAAAAAAAATATTTATCATATTTCATCATTTCCTCCAAAAAGGCTAAAAATATTTTCTTTATTTCACATGTGAGATACATAATAAATATTTTTTTTGGTATCTGGTAGACTCATATTTATTCACACGTCATAGACAACTGAAGCCATTGTAATTTTGCTATAATCCACGTTCTTCTTCTATATACTGTGTCCCTTCCGGACCTTGGCTATCATTGCTTTCCAAAATTTGCTAACCATTACAGATATTAATAAATCTTGTTTTACTATCTCTTCTAAACTCTGGGCACCCCGACGTGGTGTAATGGTTAACAAACTTGTTTCGCTAAAACCTGTTACAACTGAGTAGTGTGTTCGATCCTCACTGGGTACCCCATACCTTCGGCCTAACGCCACATCTAAGTGGCGCTTAGTAAATCAACTATCTCTCCTAAGCACTGAACTACCATACATTTACTTAAGCTCACTAGGTTACGCTTTCAATCTGCACTATGAGTATCAACTTTTCCATGCCTTCTTTCACCATTATATACCCTAGAAATGTAAACTCCTTTTAACGAATTTTTTAATAATCATATCGTTCCAAGCAAGGCATTTTACTGCCACTGTTTTGCAGGGGGTTACATAGGAGGAAAGTTATGGGAAAGAGTGACAGGTTATAGGAGTGTCAGGAAGTGGTTAAGAGAAGAATGAGAATACTGATGAGAGTGGAGTGGACGGAGAAAAGAACATGTGAGATAGGATGTAGGTTAGTGAGATAGAAGATTACTATTGACATTACATTTAAATTCTTGCAGATTGTAGATGTGGGGGAAGCAAGTAAATGGAAAGGAATTCCACAGGCGGGAAATGCGGGAAAAGAAGCTGATGGAGTAGTATTTGCGTTTACAATGTATTGGTTTCACAGTAAAAAGATAGGATCTAGTTGCTAATCTTGGGGCTTGAGTAAGTTTATATATAGGGGGCACCACTGAGCTAAGTTCATCTGAGCAGAAGCCGTGAAAGTATTTGTATAAGAGACACAGGGAAGCCACATTGCGCCTGTGAGAAAGTGACCGTATCTGAGCTGCCAAGTTGGTATCTATCACATTACAGATACTTCGTTAGATTTTGTCAAGAACATCTAGGTGGATCACAGGCCCTTCAGATATGTTATCCGTTGCTTTCCCCTGTCCCAATTTCCATCTATTTGACCTGTGAGTATCAGATTCTCTAAGCCTTTCTTCCTCATCATATGTCCCAAGAACTTCAGCGTTCTCTTCCTGATGCTCAGTATTAATTTTCTTTTCGTTTCCATCCTTTCTAAAACCTCATCATTGCTCACATGCTCGATACATGATATCCTCAGCATCCTTCTGTGGAACCATATTTTAGTTGATTAAAGATTTTCCTTAATTTTTGATGATATTGTACAGCATTCACTGCCATATTGAAGGACAGATATCATATTGCAATCCAGAACTCTCTTCTTTGTTTCTAGCGAAATTTTCCTGTCTCTTAATACTTTGCTCATTTTCTGGAATGCGTCCGTGGCCACTCCAATTCGACTTCGGATCTCAGTGTCACATTTTCCAACTTCCATTAGAACACTTCCAAGTACTTAAATTTTTCTATTTGCTTGATTTTAGTATCCCCAATCTGGAATCGGCATTTTGAGCTACTATTATCCCAAATCAGCATTAATCCTCCTCTTAAATCCATACAACAAGCTCCAATCAGTAACCCTCCACCTTGAACATGTAGTAGAGAAAATGCTATTAAACTTATCAATAATGCTGAGAATAGACGAAAGGGTTAAGGAGGACTGTTGTCACTTTATCTCTAGCGAAAAACAAGTTATTGTTGGTATGAAAACTCGTTCAAATAATAGTAGTAATAATAAAGATTGCAGATCAGGTAATAACAACATACGACTCAATTTTATGTCCGGAAAATTGTGGTTTCGTTAAATCTGCAGATGATCAGAGCGATGGCTCCAACACTCTATCGATGAATTTTTGAGGCTGGTGGATAAACATGAGTTGTCAATCATCCTAGATTAATTCATCTAGATAAAGTAAGACGGACATAATTTAGAGAGGTACCGGAGTTATTTATTTATTTTGCTATCTACTTTTTCTAATTAAAAACCTATCTCGTCTCCCAAGAATGTCGTTCCGAGCTTAAAAGCGAATTCTAGATCGACGAAGCGTACATTTATAAGATAAGCGGTTGTCTCCCATCGGTACAGTGAAATGGTCACGCGATGACTGTAGAGATATGGTATTTAGCAGCGTGAGTTTTATCAATCGCTATCAAAGAATAAATGCGGGAAATAAATAAGTGAATATGTTTGGTTATATTAAATTCATTCAAGGGAAATCGTTTTAGATTGTCACATTTGAAACAATGTTAGTTTTTTTTAATTTTGTTCTTTATTAAAGACAAATTATTGGTTTTAGCATAACTATCTACTGGCAGCAAACCACCAGCATACAGACAAGAAATGAGTTATATAGATATACAAAAAATAGAATGGGATGTAAGACAAGGATGTGTGTTCTCGCCGGATTTATTCAGCGAAGCAATTCTCAGAGAACTAGAAGTCCTACCAGAATTCGGTTTTAGCGGCTACAGTGTTAACAATATAAGATATGCAGATGATGCAGTGGTGATAACTGACACAGAAAGGAAACTACAAGGCCTCCTACAGAAGGTAGCGATGGAAAGCGAGAAGGAAGGGCTAATCATAAACTACAAGAAAACTGAATGCCTGGTCACCAGCAAAAGAGGAACCCAAAATGCCTGTTACAAGTCAGGGATACTAAGATCAGGCAGGTACAAAACTTTAAGTCCCTGGGTAGGATGGAAAGTGCGACACTGAGATTCAAAGGCATATTGGAATGGCCAAGGATGAATTCCAAAAGCTGTGCGTGTGTGTGATTATGTGTGTGTGTGTGTGTGTGTGTGTGTGTGTGTGTGTGTGGAGAGAGAGAGAGAGAGAGAGAGAGAGTAATTTTTTATATACATAATCGCTTCACGCCAAGCAAGGCATTACTGCCAGTGGTTCGCAGGCAAGGCATTTATGCCACTGGTTTACATAAGAGGGGAGTAAATAGAAAGAGGAATAGGTCACTGGGGGTGTCGTAGAATGGGTAAGAGAAAGATAAAACACTGGTGTGGAGAGAGCTGCGTGAGAGTAGAGCGAAAAGGGAGAGCAATAAGATAGTAAGGGAAAAGATGGAAGTCAAGAAGATAACAGATAGCAATTGACGTTGCATTTAAACTCTCGGAGATTGTAGCTATCAGGGAGGCAAGTATATGGAAGGACTTCCACAGTGAGGGGGAGTGCGAGAAAAAAGTAGAAGTTGCGGTTACTTTTGATTGTTTTCCCTGTAAAAGGGTGGGACCTAGTTTCCAGTCTAGTAGCTCAAGTAAATTTGTACAGAGGGGACACCAAGGAGCTAAGCTCGTCGGAGCAGAAACCGTGAAAATATTTGTAGAAGAGACAAAGGGAAACCTCATCACGTGAGTGAATGTGTGTGTGTGTGTGTGTGTGTGTGAGAGAGAGAGAGAGAGAGAGAGAGAGAGAGAGAGAGAGAGAGAAAGGGGGTTAGAAGGCGAAAAATGCTTTGTCACCCACAAGGACTCGGTGACGCTTTTAGACTCAATAGAGGTGAAAGAGTGCGATGTGGCCTCCTCCCACCCATTGTCTTTTCGTCTTTTTTTGCATGAAATTCTTGCTGTTCAAGGCACACAAGCTATTCGAGGTAGATTGTAATTATGTTAGGAGACAGTTTGTACGGATAGGAGGGGAAGATAACATTTAACCCTCGACTTGAATAGATTAAGATTGTAGTCATCAGTGAAACATTCTCTTGGGACTTGATTAAACAGAGCAGTGGTTTGCTGGAAGCTTTTTCGAACGGAACTTACTTCTCACCGATGGAATGCAGAAGTAATGCTAAAATGTTTGAATACAGGTTGGGTAAAATGTAATCTGAATGTGGGGTGGAGGCCCTAGTCGTAAAGGTTAGAACGAGTGGAACAAAAGAATGAAGTTGGTCCGAACATTTTCCTTGAAAGTAGCGATAGAACAGCTTGACACATCCCGTCTGTGTGAGAGAGAGCGGTTGGACGGTGGAAAATACTTTGTTACCCTCAAGGACACGGAAAACTTTTAGACACTATCGAAACTAAAGAGTGCGGTCTGGGAACCTCCAACCCAAATATGACAACAGAAATCAATTTTTGGCCTGACCTGTCTCTTGTAAAGACAGAATCTAGCACGTGGAATCTGGTACTTACAGGAGCAATACAGGGAGTTGCGCAATTTACCAGCATATTAAGCGAGAGCTCGTACGAAAGAGTTCCTCTTAAGGTCAGGTGTGAGTTTCATTTCGTATATTTATCAGCTCAGTCTTATCAATTCTGTCATTCTCAAATTCTTCAACACCAGCAGCAAGCAGACACCGCCATGCTTTCCTGTCTGATGTAAGATGTTCTACATTAAGCTTTTTAATTTTATCCTTAGGGATCTCCTTGAATAGTTTTCGAAGCTTGGGTTAAGAACGCTTAATTTGCGCAATAAGAAGCAACCTGAAAACTCTAGAAATATTCTTAAATAGCCTCGTCAACTCGTGACACTCATATGGCTGATATATATGCATGGCGCTGGTTCAAGATTATATAAGCTGCCAGCATAACATAACAAATAATGCAAAAATTATAATATCGGAACGTAATACCTACTGTATAACTCTTAATCACTTCCTAAACGCATTTAAAAGCATAGATATGAAGATATTACTACTGATCTTTCCATACCACATCCCAAAATAAAAACAAATATTAGAGACAACGATTTTGCTTGCCTTCCCGGGGCCGAGCTATTGATGATGATGGGTTAATATTCCGATGACTGAGGTATTCATAGTTGGGACAAGAAAGATGGGCTATGTCTCCTTCCGGACGTTTGTGATTATAGCTCTCCACGATTTCCTATCATTTGTTGCTCTTTTGTCGTTGTTCAATCTCCCTTAAAAACTAGTCCGCCATCCATTCGCTCAAGCTCTCCAGTTAGATTGCGCCTTGCTTTTCCCTGGTCCTCTTATCTTCAGTTCCTCCTGCGAGTGTCAAATTTTCGAAGCCTTCTTTCCTCATTCTGTGTCCCAGCGATGTCAACTATTTCTTCTTGATTGTGCTATTTTTGTTGCTATTGTCTTTTTATCGTTGATCACATCATTGCGATATACGAGAATTGATACTACATAAAAAATCAGTACCCGTTGTGCTGCAGTGGATATCAGTTCTGAATGAGTTTTTAATTCTGTCTTCAGGGATGTCCTTGAATAGTTTTCGCAGCTCGGGTTAAGAACGCTTAATTTGCGCGATAAAAATCAACCTGAAAACTCAGACCGTGACACTCATATGGATGTTGTGCATGTCACAAACCCGTTAAGAAATATTTAAACTGTCCGCGATGTACAATCACTTTCTCAGCTCAAGGGTTAACAATGGTCACAGGTTCAGTGAAGCCTACAGATCTTGGTTAATATCACAATTCACCGAATTATGTCAACTGGAGCTACGGAACCACAAACAAAATCAACACTAAATAGAAAAAAAAGCAGATCACCTGAGGACTTTGAACAGCAACAATAGCTAAAATTGATGTGTATCCCGAAGAGAAAATGATGACATAATCAAGATTTTGACAATCCACACCGCTTCAAATAAAAAAATCAACCTCCTTCAAAATTGGAAAGACCGATAACAGCTACTAAACTAAAGATACCAATTTCCTAAAAAAATTGGCTTATGAGAAAGATATTATAAAATTCAGCAGACACTGGTAAAATGTTACTCGGTCAATGGATGTCAACTGTTTCCTTATAAGGCTAATATTACTATTAACATTACAACACACACACACACACACACACACACACACACACACACACACACACACACAAATGGTGGTCCAAAAATAGGTAAAGACTAGGTGGAATGTGTTTGTGTATCGATTATATTATTAAAATGCTGTTCATTGTTTCCAACAATATAAGGCTCCCTCTAGGTTATTCAAGAGCAGTCCGTAAATATATGAAAGATTTTCTGAGAAAAGGATTGGCAGAATATGTCCATTTGTTTGGGCAGCACATGAATTTCTTCATCTGCGGAGTACTCAAGGAGAAAGTTTATAGTCGAAATGTTTAGGGTCAAAGAGATGAAACGTGCGTTTTCTCGTCAAACGGGTGCTAGTAACAATATCAACTACGAACACGACAACAATCTACTGACTGTGTTCGGGATATAAAACATATAAATAACTCTACACACATACATAAACGCATATTCACTTACAAGTAAAATACATTCATTCTTGAAAATGGATAAAGTATAACCAAAAGGGCTCTGGACAATCTTTTAATAATTCATGTCTCTGAAAAGAAAATAACGTTATAAGATCACATGAAAAAAACAAACAAAACACACACAAATATATATATAGTCATCCGCAGACAGATCTGTTTCACTGTATCACAGCTCAGCAGAACGGTTAGACAGCCGATTTTTTTGTAATCATATCACCCTGAGCAAGGCGGTAACGCCACTGAAGCGCAGGGACTACGTAAGAGTGAAAAGATTGGAAAAGAGAAAGCCGGAAACCACATCCTAAACAGGGAACAAGGGATGAGCCTCTTCACCTGTTCAATAGATGTGGGTGGAGTGTGAACCGGGCGATAGTTTAGTCTATCTACTCCAATTGAAAAAATAAAATAAAAGTGTGAAAAGATTGAAAAAGAGAAAGCTGGAAACCACATCCTAAACAGGGAACAAGGGATGAGACTCTTCACCTGTTCAATAGACGTGGGTGGTGTGTGAACCGGGCGATAGTTTAGTCTATCTACTCCAATTGAAAAAAATAAATAAATAAAAGAGTGAAAAGATTGAAAAAGAGAAAGCCGGAAACCACATCCTAAACAGGGAACAAGGGATGAGCCTCTTCACCTGTTCAATAGATGTGGGTGGAGTGTGAACCGGGCGAGAGTTTAGTCTATCTACTCCAATTGAAAAAAAAATAAAAGAGTGAAAAGATTGAAAAAGAGAAAGCCGGAAACCACATCCTAAACAGGGAACAAGGGATGAGCCTCTTCACCTGTTCAATAGACGTGGGTGGAGTGTGAACCGGGCGATAGTTTAGTCTATCTACTCCAATTGAAAAAAAATAAAGAGTGAAAAGATTGGAAAAGAGAAAGCCGGAAACCACATCCTAAACAGGGAACAAGGGATGAGCCTCTTCACCTTTTCAATAGACGTGGGTGGAGTGTGAACCGGGTCATAGTTTAGTCTATCTACTCCAATTAGTTTAGTCTATCTACTCCAATTAGTTTAGTCTATCTGACTTTTACCCAGGATTCAAACCCGACCGAATTGGCGTCAGCCGGCGATTATACCTCTGAGCTACGGGCAGTCAGTATATATATATAAGCACAATAACTCGGTTACAAAGGAAATATATATATATATTAATTGTTTCACTCTAAGTAGGGCGGTACCGCCACTGGTGGGCTACATAAGTGTAGAGTTAAAGTTCAAGCAGAAGGAGAGGGAAGAGAAAGAAAGGTTACATGGGGTGGGCAGAGAAAGAGCAAGAGAAGGATGGGAATACAGGTGTGAAGACAGTTGCGAGAGTAGAGTGAGAAAGGAAAAAACAAGATACACGGGGTGATTGGGAAAGGACAAGAGAAGGACTGGGGTCAAGTGGATAAAAGATAGGGACTGACATTGCATTCAAATTCTTGGAGATTGTAGCCGTCTGTGAAGCAAGTATACTGAACGGAGTTCCACAGACGAGAAGTGCGAGAAAAGAAGCTGTAGGAGTAGAAGTATATACCTCATTTAGTGAATTTAACTGTAAAAGGCTGGGATATTGTAGCCAGTCTGCTTGCTCGAATAAATTCTTGTGAAGGGGGTATCATGGATTTAAACTCGTTAGAACAGAAGCCATGGAAATATTTGTAGAAGAGGCAGAGGGAAGCCACATCCCGTCGGTGAAAAAGTGGATGGAGTCGAGCTGTCAGGTCGGTACCAATCCTATTACAGGTTTTCCTTTAGATCATGTCGAGAACCCTGAGATGAATAAAAGGGGAGCTCGACCAGACATGACAACAGTATTCAGTACACAGTCGGATAGCTGCAAGTTGGACTCAGACGGACAAAACTTCCTGGCTCGACATAGTGACCCAACGTTCCTATCAGTAGATTTAGCTATTGATTAAATGTAATAGTTCCACTTGAGGTCGAAGAGAGGGTGAGGCCGAGAAGCGCAGTGTATTGCTTTCAGGGAGACTCGCTTGGCCCATGCTTATGGGAGTAGGAGGGACTGCTTGTGGTAGTTGACAGCAGCTTTGTTTTAGAAGCATTAAAATTTACAAGCCTTTTCTTACCCCAGTCTAACACAGATTAAGATCAGTAGCGAGTTTATGTTTGGCCACCTCGATATATATCTATACTATAGTCATCCACAGACAGATCTGTTTCGCTGTATCACAGCTCATCAGTACGGTTAGACGCCGATTGCTTTTTCACCCAGGATTGAAACCCGACCGAATTGGCGTCAGTCGGCGATTCTAACTCTGGGCCACGAGCGTTCGGTGAAAGAAGGCAGACTTTTTAGCGCGTATATCATTATACACGCCCAATATATATACATATATATATATATATATATATATATATATATATATATGTTTGGAATATAAAACATACATATGACTCTATAGACATATAAAAAGCACTAAGCATATTCAGTTACAAGTAAAATAAAATTCATCCATTCTAATTACTAAAAGTACATCTGAAGCGTGAGGGAAAATAAATAAATAAAACATTTCTACAAATTTTATATAATTTTTAATTTTATATAATTTTGTAAAAGAAAAACATAATATGAAAATATATAAAAAAAGGAACTAACCATAATATTTCCTGTCATATTTAATGAAACCTTCATAAAATGAGAGACTGTTGCCCAAATTTTTTTTTTTTTATAAGCGTTTCACTCCGAGCAAGGCACGTCACTGCCACTACTGCGCAGGGGGCTACGTAGAGTGGAGAAAGGATGATTAAATATAGGAAATGTCAGAGGGTGGGTGATAGGCGGGTAAGGATACTGAGAATGAGGGTTGGGTAGATGAGAGTGTTCTGAGAATATGCGTGTATATAGATGTGTTTCAGTTATTAACAGGAATAAAAATTTATCTTACAATAAGGACTTATTTTATAAATCGATTAAACGTGAAGTAGTTAGTATTACGAGAGGCAGTGTACGTCCACACACTCAAAAAATGCAAGTACTAAAAAGGATGAATTTATCATGGTTAGCCTTTCTGCATGCTCAATAAATATCTGTTTCATAAGAACTACTGTTAAAACAGGTGAAGATTGTTGTGTCAGCTGATAAAAGTATGTTTTAGAAAGTACCCACTTCTTTTAAAGCCTGTCATAATGTCAAAGGGATTTAAATTAACTCTTTGAACTTATCAAAGAATAAAATTATATTTAGGATCAAAGCGTCTGTTTTTAACTCTTCAAGTGGCTGTGTGCTCATCGTAGTAACTTAATCTGGTCATGTAACACACACACACACACACACACACACACACACACACACACATATATATATATATATATATATATATACAAATGAATAAGAACAGAGAATAAAATTACAACGTTCAAAAACTTAGTTTAAAACAGTGCTTAAGATTGAAACAGAGCAATGAATATTTATTAATAATTAGTGCGCTCGAACATGTGAAAAACTACTACAAAATTGTATATTTGTTTCGACAATGAAAGAACAATGTCTCCTAAGTAAGTTAACAATGATGGTAATGTTCCAACATAATAGTTGATTATATATGTCTAAAATTTTTATAAATGGAACTTTGTCTGTTTGTGTGCGTATATATATGTGTGTGTGTGTGTGTGTGTGTGTGTGTGTGTGTGTGTCCGTTACCTATAAACTCCGAAAAAGCTGAACCGACTTTCTTGAAAATTTACACAGTTGTACTATAAGCGTCTGCAAGTGTTCTTAGCTAGGTTTTGTGTCGAAGCACCCCTAATAAATATCGAAAATCGATAATCGAAAAAATCAGGTTATAGAAGGAGTGGTCCGATTTTAATCAAATTTTATACACTCATAGACAAAGACATAAGAAACAATATTCAGAAGTTTCAAGGTTGCATTTCTTACAATAGTGCAGAAAATCGATAATATATATATATATATAAAAGCTTTCATTACACCCCAGCAACGCCGGGCTATACTGCTAGTATATATATATATATATATATATATATATATATATATTGTCATCCGCAGACAGATCTGCTTCGCCGTATCACAGCTCCTCAGTACGGTTAGATTCCGATTGCTTTTTTTACCCAGGATTGAAACCCGACCCAAATGGCGTCAGTCGGAGACTCTGTTAGGGAAGCAATGGAAGTTCTATTTATTAATCCGGCAGTTTTTTACTATTTGAGTAGACAGTCTTTTTGTTTATTACTACTTAGGTTTTCGAATAGGTAGTCTTTTTATTGATAAAAAAGTAGGAAAAGAAATATATACGCGTTTGAGTAAATAAACGGACCGTCTACTCAAATACGAGTATCCACTAAAATTAATATACATATACTGAACTTAGCTCACTGGTGCCCCCTATATATGAATTTACTGGGGCCACATAATTAGCAACACGGTCCCACCCTTTTAATGTGAAACCAATAAAATTTAAACGCAAATTCTACTCCATCAGCTTCTTTTCTCGCACTTTCTGCACGTGGAATTTCTTTCCATTTGCTTGCTTCCCCGACAGCTACAATCTCCAAGAATTGAAATCTGACTAACCTGCATCCTTTCTCTCTCATGCTTCTTTTGTCGTCCACTCCACTCTCATCAGTATTCTTATTCTTCTCCTACCCACTTCCTGACATTCCCTATAACCTGTCACTCTTTCTCATAACTTTCCTCCTATGTAACTCCCTGCAAATGAGTGGCAGTAAAATGCCTTGCTTGAGGCGATATGATTATATATATATATATTGTCATCCGCAAACAGATCTGTTTCGCCGTATCACAGCTCAGCAGTACGGTTAGACTCCGATTGTTTTTTTACCCAGGATTGAAACCCGACCGAATTGGCGTCAGTCGGCGTCTCTACCCCTGGACTATGGGCGTTCAGTGGAAGTAGGCAGACTTTTTAGCGCATATCATTACACGCGCCCAATTGTCATCCGCAGACAAATCTGTTTCGCTGTATCACAGCTCATCAGTACGGTTAGACTCCGATTGCTTTTCAACCCAGGATTGAAACCCGACCGAATTGGCGTCAGTCGGCGATTCTACCTCTGGGCTATGGGCGTTCGGTGGAAGAAGACACACCTTTTTTATCATTATACGCGCCCAATAGCTATAGTGCTCTAATTCATTTTACTGAATGAGCGATGCGTACACGCCAGAGTAGCTACTGTTTTTCAAAGTCTACCATTCTTCCAGAGTTCTCAATCAGGGTGTGAGTGCGTAAATATTGTCATCCACAGACAGATCTGTTTCGCTGTATCACAGCTTATCAGTACGGTTAGACTCCGACTGCTTTTTAACCCAGGATTGAAACCCGACCGAATTAGCGTCAGTCGGTGATTCTACATCTCGGCTATGGGCATTCGGTGGAAGAAGGCAGACCTTTTAGCGCGTATATTATCATTATACGTGCCCAATAGCCAGAGTGCTCTAAGAACAAAGAATAAAATTGCAACGTTCAAATCATTTACTCATTAATTTAAACAGCGCTCAATATAAAAATAAAGCAATAAATATTTATTATTAATTATTATGCTAGGACATATGAAAAACAGCAACTACAAAATTGAACATTTTGTTTCGATATTTAAAGAAAAATGTCTCATCAGGTAGCTAACAGTGACGGTAATGTCCCAACGTATTATTTGATACTATATATATTAGGAGAGAGTGCGATCGCTATTTTATATTTTATATTTTTGATTTTGCACATGCACATTACATTTTTTTTTATTTTGATGACTTCACATTATAGTAAAGTCAGTTGGGTACTGTCTGGGAGAAAAATAGCACTATGACGCAGTTCACCCTGTCCAAAATTTGGAAACGGCATGCTGTAGTGCTTAGCATTCGCGCTCTAAGCTCTAATACGAACATGTCAGAATGTTTGGGCTCCAATCCTAGGACAGCGCGGAGGATTCGGTAAGAGTTGGATGCGTCTAATGGTTATTATAAAAGTACGGCTGCTCGGGTAGCTAATTCCGTTTTGATAAGAGAATGACTCCCAAATTTGTTGATGGGGACCTCAGACTCATCGCGTAAACCTACATGAAATTCCTTGAGGAGGTAATGCTCAAGAGAGTGGATTCTGGAAGACCGTATGTCTGGCAACAGGATTCTGCACCACGTTGCTCAGACCGGAGAACACAATTATGAATGTCAGACAATTTTTGCGACCACATCACCCCTTAAATCTGGTCACCTAACTCTCTTGACTACAACCAACTTTATTATTATGTGTAGGGTGTAGTTGAGGGAAAGAACACAAATATTGTAACACCAAAGATGAACTGAAGGCAAGGATTATAATAGCATCCATTAATTTAAGCAAGGAGACCATCCTGAAGTGATAGAGGTGATTCTGAAATCGCCTAGAGTCTGTGTTTGAAGTCAATGGGGATTTTATTGAATAAATTTTCTCTTTTGTATTTCTAAATATCTCAAGATATGATGTCAGAATTATTTTCACTTTTGTGCCACTGAAGATGTGTTGGCCTCAAAGAATTCCTAAAGGCTAAATAAAAAATATCCTTGTACCTCTTTTAATCGGTATTTATGCTTTGTGGTATCAAGTCTCTGTTCAAATCTTTTCGTTGTCAATGCCACAGAATGTATTATCATCCTTCTTTTACCCATTCTTTGACATCCCATACAACTTGTTCCTCTTTCTCATCACTTTCCTCTTATTTAACCCCCTACACACCAGTGGCATTAAAACTGCCTTGCTTGGGGTGAAATGATTAAAATAAAAACTCAATAATCCCATCAAGCTTCCCGTAAAGGTAAGCGGTCTTTCTTTTAATCCTGTCTGGTGTCTCTCCTTCGTTTATTAAGAGTAATTGCTGAAAATCAAAATTGGATCTTTTTTTCCCGGTTGGTCGGGCGTTTATAAAGCATGAATGAAATACATTATTTGAGTATTTCTCCTCATGCTTACGCTTACATCGGTCGTTATTACTGATATTAGGAACAAATTATCCTTTTTTTCGCTTTTCCACTTATTTAGCAACAAATCGTTTGCTTTTTTTTTTTTTAATCATTGGAAACGCCACTGATGTGCAGGGGGCTACATAAATGTAAAAAGATTAATTAGAAAAGAGTGAGGAGTACAAACTAGTTAGAAAGGAACAATAGAAAGCTGAGAAAGCAGGTGCGATGACAGATACATAGGTGGAGAGAAAGGGAAGGTTATACAGGGGAGGGGAGAGAGCTAGAGTCCAGTGGTTAGTAGATGAGTATTGACATTGCATTTAAATTTCTGGAGGTTGTAGCCGTCAGGAAAGCAAGAATACGCGAGCGAGTTCCACAGGCGGGAAGTGCGAGAGAAGAAGCTGCAGGAGTAGAATTGTCGTCTGCATTTGGCTAACCTGACTGTGAATGGGTGGGACCCAGTTGCCAGTTTGTTTGCACGAGTAAACACCTGTTGAGGAGGCATCAGTGACTTAAGTTCGTCTGAGCAGAAGCCATATTTGAAACGCGTATTAATTTGAAAAATCAAAGATATTTCAACTTTGTTGTCTTTAAAAGTTTTGGTTCTGAAAGTGGAGATTTAGAAAAACATATTTAATTCCTCTAATGGCACTCTTACAGTGACGGAAAAAAAAATTTTTTTTCTAGAGGGTTACTTTTTTGTATTCCTCCCACTAAAATAAGTAAAGAACAAGTTTTGCTCTTTGTGAACTTCTGTTTTCTCAGTTAAATTTGTATAAATATCTTTCTTTCGATAAGCTTTCTTAATGCAAACTCAGATTATCTGAAATGTCTAGTGAATATTCATCTCTCTTCGCTGATCACGATTTTCTAGCTTGGTGAGTTATCCACTTCCAGATCCCTAAGTCATTAAAAACTAGAATGTAATATTTATATCAGTAAACATGACAAAAGTTGTGCAGTGGTCATTTCGAATCGTTAGGACAATACTGATAAAATGAAATTTATTCTTCATGATAACGCAAAATTTCGGAAGATTTAACCCGCAAATATCAACAGAATAGAGGCGAGAACACAGTGACGGTTACTCTTAGTATATAAGATCAACTAAATTTCAAAGCCGCCGTACAACTGCATTTGACCTGTCGGTTCTCAACGTCTTCGGATGTTGGTTGGTTGGTTGTTTTCTTTTTATGGCATATCAACCTCGGCGGGTCATTTATTGCCAACTAAATTTTATTTATTTATTGCTGGTAATACCTTTTTCTTTCAACAATTTATTGCTGTATTTTATATAAGTTTTGTGTCTAGTAATACTTTTTTCTTTTCGAGTATCAAGATTCATTGGGATTTGTTTTTAAGGGCAGGGTCCCCAAGTCCTATCCTGTTATTTAACCCATAACTGGAGGAAAGGGACGGATTAATACCTTTCCCAAGGGTACCAGTGCTTAAGTGAATGCAGGGTATTCAATTGGAATTCGAACTCGGCTCACTGATTTCTATTTCCGAGTCGATATCCACTGCACCACAACGCACATCCGTCACTATACGCTTACAGCAACTGGTATTCTTAAGTGGTCACCCATCTAAGTACTGACCAGGCTAAACGTTGCTTAACTTTGGTGATCGGGCGAGAACCGGTATATTCAACGTGATATGGCCGTAAGCCGTCTTTGCATGTACAGTTTATTTAAGATTCACAAAGATGATGTACCGCTTAGACCAATTTTGTCTATGGCTGGTTTTGTACAGCAGGAATCGGTTGGCTGAAATATATCAGTCAGATCTTTTCTCCATATATTGCATCTATAACTTGTAGGGTTTTTTTTTATCGGAATCTCTGAAATTTGTTCTGATAACAAACTCTTAATGTCAGTTGAGGTTGTTAGTTTGCATACCAAACTTCTACTGCAAGATACCCAAATAATTTCCACCGACGCTCTCAGTAAGGGCCACCTCGGCCTTGTTCCAATACCATAAATTTTCATTTTGAACTTTATGCACATAGCAACATAAGGTTTGAATTTAATTTCTGTATGTATTTATTATGCATGCCCAAGTCGGTGGGGTTTCGATGAGTAGTCTCTTGGGTCTAGTATTAGCCAACATTTTTGTTGGTTTCTATGAAAACCTTTTGTTTGAACATGCTGTAAACCCAAGTATATTTGTGTTATGTGAACGATAGATTTTCTATCTTTAATTTACGTACATACGACGCTATGGCTGTTCATATCTTACTAAGTTTCCTTCATACGTCCTTGAAATTTACTGTGAAAGTAGAAAACAGTTCTCCTTTGTTTTTCTTGGGCGTTCTTGTTGAACATAGAGACGGTTTATTTCTTGCATATGTTCATCGCAAACCTACGTTCACTGGTTTGCACACTAATTGGCATTCATTTGTTCTTAAATCCCATAAAATCAACTTTATTTCTACCCTGGTCCATCACGCGTTGATAATTTGTTCTTCTTGTATTTTTAACTAATAACATGAGGACATTCATCACATTTTGAGTAACGATAGGTCACTGACAACATAAAACGCGCGGTTGAGCGTAAGACCAGTTGCTTTAACAAACGGGCTGATTTTTGTTCAATTTATCTGAAACTGTCGTACCTAGATAAGAAAAATTAAATGCTTGCTAACAAGATTTCTGCTTTCATTATTTCAAGATTTGATACTGATAGGTTACGCGTTGTTTTTGGTACCAGATCAGTGTTTCCCTATTTTGTCAATGATGATCTTCCTTTCGTCCAAAACATTTAGTTGTACACAAGTTTTAATGACCAGTGTGACACTGAATATATGGGATGGACCAATTAGAGACTAGAGGCTCGAATCAATCAACATGTTCCTGCTAATATAAAAGCAGATAACCCGATTTTCCCTTCGAGGACAACTCAGTCAGCGCATGACTCGGCGATAGGCCAGCACCTCTTTGATCTTCAATCATTGATTCTCAACCACTCGAGCAGAATGGCTCAATGACATGTTCCAGCTGTCTAAAGGCCTTGGGAGATGTAGGGACTTCGGCTATGTTTGTCAATTTGCCCGCGTGTCAAACACAACCGAAGTCTACATAATTGAAAATATCAGAAGGTTGAAAGAATGGTTGGAAGAATAAATGTGTTGTGTTGGTACATTAAAGTAAAAAATATTATTATCTAAACAGAAATAACGAATTTGTAAAATAAGTGAAATAGTATTTACGGAATAGAATAACATAAATGTGTAAGAAGAAAATGTTCAAATAGAAAATGTATCTAGCTAATTGTTCCAAAAGAAAATGTAAGTAGTTAAATGTTCCACAGAAAGTCAGAGCTTAAAGTTAATAGCAGCAGAAAGTGTGTATGTAGAAATGTTAAAAATGTTGCTAATAAAAGTCTGTGTCCTTTTCCTTTTTATAGCCGGCCAAAGAGTGAAAAGGAAAATCAAGCAATAAAGGAACTTGTACTTAACTGAGTCAGTTAAAGTATCTTGTTGTTTTCTTTGACGATGTGTGGGTGAAGACGAAGAAAGGAAAATTGAAAGGAGAGGTAGAACGAATGCATGTCGACGAGACACGACAGGATCGGCGTCCTGAAATTTCTTCTTTACATTGTGATGAGGTCCTTCAGATTCGCTCCCATGTCGGACTGATTTGACCGTCAAGGGCAGTGAATAAGTAGTGGCTTTTAGTCATGTGATCAGCCTTATATAATGTGTTTTTCGCTAATAATCTGTTTTCTAATGGTAATTATTACAATTACGATTTTTATTGGTAAACAACGTTTCGCACTGACTCTCTGGGATGAGTTATTTTTAATTACATTATTTACCATCAGACTAATCTCATCTGTGTTGTTGCAATATTTCGATCGTGGTGCTCTCCGATATATTTTGTGTGTCAAATATCCCAGAATGGTTGGAATAAAATTCAGAGCTTATAGTTAATAATAGCAGAAAGTATGTATGTAAAAAGGTTAAAAATGTTGCTAATAAAAGCCTGTGTCCTTTTCTTTTTTATAGCCGGCCAAAGAGTGAAAAGGAAAGTCAATCAATAAAGAAACTTGTACTTAACGGAGTCAGTTAAAGTATCTTGTTGTTTTCTTTAACGATGTGTGGGTGAAGACGAAGAAAGGGAAATTAAAAATAAAAAGGAAGGTATGTCGACGAGGCATGTCTGTGTCGCTTCTTGAAATTTCTTCCTTACATTGTGTCAAGGTCCGTCAGATTACCGCTCCCATCTCGAACTGGCTTGAACTATCAAGAAACGTAGTTAAGTAGTGAATTTTTGTCAAGTGGTTAGATCAAACAACATACCCATTCTTTTAGGTGTTGAAAAATAATTGACAGGGTTCATAGATCAATTTGATCTTCCCTATCCATCAGAATCCAGAATCTGAATTTTCACACCGACTTGTGATATTTGCCTTGGTCTGGGTTTTTCCAAAATATTTTTAGTCATTTTGATCCGATTTCGCGTGTATGCAATTTTATTTTCTATAGACGTTGAACACCTCTTTATTCTACTAATCCCTCATTTGTCATCCGCGACGAGAAAGTCCACAATATATATATATATATATATATATATATATATATATATATATATATATATATATATGGGAGGAGAGAAAGTGTGTAGGGAAAGAGAGTGTGTGTCTGTGTGTGTCTACGTAGACGAACTTTACGTACTTTTTAATCTACTCGTCTGGTTGTTTCAGCGATTCACTGCTGATTTTCTCATTTTTCTTTATTTTTAGGCTTTTTGACGAATTAATTCATGCGCTAATTACAATCTTTTCATATTTGCACTCATTTGATCTAGATGTTCAAGCCTGCCTCGCTTAAACCTTTGTATAGGTGAGAAGCGGGATAGGCACGCGCATGTATGTGTGTGAATCATAGAGTCACTGTAAGAGGACCAAATAGTTCAGTTGAGACCTGAATTACTAAACAACCGAGGATTCGATTTAAGTAGTAAAAGCTTCTATAGCACCATTAATACATTTTACGAAACAATTATAACAGAAATGTACTTAATATTATTAATTCCGGAAAGCCATTTTTTCTATTTTTTTGGTGATTTGCCTCACTTAGACTGCCACTCAGGGCAAAAGAACTACGTCTACCTTGCTATGTAAACCCTATTTGAAATAAGATGGGTTTATACAATTTTCAAGATTATCATTGCGAAGT
Organism: Ascarosepion bandense; assembly: GCA_037127315.1. Classification (NCBI taxonomy): domain Eukaryota; kingdom Metazoa; phylum Mollusca; class Cephalopoda; order Sepiida; family Sepiidae; genus Ascarosepion; species Ascarosepion bandense. The sequence continues at coordinate 5,654,519 of JBBBDQ010000738.1, forward strand.
GAACGAAACATAATGGCCCGGAATTTGAACTCTGTCGTTCGATACCAATCTCAACTTTAACAGAGATATTGAACCTTTGTCGATTTAGAAGAAGAAGAAGAAGAAGAAGAAGAAGAAGAAGAAGAAGAAGAAGAAGAAGAAGAAGAGGGAAGAAGAAGTCAAAAGTAGCTTCTTCAATGTATAGGAACATCTTTATTATTTTATTATTAAGTGAAGACAATGAGACATCATTTTAAGCATTTGTAAAATCTCTGATAGCCTGAGGTGATAGATATCGACTCGGTGAAATAAATAAAAGCACAAACAAAGGCACGAAAACAAAAAACGCTATCGCCTAAAAGCGAAAGAGGAAGCGTGATCGGAAAGCGTTCATTAATCGTGGAGTAAGGGTGAGCAAGGATGCATAGAACTAATTGCTTTTTGAATTCATTTCATTAAGACACGAAAGTCCGCAAAGGTTATGAAGAGAAATTCAATTAATTATTCACTTCCGGTCCTTTCCAACTACGTATTATGTGTTTGGTATTCTTACATGATTACGCACACAACACGCACACACGCCCAAACACACGCACACCCACCCACACGCACAACATGAAGACGCACAGGCACACCCAACACAAAAGGCACCCACACAACATTCAGCACACACACACACAAACTCAACACATATACTAGTGCAAACATAAGACAAAAAATGATTATGATAACAAAATATACAGACACACTCAAAACAAAAGACATGCAGACTCATCCAGCAGACACACACAAAAACGCAACTCACATACTCATGCACACAGAACAGAGAAATGATTCCATACACGACACGCAGAGACACACACACAACACAAAAGTCGCTCAGACCACATCCAGTACAAATACGCAACACACATAGTAGTGCACACACAACGCAAAAAATACGGACACACAAGCCACACAGATTCAATACATCCACATATACAATACTCACAGCAGATAAAAACCTCCATTACAGATAACACACATATGAACAGTACCCATTACACACACAAATCCAATACACTTATACACAACACATATGCATGCAACACATGAAATTGCACATATGCTCAAACTACACTTAACATAATAACACACAGAAACATACACAGCATACACACAGATTGCACATAATAATCAAATAACACAGACGTAGCACACAAAAGAAACAAGCGAAAATTTTACGCGCACATACGTGCAACACAACCCGGACATACGCTCCGAAATGGTGCGAACGTTGGAATTTGACGTCCAAAAGTCATTCATCCATTTATTTCTTTGTTAGCGTCCCATAGCCGGATTTTAGCAATTTGACGAATATAAAAATGGTTAGCAAAAATGTGTAAACCACTCACATATAACATGTAATATTTACATTTTTCGGACTATTGTCCTCATCTTTGTTGCCATTTGTACGATGTTTCGGACGTTGTACGCTCCGGCCTTCTTCAGGTGCTAGGAATTTTGAAGCGTACATGTCAGAGTAGATACTATTTTTCAAAGTCTACAATTCTTCCAGCGTGCTCAGTCAGGGTGTGAGAGCGTAAATAGTCATCCGCAGGCAGATCTGTTTCGCTGTATGTTATAATATCAGGGTAGCTATTTTGTTTCAACACTTCTTGTGTCTTGTCAAATGATGGTGCTGATTGCGAGATAAAGTGTTTTAAAAGGTTCAAAATTAACCAAACTCCTTAATAGGAGAGAAAGTTTTACAGAGTCTGTGATGACTAATACCCTAAAAACGACTTATTGGTGAATTAATGCTACTGATTGATTAAATTAGAAATACGTATTACAAATTGACGATTAATTTCACTTCAAAATAAAGATTAAATTTTATTTTAAAAGATTAAAACAAATTAATGTAAGAAGTTAAAATTTCAAATTATAAAAAATAAACTAAGCAGCGTGTTTAAAGTATTATGTTATTTGAAAAATGAAACGATATATATATTAAAGCCCTACTCTGTATCCAGCACTCATTATAAAAGTAAATGTAAATGCTTGAACAGTGAGTTTAAAAATCTACGTGTCCTGTCACTTTCTTACAATATATATATATATATATATATATATATATATATATATATATATATAATTTAATAATACATAAATAATCTTAATTAAACAATTTTATTTTTAAACAATTTCATGGGTACTACGCTAATTTTATAATTAAGCGCTCATATTCTATAATGTATTTTCACGTTATGAATCGTTGAGCTTTAAATAAAATTATTTTTCCTTGAAGCTCATCCCAGGTAAATGACCACAGTGTTTTCTTTAAAAAAATCTGTAGGTTTTCTTTCTCCTATACAGGTAGCACCAAAGATTAGAAAGATGAATTTTCTCTCCTATTTAACTTTTAGAAAAGGTGATATTCCATTATTTAATATTTTATTTAGCACCAATCATTACCACCCTGCCCTCATATATTTAAACGTATATTACCATCATTATTTACTACCTGCTGAGATATTCTTCGTTCACTGTCAAAACAAAATGTACAATTTTATAGTAGTTTGTAGTTTGTTCATCTTTTAAAGTAATAATAATAATAATAATAATAATAATATATATATATATATATATATATGTATATATATATATATTGTGTGTATTTTGGCAGCATTTTTTCATTAATGCAGGTTTCATTGAATAATATAGACAAGTTTTGTCTATTAATTTTGTGTAGGATCCGTTCATACCGTCTGATATACTTGATGGTGATGTCGTTAAAAGACAACAAAAAATCACAGTATTTGTTGAATTTTTTATCGGGTCTAAGCTTTCGGCTCACATAAACCATTATCAAAGAGTAAATAATAACACACAGTAAACATAGAACATTTAAGCTATTAACAATAAAGATAATTGAATTGAAAATATAAGTCCATCCCTACCGTGGCGGATGGCCGAAGACAGTGACAAAATAGTGGTGTTGTCGTCCCTGGTCTGATTACAGACATTTGAGTACGTTGTTGGAAATATCGAAATTGATTGTATTCAAACCAGGTTTAAACTGTTTAATGTAGAGTGCTTCGAGGATTTTTAGTTTCTGCTTATTATTTTCTTGTTTGAGTATGTACGTGTTATCAACAAGCGTTTTTCTCAGAAGTGTGCGTTGATAACCGTGTTGTTCTAAATGACGGAATATATTTGAATTTTTATTTAAGTGCAACGTCAGACGCCGTGAGAGCGAATTTGTGGTGTGGCCGATGTAGATACTGCATTAATATATATATATATATATATATATATATATATATATATATATATATATGTGTGTGTGTGTGTGTGTGTGTGTGTGTGTGTGTGTGTGTGTGTATGTGTGTGTGGATTGGGTGTGTGTGGGTGTATTTGTGAGTTTCTGTGTGTATAAAAGTGTGTGTGAAAATGAACGCAACGGAAGCAAATTTGCATTTAAAAGTACATTTAGCTCTATATCTTTATGTGCGTGTTATCTTAACCGAATCCGTAGTGACCTGGGGTAGGAAATGGTTGGTAAATTTCAATGCCTCCAAAACAAAGCTGTTATCAACTAACCACCATAGACAATCGCATCTACCTCCCATTAGCATGGGACAGGCTAGCCTCCCAGAGAGTAAAATACTACGCCTCCTTGGCCTTACACTCTCGGCGGACCTCAAATGGAATGACTATATTGAATCCATTGCCAAATCTGCTGCTATGAAAGTGGGCTCCCTGTGCAGGGCCCGGAAATTTTTCCCACCTGAAACTATTCTGCACATATACAAATCTACCATCCGCCCGTGTATTGAATATTGCTGCCATATCTGGTCGGGTGCCCCTGCTGCTCTCCTTGGGCTTCTTGACAAAATACAAAGGAGGATCTGTAACGTGGTTGATACTGACTTGGCAGACCGGCTGCAGCCGCTCTCACACCGGCGTGATGTAGCTTCCCTGTGCCTCTTCTACAAGTACTTTCATGGCTTCTGCTCCGATGAGCTTAGATCACTGGTGCCGCCTAAGCACGAATTTACACGAGATACTAGATTAGCAACTAAGTCCCACCCTTTTACAGTTAAACAAATAAGATGTAACCGTAAATTCTACTCCAACAGCTTCTTTTCTCGCGCTTCCCGCCTGTGGAACTCCCTTCCACAAGTCTGCTTTCCCGACAGTTACAATCTCCAGGTGTTTAAATGTAGGGTCAATAGACACCTCCTATCACACTAACTCCCAACTATTCTCACAACACTCTCATCTATCCAACCCTCATTCTCGGTATCCTCACCCGCCTATCACCCACCCTCTGTTATTTCCTATATTTAATCAGCCTTTCTCCACTCTACGTAGCCCCCTGCACAGTAGTGGCAGGTTTTGGTGAAAAAAAAAAAACTTTGAGTTTATTCGACTTGTTCAACTATTGATAATCCTAGATTGTGCACTGTCCCGACAAACGGTAAGTAACATATAATTCAAGAGTCTAAAAAAAAAAATTAAAAAAAATGAATATTTTATCTTAGTTTTTCAAGTAAAAGGTAAAATTTCAGTAAATTTAGTGTTTTTGATTTTATTTTTTAGCCTTTCTCTAGGCTCTTCTCACTATCAAAAAGTTTAATTTTGAATTCGTCTCTCTACAATACATTTTGATAAATTATGACTATTCTGCATCAGAAACATTATATTTTGTTTCACCTTTAAACTCTCAGTAGATTTTATGAGCTTACCAAACCGGTTGGAGATTTGACTTAGGTCAAATGTATCAGGAAAAAAATCCCCACCAAAAACCCATATTTTTCGATTTTGCGAAGACAGGCTCTACTATCTGTTTTATGCATAACTGGAAAAAATCTCCTTTCACCAGGACATCGATCCTAAAAACTCTTCTATATAATGTAAAAATTACCTCGAATCAAAAACGATGTTACAAAATTTTGGAAACTATGACTTGGCATCCTCAATTTTCTGACCCTTCTCCCATTAAATATTATATTAATATAGGAGGAATTCGATAAGGAATACGGCGAGAGAAACGAAATTTCTTGTGTCGTTTTTTAAAACTGGTAGAAAAAATGACATGCTTTTTTGAAGCAGTAATTAAGGAAGACGGTGGTTTTATTGACGAAAAAAATATGATGCTGTTGTATGCGCTTATATTTTTTCAAAATAAAAGAAAATACACTGTAGTTACTGAAATTTTATCCTTTACTCATATATATATATATATATATATATATATATATATATATATATATATAGTATATCCCTGCGTTGCTCGGGTGTAATGAAAGCTTTAAAACTAATCTATGATCCTGGAGCTCAGGATCTTTAGATGTTGGCACGAAAGACTAAAAAGCAATAGTTGTTTCCAGTTAAAGCGAAACCGTAGACTAAAAGAAAAATGAATGGATGTAAAATCAAATTTTGATTTCCTGGTATTGATATCAAATAAGTTTTTTTCGTCGTAAACTGAATTTTGAAGGCTAAATAAATAAATAAGTCCTCTGAGTAAATGGTATAATGGCTGAGACTAAGAACTACAATTATGCTTACTTAGAGCCAAACCCGAAGCAGAAACTAAAATAAAAGGGCTAAAAAAATACAGACATACAGGCAGACAAACAGACACACACACAAGCATCTTGCCTTTTGTATATATATATATATTATCGATTTTCTGCACTATTGTAAGAACTGCAACCTTGAAACTTCTGAATATCGTTTCTAATGTCTTTGTCTATGAGTGTATCAAATTTGATTAAAATCGAACCACTTCTTCTATAACCCGATTTTTTCGATTATCGATTTTCGATATCCATCGGGGGTACCTCGACATAAAACCTACCTAAGAACACTCGAAGACGCTTATAGTACAACTGTGTAAATTTTCAAGAAAATCGTTTCAGCTGTTTCAGAGTCTATAGGTAACGGACACACACACACAGGCACACACACACACAGACAAAGTTCCATTCATAAATAAGTTTATATATAATCATATTGCCCAAAGTAAGGCATTTTACTGCCACGGTTTTGCAGGAAGTTACATAGGAGGAAAGATTTGACCGGTTATAGGGGTTGTCAGGAAGTGGGTAAGAGAAGGATGAGAATACACATGAGAGTTGAGTGGACGGAGAAAGGAGCATGAGAGAGTGGATGCAGGTTAGTGAGATAGGAGACGACTATTGACTTTACGTTTAAATACTTGGAGATTGTAGCTGTCGGGGAAGCAAGTAAATGGAAGTGAATTGCACAGGCGGGAATTGCGAGAAAATAAACTGTTGGAGTAGAATTTTTGTTTACAAATTATTGATTTATTGATTTCACAGTAAAATGGTGGGACGTAGTTGCTAATCTTGTGGCTCGAGTAAATTCATATATAGTGGGCACCTGTGAGCTAAGTTCATCGTAGCAGAAGCCGTGAAAATATTTGTAGAAGAGACATAGGGAAGCAACATTGCGCCGGCGAGAAAGTGACTGTATTCGAGCTGCCAAATCGGGATCGATCCCATTACAGATTCTCCGTTGGATTTTGTCAAGGACCACTGGGTGGATAGCAGGAGTACCCGACCAGATATGGCAGCAGTATTCAATGCACGGGCGGATGGTAGGATTATATATATATATATTGATTGATTGATTGATTGTTTAATACTTATTTTTGGGTCCTAATAGGGTTAGACCAGTACATATTTGTATTAAAAAGTGTTCGATACAATTATATTGTAGAACTTTTCAATATTTTCCATTTTTAAACAAGTTATTTCACTACCCAGATTTCTACCATGAGTGGTGTCTTCAGGCGATTTTTAAAAATTTCCTGAAGACACCGCTCACAGTAGAAACCTGGGTAACGAAAAAACTCGTTTAAAAAATGAAATAATAATAATAATAATAATAATAATAATAATAATAATAATAATATATATATATATATATATATATATATATATATATATATATATATATATATATGTATTTGCTGTGTAATATTTTATTACATGGAGCTCTCTTCCTGTATCATTTTTTAATATTAAAATAAAATTTTTAATATTAATTAGGATCAGGTTTTTGGAATTTACCTTCCTGCTTTTTTCCCTAGGATTGAAGTATCTGAATTAAAATATATATATATATGTGCGTGTGTGTGTGTGTGTGTGTGTGTGTGTGTGTGTGTGTGAAATAATATGTTCTAATATTAAATTTTTCATTATTACCTTATTGAGGTATCTATATATCTATATGTAGATATTTAGGAATGTGTGTGTGTGTGTGTGTGTGTGTGTGTGTGTGTGTGTGTGTGTGTGTGTGTGTGTTAGAGAGAGGGTTTTTGATTTTAATTTTTGAAAATTATCGGAAATACACTTAGAATTAATTGCATTATTAAAATTTTAGTTATTGGGAAAACTGGAACGAGAATGGAATTAATTACTGGCAATTCGAAAATCATGAGCAAATATTGAAATGAACATTAAAAGAAGGTAAAATATGCATCAAATTAAGTAAAGAAACACTAAAATAGTTCGGGGATAATCATATTAATCGCTGACATTTTTTTTTTATTCATTATTCCCAAACTTATGTTCGTCCTTACAGAAGAATCGTTAATAATATATGTTCGCTATTAGCATTGTCGACGCGATGATCAAACCTCACTGCAATCTTAATGCCGTTCGGGACAATCTTGTTAACCTCTGCGGAAGAAATACTTTCCCCGATATTTGGCAAACTTGTTATTCAGTACGTAGAATGAAACATCTTTTTAAAGATTATTTTTTATTTATTGTTTGATTTACGGCTCATCAACAACTTGTAGATTATTTAAAGCCAAAACTTTTCTTTTATTGTAAAAATATTTTTTACTTTTGCTGTGTGAATATTGTATTACTAATATTTTGGAGATAAAGCTTTTTTTTTCAGATTCAAGATGCTGGTTAGTTCCAGTGACTTGACCCAAAGACTTGTGAGTTCAATACCAGAGTACAGCAGTGGTAAACAAGTAGTTTCAAGAGTCGGGTTAAAGGGAGATAACTTATGACTACCAAAAGAGGCTTCGCACAAAGGAATGAGAATGATATACCCCAGTGATCGTAATAAAGGGTTCAGATAGAAATTCTTAGCACTTGAAGAAGACCGGAGCGTACAACAGCCGAAACGTCATACAGATGGCAAACAAGATGAGGACAATAGCCCCAATAATATAAAAACATAAATTATCGAAAAAACAAAAAGTTATATTCTGAATTAAACTTGACTGTTATGCCATTAAATAACATTTTCAGAGGTTCTGTCAGTATTTCTGAGATGAGTTCAGTCATTTAAGTGCCATCACGCTTAGGCGATGAAAACATGACTGACTAGACAGAAGATTTTACCACAATAGGTTTCCATTATTTTTTGCGGTAGACTAAATGCGAATCAAAGCTATAGAACCCAAACAGTCCTGCTATTTAACCCATAGCTAAAAGGAGAACGGAGAGATTAGTACCTTTCCTATGCAACGAATTCAACTAGATTTCGAACTCTGCTCTACCAATTTTTTGTTCTGAGCCGATACCCACTGCACAACAACATGAGATGAGGTACTGTAACAAATTGCACTATTACACTGTTATCCTCACCTTTGTTGTCATATTTACAACGTTTAGGCCGTTGTACGCTCTGGCCTTCTTCTGGTGATTGGAATTTTGAAACAAAGCCTGTATTTGCAAAGAAGAAAGAAGTAATCATCAGTTGTAAGAAGAGAGAATGTTTGTCAGCAAAAGGGATATAACTTGCAAAATAGAGATATGAAAATCAAATTAGTACAACAATTTAAATATCTCGGAAGTGTTTTAACATAGGATGAAAAGAGCAACACTGAAATCTTAAAGCGCATTTGAATGAAGAAAGTTATCTTTTGAAAGCTAGGAAAAGTGTTAAGAAACACACAAATTTTGTTAGAAAGAAAGATAGTGTATTGAACTGTTAAAGAAAATTGTTGTAAGCTTTCTTCAGAAACACAGAAATAGTACTAATCTATTAAATAAAAAGCTCTAACCGTTCGTTAGAAACTTAGAAAAGATTACAGAACTGATAAAGAAAAGCGTGCTGAACTTAAGTTAGAAACAGAACAGAGTATTGAACTGTTAAAGAAACGAATACAAAGTTTACATTAGAAACAGAAAAGAATACTAAACAATTAAAGAAAAGAGTACTGAGCTTACATTAGAAACAGAAAAGAGAACAGAACTTATATATAAAAGAGTACTGAGCTTACGTCAAAAAGGGAAAAGAGTACTGAATTGTTAAAGAAAAAGAACTGTGCTTTTGTGAGAAAAAATCTACTGATCTCATAAAGATCTCGTGCTGAGCTTATATGTTAAAAACAGAAATGAGTATTAAACTGTTAAATAAATGAGTACTGAGCTTACGTTAGCAACAGAAAAGAGTACTGAGCTTTCATTAGAAACAGAAAATAGTACGAAACTGTTAAAGAAAAGAGTACTGAGCTTACATTAGAAAAAGTAAAGAATACTGAACTCTTAAAGAAAAGCTTACTGAGCTTTTGTTAGAAATAGAAAAACGTATTGAACTATTAAATAAAAGCTTACGTTAGAATCAGAAAAGAGTACTCATCTGTGAAAGAAAAACTTCTAAGTTTGCGTTAGAAACAGAAAAAAATAATGAACTGTTGAAGAAATGATTACTGAGCTTACGTTATAAAAAAGAAGAGAATTTTGACCTGTTAAAGAAAAGCGCACTGCACTTACGTTAGAAACAGAAATGGCTACTGAACTGTTAAAGGAAAGCATACTGAGCTTTCGTGAGAATAAAGGAGTACTGAGCTTACATTAGAAACAGGAATGAGTAAAGAGTTGTTAAAAGAAAAGCGTACTAAGATTTCGTGAGAAAAAAGAGTACTGAACTGTTAAAGAAAAGAGTACTGTGCTTACATTAAAAACAGAAAAAAACTACTGAACTTTTACACAAAAAAAGTACCAAGATTTCGTTAGAAACAGAAATGAGTATTGAACTATTAAAAAAAAGAGTACCGAGCTTACATTAGGACAGAAAAGAATACGGAACTGTTAATGAATAGAGTACTGAGGTTACGTTAGAAACAGAAAAGACTACTAACCGGTTAAAGAAAAGCGTGCTAAACTTTCGTTAGAAACGGAAAATATTAATGAACTCTAAAGAAACGAGTACTGAGATTACGTTAGACAGAGAAATGAGTACAGAACTTTTAAAGAAAAGAGTACCGAACTTACGTTAGAAACAGGAAAGAGTACTGAATTTTTAAAGAAACAATTTCTGGGCTTATGTTAGAAACAGGAATGATTACTGAACTGTTAAATGAAAGCGTACTGGGCTTATGTCAGAAATAGAAAAGAGTATTTAACTGCTAAAGCACTGAGTACTGAGCTTACGTTATAAACATAAAGTACTAACCTGTTTAAAAAAGAGTACTGAGCATACGTTAGAAACAGAACAGTGAACTGATAAAGAAAAGAGTACTGAGCTTTTAATGAAACAGAAAAGAGTGCTGAACTGTCAAAGAAAAAAGTACTGAGCTTACACAAGAAGCAGAAATGACTACTGAACTGTTAAAAAGATTATTGAGCTAGAAAGAGAAATTACTATTGAGCTCTTAATGAAAAGTATACTGAGATTACGTTCAAAACAGAAGAGAATACTGAACTATTAATGAAAAGAGTACTGAGTTTACGTTAGAAATAGAAAAGAGAACTGAACTGATAAATAAAAGTGTACTGATCTTACGTCAAAAAAGAAAACGTTGCTGATTTTTTTAATAAAATAGTATTGAGCTTATGTTAGAAACAGAAATGACTACTGAACTCTTACAGAAACGAGTACTGGGCTTTCGTGATAATGAAATAAGAGAACTGAGCTTACCTTAGAAACAGAAAGAATACTGAACTGTTAATACAAAGAGTACTAAGTGCGTTGTGGTACAGTGGATATTGGCTCGGAACGAGAAACCGGGGAGCCGAGTTCGAATTCCAGTTGAATCCATTGTATTCACCTACGCTCAAATACCCTTGGGAAAGGTATTAATCCATCTCTTCCTTCCAGTTATGGGTTAAATAGCAGAGCAAATTGGGTTCTATAGCCTTGGTCGGCAACTAGTCTACCGCAGAAAGCAATGGCAAACTACTGCGGAATAATCTTCTGCCCAGTCAGTCATGTCTCTTTCGAGACATGATCGCCCAAGCGTGTATCACGTATGGCACTTAACTGACTGACTGAGTTTTCGTTAAAAAGAGAACAGAAGATGACTGAACTTTTTCTAAAAAAAAGAACTGGACTTCCGTTAGAAATAGATAAGTCGACTAAACTGTTAAAGAAAAACGTATCAAGCTTTTGTTCGAAACAGAAAATAGTAATGAACTCTAAAGAAAAGAGTCCTGAGCTTACGTTAGAAACAGAAAAGAATACCGAACCGTTAAAGGAAAGCGTACTGAGCTTATGTAAGGAACAGAAAAGAGTACTGAACCGTTAAAGGAAAGCGTACTGGGCTTAGGTTAAAATGAGTAAAAAGTACTGAAGTATGAAAGAAAAAATTACTGATCTTACGTTAAAAACAGAAAAGTGTACTGAATTGCTAAAGAAAAGAGTACTAAGCTTTTTTTAGAAACAGAAAAGAGTACTGAAATTTCAAAGAAAAGAGTACTGAGCTTATGTAAGGAACAGAAAAGAATACCGAACCGTTAAAGGAAAGAGTACTGGGCTTAGGTTAAAATGAGTAAAAAGTACTGAAGTATGAAAGAAAAAATTACTGATCTTACGTTAAAAACAGAAAAGTGTACTGAATTGCTAAAGAAAAGAGTACTAAGCTTTTTTTAGAAACAGAAAAGAGTACTGAAATTTCAAAGAAAAGAGTACTGAGCTTATGTAAGGAACAGAAAAGAATACCGAACCGTTAAAGGAAAGAGTACTGGGCTTAGGTTAAAATGAGTAAAAAGTACTGAAGTATGAAAGAAAAAATTACTGATCTTACGTTAAAAACAGAAAAGTGTACTGAATTGCTAAAGAAAAGAGTACTAAGCTTTTTTTAGAAACAGAAAAGAGTACTGAAATTTCAAAGAAAAGAGTACTGAGCTTATGTAAGGAACAGAAAAGAATACCGAACCGTTAAAGGAAAGCGTACTGGGCTTAGGTTAAAATGAGTAAAAAGTACTGAAGTATGAAAGAAAAAATTACTGATCTTACGTTAAAAACAGAAAAGTGTACTGAATTGCTAAAGAAAAGAGTACTAAGCTTTTTTTAGAAACAGAAAAGAGTACTGAAATTTCAAAGAAAAGAGTACTGAGCTTATGTAAGGAACAGAAAAGAATACCGAACGTTAAAGGAAAGCGTACTGGGCTTAGGTTAAAATGAATAAAAAGTACTGAAGTATGAAAGAAAAAATTACTGATCTTACTTTAAAAACAGAAAAGTGTACTGAATTGCTAAAGAAAAGAGTACTAAGCTTTTTTTAGAAACAGAAAAGAGTACTGAAATTTCAAAGAAAAGAGTACTGAGCTTATGTAAGGAACAGAAAAGAATACCGAACCGTTAAAGGAAAGAGTACTGGGCTTAGGCTAAAATGAGTAAAAAGTACTGAAGTATGAAAGAAAAAATTACTGATCTTACGTTAAAAACAGAAAAGTGTACTGAATTGCTAAAGAAAAGAGTACTAAGCTTTTTTTAGAAACAGAAAAGAGTACTGAAATTTCAAAGAAAAGAGTACTGAGCTTATGTAAGGAACAGAAAAGAATACCGAACCGTTAAAGGAAAGAGTACTGGGCTTAGGTTAAAATGAGTAAAAAGTACTGAAGTATGAAAGAAAAAATTACTGATCTTACGTTAAAAACAGAAAAGTGTACTGAATTGCTAAAGAAAAGAGTACTAAGCTTTTTTTAGAAACAGAAAAGAGTACTGAAATTTCAAAGAAAAGAGTACTGAGCTTATGTAAGGAACAGAAAAGAATACCGAACCGTTAAAGGAAAGAGTACTGGGCTTAGGTTAAAATGAGTAAAAAGTACTGCAGTATGAAAGAAAAAATTACTGATCTTACGTTAAAAACAGAAAAGTGTACTGAATTGCTAAAGAAAAGAGTACTAAGCTTTTTTTAGAAACAGAAAAGAGTACTGAAATTTCAAAGAAAAGAGTACTGAGCTTATGTAAGGAACAGAAAAGAATACCGAACCGTTAAAGGAAAGAGTACTGGGCTTAGGTTAAAATGAGTAAAAAGTACTGAAGTATGAAAGAAAAAATTACTGATCTTACGTTAAAAACAGAAAAGTGTACTGAATTGCTAAAGAAAAGAGTACTAAGCTTTTTTTAGAAACAGAAAAGAGTACTGAAATTTCAAAGAAATGAGTACTGAGCTTATGTAAGGAACAGAAAAGAATACCGAACCGTTAAAGGAAAGAGTACTGGGCTTAGGTTAAAATGAGTAAAAAGTACTGAAGTATGAAAGAAAAAATTACTGATCTTACGTTAAAAACAGAAAAGTGTACTGAATTGCTAAAGAAAAGAGTACTAAGCTTTTTTTAGAAACAGAAAAGAGTACTGAAATTTCAAAGAAAAGAGTACTGAGCTTATGTAAGGAACAGAAAAGAAAACACTACTGGACTGTTTAAGGAAATAGTACTAAGCTTACGTTAAAAACAAATGACTATGAACTCATGAAGAAAAGCGTACTGAGTTTTGTTAGAAACAAAAAAGAATAATGAACTGTTAAAGAAATGAGCTTACGATACTAACAAAAGGATTACTGAACTGTTAAAGATAACATTTCTATATTTACGTTAAAAACAGAAAAAAGTACTGAACTTTTAAAGAAATGAGTACTGAGCTTTCGTTAGAAACTGAAATGAGTACTGAACTGTGAAAAAAAAGAGTAATTAGCTGATGTTATAATCAGAAAAGGCTACTGAACTGTTAAAGAGAAGATTCCTGAATTTACGTTTGAAACAGAAAAGAGTACCGAACTGTTAAAGAAAAGTGTACTGTGCTTTCGTTAGAAAGAGAAAAAAAGTGCTGAACTCTTAATGAAAAGAGTTCTGATTTTACGTTAGAACAGAACTAGGGCCTTCTATTTTACAATCTTCTCGCAGACGAAGAGATTTGAAACAACATAAATATGGTTCTGCAGAAAGATGCTGAGAATATTTTTCTTCTTGTGCCGTGTTTCTTCAGTACGGAGACGATCGTGGACTTTCACTTGACTGTGTCTCTTGTGCTATCAATATATTTCCTCTTGGTATCTCTTCCAACTACCGCCCACCGTCCTTTTATTCAAGCCTATCAAATATGTCTTGTCCTCCTTTCCCCTGTATCTCTTTCCAACTATCCGTCCTGTGAGTATTAAATTCTCCAGGCTCTCTATCCTCATTACGTGTTCTAGGAACCTCATCTATATCTTCCCGGCTAAGTATGAGTTATCTTCTCGTTTGCAACGTCTTCAACATCATCGATGCACTCGTGCTCAGTCCATGTTATCCTCAGTATCCTTCTGTAGAACCACATTTCTGCTGCTTCAAACCTCTCCTTCATTTTTGAGGAGATCGACCAACATTCACTGTCATAAAGGACAGATATCATATAGCATTTCAGTACTCATTTCTTAGTTTCTAATGAGATTTTCCTGTCTCTAAGTACTTTGGTTAGCTTTTGAAATGCGTCCTTGGTCGTAAAAATGCGTCTTCAGATCTCAGTGTTTTACTTTATATCCGCTGTCAGAACGCTCACCAGTTATCTTTAATTTGTTTTATTTTAGTTTCTCAGACCTGTAGTTGGCATTTTTGGGTCTTCTTTTTGCTTGCGACCATACGATCTATTTTCTTGAAGTTTTTGCTCAGTCCTTTCTTTTCGCTTTCTCTTGCTACCTTCTGTAGGGGGTCCTGCATTTTCATTTCTTTGTCTGCTATCATCACCCTGTCATCCGTGTATTTTACATTGTTGATATTATGGCCGCCAATAACGAATCCTGGTAAGGATTTTATTTCTATCGGAATTGTTACACTGTATAATTTTAATAGAACCATTGAGAAAACACATCCTTGTCTTATGCCCCTTTCTATTTTTGTATGTCTGCTGAATTCATTTTCTGTCTGTACGTAAGCGTTTTGTTTCCAATACTGATTCTTGATTATCCTAATGTTTTTTCCAAGAATGTGTAGGTTGTCGAGCATTTCTATCAAGTCTTTGTGGCATACTTTGTCAAACGCCTTTGTTTAGTCTATAAAGCACAGATAAAGGTCCTTCTGTATTTGTATTGATATTTCAGATAGCAAGCTGATAATCGCCTTGCTCTTTCAGATTTCATTCTGAGCATGAATATAGCATTCCTTGTTCTTGTATCTTTAATGAAGTCACATTATTGGACCGAATATTTGAGCAACGACGAAAATTTAGAGAAAATGAAAACAAAAATAACACTTATATTTACTAACAGACCGAATGAGTTGAATTTGCTAGAGCACACAATGAGGAAAGAGGACTTGGAAATTTTGATACTCAAAAGACAGACTGAAGACGAAAGAGACAGAGGAAAACAAAGCAGAGCTTACGTAGCGATCGTGACTAAATGAATGGCGTAACAGGAATGTCTGTCTATTATCTCTCCTAAGAAACAAACTTTGTTAGGTGCTAAAAAGGATAAGAAATTGTAGAGAGCCATAATCATCAACATACTGAAGCGACACGGTACATAGGTGAAGAATTGCGATTGTCGATATCATTAAAAGTAGTAATATTCTTCTTATCTTATGTAACCCGTTCTTTAATGATGAATGCGTCATGGCTTTCCACAACTTCTTATCATTCTTTTTCGATGTCCTTTCAGGACGAAAGCGATCATAGCCCTATCATCTCCCTATCCCTGGTGGCTCTTAGCACGCTTTCTCCTGTTACATCACGTAACCCCCGTTCTGCCATTCACCCGCTCAGGCCAGTTAAGTAAGTTACACGCAGTTTTCATCTTTCTGTGCTTCCCTCTATCTGGCCTGTTAGTATCAGGTTCTCCAAGCCCTCCTTCCTCATTGCATGTCCCAGGCACTTTAGCTGTCTTTTCCTGATGCTCAGTATTAATTTCCTTTTCGTTTCCTTTCTTTCCAAAACATCATCATTGCTCACATGTTCGGTCCATGATATCCGCAGCATCCTTTTGTAGAGCCACATTTCAGTTGCTTCAAGTTTTTCCTTCATCTTCGTTAAGATTGTCCAGCATTCACTTCCATATTGAAGAACTGACATCACATAGTAATTCAGTAATCTAGTCTCATAATACTCTACTCAGCTTCTGGAATGCATCTTTTACCATTCCAATTCGCCTTCGGATCTGTGTCGGATTTTTCGTCTTCTGTTAGAACACTTCCCAGGTATTTAATTTTTTGTACCTGCTCGATTTTAGTATCCCCCACCTGTATTTGGCATATGAAGCTGCTCTTTTTACTGATGATCATGCATTCGGTTTTCTTGCAGTTTATTTGTCGTCCCTTTTTGTCACTCTCTTCAGCTACTTTCTGTAAAAGAGTCTTGTAGTTACCTTTTCGTGTCTGCTATCAGCACTGTATCATCTGCGTACCTTATGTTGTTCAAATTGTGACCTTCGATGACGAATCCTGGCATAACATCTAGGGTCCTCAGAATAGTCTAGCTGTACAAGTTGAATAGATCCAATGAAAAATCACATCCTTGTCTTACGCCACTTTCTATCTTTGTATATCTGTTGAATTCATTACCTGTCCGTATGCAGGCGGTTTGCTGCAACTAGAGATTCTTGATTACTCTTATGTTTTTCCTAAATATGTCGAGACTGCTGAGTATCTCCATCAGTTGTTTGTGGTGTATTTTGTCGAACGCCTTTGCATAATTGAGAAAAAATAGGTACAAGTCCTTCTTCATTTGTATTGCCTTTTCGGAGAGCATCCTAATCATAAAAAGGACGTTCCTTGTTTCAGTATCTTTGACGAACCCGCACTGTTCTTGCTCTATCTCTGACCTGATTCTGCTTCTCGCTCTATTCATCAAGATTCGGAAGATCAGTTTTGTTCGAATTAACTTTGCTAACCTTCTTTGTTTAAGTTTATTAGCATAAATGCATTCGTTAGATTACGTACTCAGATATTTCAGTTGTTTACTTCTAATTGTAGGCATATATTTTATTTTTGTTCTAAAAACGTTGCTTTTTTTTATAAGCGTTTCACTCCGAGCAAGGCATTTCACTGCCACTAATGCGCAGGGGGCTACATAGAGTGGAGGAAGGATGGTTAAATATAGGAAATGTCAGAGGGTGCGTGATAGGCGGGTAAGGATACCGAGGATGAGGGGTGGGTAGATGAGAGTGTTCTGAGAATAACTGGAAGTTAGTGTGATAGGTGGTGTCTATTGACCCTACATTTAAACACCTGGAGATTGTAGTTGTCGGGAAAGCAGACTTGTGGAAGGGAATTCCACAGACGAGAAGCGCGAGAAAAGAAGCCTTTGGAGTAGAAATTACGGTTACATTTGATCTATTTAACTGCAAAAGAGTGGGACCTAGTTGCCAATCTAGTATCTCGTGCAAATTAGTGCTTAGGCGGCATCAGTGATCTAAGTTCATCGGAGCAGAAGCCATGAAAGTACTTGTAGAAGAGGCACAGGGAAGCCACATCACGCCGGTGAGAGAGTTGTTGCAGCCGGTCTGCCAAGTCAGTATCAACCACGTTACAGATTCTCCTTTGTATTTTGTCAAGAAGCCCAAGAAGAGTAGCAGGGGCACCCAACCAGATATGGCAGCAGTATCATGGGCGGATGGTAGATTTGTATATGCGCAGAATAGAATCAGGCGGGAAAAACTTCCGGGCCCTGCACAGAGAGCAGATTTTCATAGCGGCAGATTTGGCAATGGATTCAATATAGTCATTCCATTTTAGGTCCGCCGAAAGCGTAAGGCCAAGGAGGCGTAGTGTTTTACTCTCTGGGAGGCTAGCCTGTTCCATGCTAATGGGAGGTAGATGCGATTGTCTATGGTGGTTAGTTGATAACAGCTTCGTTTTAGAAGCATTGAAATTTACTAGCCATTTCCTACCCCAGGCCACTACGGATTGGAGGTCCTTTTCAAGCTCGGTAGCGAGGTTCGCTTTGTCGCCCACACCGGGATTTTGATCGAGGCGAGAGTAGATTGTGGTGTCATCGGCGTACATGCCTACTTGGGATCTAATGGCGTCGGAGAGATCATTAATGTACGGCAGAAAGAGCGTGGGACCTAAGATAGAACCTTGAGATACGCCGCGTTCGTATGGTAGTTTTGGGAGTGATGGAAGTTGTATTCGGACAGCTTCGGACAACTTCATCACAAGAACGGCAACTTAGTGGAATAGTCTCCCGAGTGTATACTTCTCTGATCTCCCCAATCTTCACCTCTTCAAGTCTCGAATCAACCGTTACCTACTTTCATCAATCTTATTTAGTAAACTGCCACCTTGAGTAGCTTTGGGGCATGATGTTGAGTTAAGGGTAGTAAAAAATCTCTCCATGGTATTCTTAGAATTTGGTTCTCGAATTATATCTCTAGCTTTAAGTAAGGGAATTGTCCATCATTTAGTAACTTATTGCTAATTTGATATTAGACAGCATTTCGGAACTCTTCTTAATACTTTGGTTAGTTTGTGAAAGGCATTTTCCATAGTTTTTATTCTCTTTCAGCTTTCGGATTGTAAGTATAAGTTTCCTTGTAGTTCTTATTCTCCTTAAGAATTGTTTGTTGAAATATTAGTGTAAATAGATTTATAAAAAAAAGCCCGTTTACTTTAGCCATTTTCGAAATTGACGAAGATCTAATTAAAAGTACCAAATGAATAACCGGTAATTAAAATAAAAACCACATCAAACGTGTCGACAATAATAAGTTTTCTGATTATGGACACAAAGTATAAGCAATATATATATATATATATATATATATATATATATGATTTAATGAAATAAAACAATTCTGTAGCCTGCCTGTCCGCCTGTACGCCTGATTGGCTGATTGGTGGAGTAACCATTACGGAATAACGAACATAACATTAAATAGAAACATAAAATCTAGAAAAAATTAAAAATAAGAGAAAAAGGCGGAAAACGAAAACCGAAAGATGGAATATAATTAAACACAACGAAATTTTACAACAAAAACAAAATAATATGCAAAAGAAAATAAAGACAAAAATTATACTCTAAAGGTCTACAAATAAGCAATTCGTCTTTGAAGATGTGTGGAAAAGTTAATTTCGCTAATAAAGTCGAAGGTAATTAATAAAACACGAATCATTGAAAGTGCGGCGAAAAACGAAGAAAAACTGATACAAAATCAATGAAAACATGATTTTGTTTCAAACACGCTTCAACAAACAAAATCATTTGTTGTTCAATTCAATAAACTTATTCATAATAACGCCATCTTCTTTTTCAAACGAAAAAAGGAAGTCACGGCTCATGTAATAAACACGTTTCATTAAAGAGACAGCCTTTATCGGACATACTGTTCATTTTTCACTCATCCTAGACTAACCTCAACTTTAAAGTGATTTAATTTTCTTTCGATAGAGATAGCTTCAAGTAACAAGCTTACAGTATCTAAGTATAAAAATGAACTCTATTTGTATGAGAAAACCAGTGGAAACTTTTGTTTCTGAATTTCCTTTTAGCATCATATTCATCTTCAGAACATGGCGCTTCACTACTTTCTATCTTGCATGGCTTTTAGCAATGTTTCTCTCATCTGCAAAGATCCTCACCTCACACAAGCTCGTCAGTTAAGTGACTTGGTATTTACCCGTAATTTCTCACAAAGGCGTGATGAGGAACAAGGCTGATTACTCATTGATTCTTCACACGATGGGTCGTGCTCTCGTCTTGTTTACATCAGACGAGACTCGGTTCTTCAGCGTAGCCAAATCTGGATTCCGCTCCACCCTATAGCAAAAAGTCCTTAGCCTAGTATTGAAGTAACCAACGTCTATATCCACTGGGCCATGTGTCCTTAAGGAAACATGACCCAGTGGATATAGACGTTGGTTAGTTCCAGTGTCTTTACTCAAAGATTTGTGAATTCAACAAGTAATTTAGAGTCGGGTTAGAGGAAGATAAGTCATGACTACCAAAGAGGCTTCGCACAAAGGACTGAGAATAATATACCCCAGTGATCGTAATAAAGGGTTCGGTTCGAAATTCCTAGCACTTGAAGAAGGCCGAAGCGTACAACGGGCGAAACATCGTACAAATTGCAGCAAAAATTAAAACATTAGTCCGAATAATGTAAAAAGTGTCATTCAATAGTAAATAAAAGTTTAGAATTTTAGACGGAGACGTTAGCAGTATAGAATTGAAATAAACTTTAGAAGGAAGTTTAAACCCAACCGTAAGCAGGAAACAGAGGATAAACCTCTACTCTTCTTCAAAAGACCATCGAGATGTGTGAACCCAGCAATTTTCTAGGGACTTGATATATTTCAAAAGATGGCAGTTCGATAAATATATAAATGAATTATTAACCCGAAGATAAAGTGCCCACTGGACATCGTGGACATATAAAAAACTACCGGGCAAACTTTGATGGCTTTCAAGCAGACTTGATTTGATCACATTGCAGCTCAACTAGTTCAACTTAGGCTAATGGAAATTTCGTAAGCTGCAGTCGATCTGTCCGATTTTCTATAATTTACTTTTTCATTTATCTCTTCAAGACGTAATCGATCATGGCTCTCCACAGATTCGTTTCTTGGGAACGACAGAGGAGTAGTTTGCCGCTTCCTTCTCAACGATTTTGAATTCAGGATAATCTTCTTAAAATGGCTGCTAACCAAGGAACGAGAGTCAAGTTCTTGTGGCCTGTAATCGACATAGTACAGGTGATTAAGTACGAAAGAGTCAGATAAACTTCAAATACATAGCTCACATTTCCCTAGCATTATGACGCCGAGAGTTCTTAATTTCACACAAACAGACACAAATATATACACAATATATGGTTGTTCCAGAGAAATTGGTATTGGTGAAAAAAGTATGAGAAGACGTAAACTTTTTGTTTAAAGTGTATTATTATTATTATTATTATTATTATTATTATTATTATTATTATTATTTATTTATTTTTTCTATAATACATAAAGTGTTCATAATTCTATTTGAATCTCTGCGCGTGTTTCGTGTTGACTCTCTTTCGGCGAATAAATATTTGAATTTATAATCGAGATCCGTTTAACTTTCTGACGGCCAATAAACACAGAACATATATAGATAAGTGGTCGGTGAACGGGTCAGAAGTTTTATATGCGTGCGTGTTCGTTTGCTGGATATTTTCACACTGGCCTGTGAACTTTTTAAGTTTTGAGAATCGCTCACTTTTCATTGACTAAAATTTTTTGTTTTACACTGATTCGCGAAATTTGCTTTTGTCTTTTTCTTCAAAATTGTATTCAACGATTTTGATCTAATTTTGCGTGTGCAAATCTACTTTTTGTGATAAGAAATATGATACTGCTCATCACGTTCCGTTTGTTGTTTTTGCCCAGTCGAAATCCACAATTACTTTTATATGTGTATATGAGTTGGGTAGGAAGACCAAACAGAAAAAAAAAGGCAGGGTCTAGAACTAAACAAACGAACTCACATATACCTATTACTTTCCACTAAACTGTACGTTCCTGGTTATGACAGAAAACTGCATCCGGCAGCAAGGTCTTTGATTGGAAGGTTCTGAGAAGTATGGAACCACCTTTTAATTGCTGCTATTCCCAGGTCCAACCTGATCCGGACTGGTAGCATCTGTTAGGGTCCCAGCTATGGGCAAATAAGTAACCCCTCAAACTGACGTCAAAACACTCTGAAAGTATGAAAATACACTTTTATAGAAATATATACATAAAAATAGAATTTTATAGAAAAATAAACATTTTTGAAGGAAAATATTACCAACAATACATTTTTGAAAAAAAGAAATACCATAACACATTGTTGAAGGAAAAAATATTACCAGCAATTCTTTTTTTAATTCAAAACTAGAAGACTTCTTCAGTTTTCTAAAATAAAAAAGTTTCATCAAAATCTGACTAAATCAACTTTCTCACTATAAGCGAACATTAAAAAATATCTTAAAATCCCACATTTTCGGCATTAAATAACCAACAGAGGTTGACATGCCGTTAAATAAAACTCAAACTTAAACTCTACACTTGTCATATCTCAATTAATATACTCTTCGGCACAAGAAGTATGAAAAATACTTTGTTTGAGTCTGCCTGGCCATCCGATGTTTAACGTACTCTTGCACAAAAAAGAGCAAAAAGGACATAAAATGTAAAATACAAGTGGAATTAAAACTAAAATCAAAATAAATGTATTAAAATGAATAAATAAATAAATATAAAATAATAAAATGAGACATCAATAAGTACAAATGTGGCGACAGTAAACCTACTCTTGAAATGTCGCTCGAATAGGGATAAAGACTGTGAGTGAGTGAGAGAGACAGAGGGTAAAACTATGTGAGTAAGAGAAATAAAGGGAGAGCGAGAATGTAAGTGGTTGTACATTGAAAGAATTTGGAGTTTGCATAAATTTGCTATATTGAGTCTTTTCTTTTCATCTGTTTCTTACATTTTCGTTTCTTTTTTACTTTTTTCTCTTTTATGGTGCAGTTCCTGTTTTTTTCTTTTTGTCTTTCATTCTTTTTTCTCTCAGTTATAATCAGCCCTTTCTTTCTTTCTGCTATCCTCAACCAAGCTAATTCACACACTCAAATTCTTTCTTTCTTTCTTTCTTTCCTTCTTTCTTTCTTCTCAAATTAGTTCTTTCTTTCTATCTTGCGTTCATTTTTGTTTGGTGAGTTCTTTCTTTCTTTCTTTCTTTCACCTTCAAATTGTTCTTTCTTTCTCTCTTGAATTCATTTATTGTTTATTTGTTTGTTTGTTTGTTTTTGGTTGGTTGGTTGGTTGGTTGGTTGGTTGGTTGGTTGGTTAGTTTCTTTCTTTCTTTCTTTCTTTCTTTCTTTCTTTCTTTCTTTCTTTTCCAAACAGTTCTTTCTTTCTTGCATTCATTTATTGCTTGTTTGTTTGTTTGTTGGTTGATTTCTTTTTTTCTTTCTTTCTTTCTTTCTTTCTTTCTTTCTTTCTTTCTTTCTTTCTTTTCCAAACAGTTCTTTCTTCCTATCTTGCACTCATTTATTGCTTGTTGGTTGGTTGGTGGGTTTCTTTCTTTCTTTCTTTCTTTCTTTCTTTCTTTCTTTCTTTCTTTCTTTTCCAAACAGTTCTTTCTTCCTGTTTTGCATCTTTTCTTTCTTTCTTTCTTTCTTTCTTTCTTTCTTTCTTTCTTTCTTTAATAGTTCTTTCAGTCTTTATGTTTTAAATGTTTCTTCAATCGAGTTATTCCTTTCCTGTATATCCTTCAAAATGACCAAGATACGAATGACAGCTGTCTGCTCTTTGAGGATCTGTATATATCCTCTGAGGTATTATTTAGTAGAAACAGCTGAATGTCACGGGTGCAAGCAACTCCTATTCTACCCACAACACCATGATCACCCACACCCGCTCCGAAGATTTGCATCTATTTTCTTTTACAATGTAAAACTTCATAATGACATCGACAGAAAAATTATGCCAGAACACATTTATCATACAATCGGGTATCCTTATGGATAAGTGTATTAGTTAAAGGTGTTGGGGTGGTTGACTGTCTATCTTCATATGTCCCTATCTATCTGATCATATATATATATATATATATATATATATATATATATATATGAAGTTTTTCAGTAATGTAGTTTCAACGTATACCGCCAAACACACGCGCGCACGTACACACATGTGTTTGTTGCGCGCGTGTAAGAAAACTATGTCAGGTTTTTAAAAAATAAAACTAAATTTATCTGAGCAATATATCATTTTCTAAGTTTATAATATATTTAATTATTGATAATGCACTTTCTAATGATAATACATTTTGTCAGGTTTTATTATGCAAATATTAGCCTATATTTTTATTAGCAAATGCAATCAACACTTATAGGCATAGAAACATCTATTTCATAACGACAATATTCCATATCTTCTACTTCTTCGTACGATCTCCCTCCAGAACGTTATCTGTCATGGCTCTCTACAACTTCCTATCCTTTGTAGCGTTTACGTTTTCTTTTATCCATCCATTCCAGTCACTTTTCGAACATCCATTTATACAAGTTTGCCAGTTAGGTAATGTAATGCTTTAATCTCTCTCCACATTGAGCGTCAAATTTTTCAAGCCCTCTTTCTTCATAATGTGTTCCATAAATTTCATAATTCTAAGTATAGGTGTCCTTTCTGTTTCGATTTTTCTCAAAACTTCTTCACTACTCACATGTTCAGTCTGTGGTATTCGCAACATCCTTCTGTAGAACCAGATTTCTTTTGGTTTGTGTCTTTTCTTCATCTGTGAGGAAGTTATTCAACATTCACTGTCATATAAAAAGACCGATTCCATGTCAATCTTCAGCGCTCTTCCTTCTTTTTTTTTCCCTAACGAATTTTTTTTATGTTTCTTAATCCTTTGTTTAGCTTTTGGAAAATGTCATTCGCTATTCCGATTCGCAGTCAGATTTCGGTGCCAAAGTTTTGTCCGCTTTTAAAAACATTTACCAGATGTTTGAATTTTCTTACTTGCTTGATTTTAGCATCTCGAAATCGTATTTTTCCTCTTGGGGTGGTCCTTGTATTGACAGCCATGAATTTTATCTTTTAAAAATTAATGCTTAGTTCTTTACGTTTTCATTAATTTACTAAGTTTCCCTTCTGTATCTGCTATTAGTATTGTATCATCAGCATATCATGTCGTTAAGATTATGTACACCGGTAATACATCCTCGTAAGTCTTCTAGTTTTCTAAGGATATCCCCGCTGTATCTGCTATTAGTATTGTATCATCAGCATATCATTTCCTTAAGATTATGTACACCGGTAATACATCCTCGTAAGTCTTCTAGTTTTCTAAGGATATCCCTGCTGTATCTGCTATTAGTATTGTATCATCAGGATATCATGTCGTTAAGATTATGTACACCGGTAATACATTTTCGTAAGTCTTCTAGTGTTCTAAGGATATCCTCGCTGTATCTGCTATTAGTATTGTATCATCAGCATATCATGTCGTTAAGATTATGTACACCGGTAATACATCCTCGTAAGTCTTTTAGTTTTCTAAGGATATCCTCGCTGTAGAGATTAAATAAGTTCAATGAGAATACACATCCTTGTATTGCTTCCTTTCCTTTTGTGTGTATTTACTGATTTCCTTTTCTATCCTGTTTGTTCTCGGTATAAGCTCTAGATTATTTTAATATTCTTTCTTAATAAATGAAACTTTCCTAAATCTAAAGAAATTATCATAACAACCAAACGACCCTATTACTCACGCAAAAAAAAAATATATATTTTACCAGGAGGATGCGAGAGTCTCACCTCTCTCCTGGAATTTATAATACACACTACGTCATCTCAATTTTCTTAAATAGCATTTCATCTCAATTTTCTTAAAGTTCCATTAAATTTATTATTAAAATATTCTTAAAATATTATTAAAATTAATATTTAATATTATTAATATTAATATATTAATATTATTAATATTTAATATTATTAAAATATTATTTATTATTAGATAAATTTAAATTATTAAATTTATTTCATCTCAATTTTCTTAAAATTTCATCTCAAGTTTCTTAAAGTAGCATTCATATAAAATACAAATTTTATTGTCAACTAATTATGCATAATAATGAATTATATGCAATATAGCCGAAAAATCAACTAGAATATTTGAAAATAAATACAATGAATCAAAATATTAGAGACATGCTATTATAGATGATTCCATAATATAGTGTTTGTTCGAGACTTAGCATAGGCACACAAAATATCACGAATTTGGAAAAAAGGGAGATACCACCCCAGAAGAACGTCAAAATTCGCGAAAATTTTTTATCCTTTATTACTCAGTTGTGCGTTAGTTTAATTTGTAGCGTATAGGCAAAAAAGAGCAAATTTTGATAAAATAACTAGTGTCCCAAAGGATTTCTCTTGTGTCTCAATTCACGGATTTGAACAATAAATACAACAAAAATCCAACAAACTCCTAACGTCGTGACAATTTTTCATCCTTCAATAGTCAGTCGTTTTCTCACTTGAATTTCTAACGTATATAAATGTAGGTTCAAAAATATACGCGTTAATAAGACCGCGATTGTCACAAAGCCCATAGCGGGGCCCTCAATCAACCTGGTTCTTTCTAGTGGGGAAATTAGGTAATAGTACGCCCCGACCCTGTTTCTTACATGGGGCCAAGTCTTTGGGATCGATTGTGAGGATGTACGTTGTGGTGCAGTGGATATCAGTTCGGAACGAGAAATCGGAGAGCCGAGTTCGAATTCCAGTTGAATTCGTTGCATTAACTTACGCGCAAATACCAGCATAATTGAGCATGTTTAACATTTTCTTCCCTTCGATTTTAATCAGTTGTCAAAGCTATATGTGAAGATAACTTCATTACCGACAGAATTGTATAAAATACTTTAAACGGTTAATACTAAACTGTATGTTGAACAAATAAACAAGATAAAATGAGCAAAAGAGTTGAAAAGACGTGACCGGCGAAACAGTGTGTCTATTCAACCTGACAATGCTCTACTAACATGACCAGTATGTATTTAAAGAACTTGTTTGGGAAATTCTGCCACGCCCATTTATATTCATCTGAGATAGCTCTTAGACTACCGCTTTTTTCTGTTGCTTTCTAAAAATTTGAGGTGTGTTTCTTTTAACAACGATGTGGGACCTAAAACGTGGCATGATGAATTTTCGAGTCAAAACCTAGTGATTTCTATGTTTGAGGCATTGGTGGTGCAGTGGATATCGACTCGAAACTACAGATTTGGGAGCCGAGTTCGAATTCCAGTTGGATTCTTTGCGTTTACATACGCACAAATATACTTGGGAAAGGTATTAATTCGTCTCTTCCCTCAAATTATGGGTTAAATAATAAGACAGATTGGGTTATATAGATTAGATTCTATGGTCGGTAACCACTTTACCGCAAAAGGCAATGGCAAACTACTGCAAGATAATCTTCTGCCCAGTCAGTCATGTCTCTTTCGAGACATGATCGTCCAAAGCGTGTATCACGTATGGCACTTAACTGACTGACTTTTAGTAGAACTTTGGAAGAAGCTCTTAAAGATGAAGCGGGATACATTATCAAATGGTTCATCAGACATCATTTTTTCTTTTTAGTTGCTAGACCCACGCCCAATCGGCTTTATATACGCAGTTTTCATTCTCCTAGTAAATGTATATATTTAACTGTGCCGAGTTAAGTAAATATCTATAGATTAAAATGTAATAGACTAATATTTCGATCAGTCAGTTAAGTCCCATGCGTGATACACGCTTGGGCAATCATGTCTTCTTAGAGACATGAATGACTTGGCAAAAATTTGCCCGCAATAGGTTGTCATTACTTTCTGTGGTAGATTGGTTGCCAACTAAATCTGTAGAAGTCAGTTTGTCATCCTATTTAACTTATAGCTGGATGGAGAAGCGGAGGATTAATACCTTTTTAAAGGGTACTTGCGCGTAAGTGAATGCATCGAATTCAACTCTGATTTCTCGTTCCGAACCGATATCCACTGCACCACAACCCACACAATATTTAGCTGTCCACGAACCAATCAAATTATTGGAATTTAAAGAACCAATATTTAACACTTCCTGAACCAAGTAAATACTTACAGGACCTATCAAATAAGAATATTTACCTATCACAAAAAAGTAAAGTCTTAAAGACTAAAACATAAACCACAAATATACCCTACACTACCGGCCATAATTATTAGGTCACCTCAGTTTTAAAAAAAATGGCGTATTTCATATTTTTAGTTTTTATGGCCAAGTAGATAATTCTAACTTGCTTCCATTCTCTCATACACTCTTCCCACCTACCCAACCCTCATCATCTGTATCCCTACCCGTCTATCACCCTCCTTCTGACATTTGCTATATTTAAGCACTCTTTCTCATCACCTTCCTCTATGTAACCCCTTGCACAATGGTGGCAGTGGAATGACTTGCTTGGGGTGAAATGATCAAAAAAATAAAATTGTTCTTTGTTAATACTGCAAAATAACATGTGCATCAAATGAACTGTTCTGGTGTCCAGTTTTTGTGCTCTCTTCCCCATGCTAGTCTCTTCTTATTAGCTGGCTGAAGTAAAGGTTTTTTGGCTGTCTTGTAACATTTTTCAAATTAATAATAACAAAAGAAAAATTCTATTTTCATTTAGAATTATCCACTTGGCAATAAATACTAAAAAATAGTATGAAATACATCATTTCTTTTAAAACTGGCGTGGCATAATAATTATGGTCGGTCGTGTATATATATATATATATATATATATATATATATATATATATATATGCGCTCACTACCGGGCATAATTATTAGCCCACCAGAGTTTTTTTTTTAAATGATGTATTTCATACTATTTTTAGTTTTTATTGCCAAGTTGATAATTCTAAATGAAAGTAGAATTGTTCTTTTGTTAATACTGCACAATAACATGTGCATCAAATGAACTGTTCTAGTGTCCAGTCTTTGTGCTCTCTTCGCCATGCTAGTCTCTTCTTATTAGTTGGCCGAAGCAAAGTCTTCCTGGCTTCAAAGTAATAATAACAAAAGAATCATTCTATTTTCATTTACAATTATCCACTTGGCAATAAATACTAAAAATAGTATGAAATACATAATTTTTTAAATACATAATTGTTTTAAAATATTTTTTAAATGAAATACATAATTTTTTTAAAAACTGGGATGGCCTAATAATTATGGCCAGTAGTGTATATTCGAAAGAAATAGATGATTATAGAATCAAATATATACTACCAATATTCACGAATCAAGTAAATGCTTAAATAATCAAATATAAAAAGTTAAATTTATACCACTTGTCACCTTGCTATCGTTTAGTTAGTAACTCAATGAATTATTATTATTCTTAAAATGTTCTTCAATATTTCCTTGTTTTAAATAACCTTCCAAAGGTTGATAAACCGTAAAAACACTTTAGTCTAACCAGATTTATGTCTTTACTCTGATGACATTTTTGCCGCTCAGTTTTCTAGTCCAGATAAGGGCCATGACATGGAAAGCAGAAATTTACACTGTCTCTCTCTAACTGGTCCACTCAGCAAAACAAGGTCGATAGGGCACATATTAAGGAAAAAGGGCTTGGAAAATCTTATACTCACAGGACAGATTGAAGGTAAAAGGGACAAAGAAAAACAGCGCATAACATATTTCGAGAGCTTGAGTAAATGAAGGATGGGACAGTATTTAGGAAATATAACAAAAAACCCAAAAATTATTAAGATCTACAAGGAACATAAAATGGTGGAAAGCTATGATCACCTATTTTCTTAGGTGATGAAGTACATAAAAACAAACATTGCTCCGCATCATGTGCCCTGTTAGAATCTACTGTATTCTCTGATTAAACACATTTTTAGGTGTCTCCAAACGAGTGACATTAACTAGTTTGTTGCGTCTTGAATGTATGGACTTTGATGTATTTCGTTGTTCGACATTAGTTCTACACTACTGCTCATATTATTAGGAGCAGTCGTAGTAAAAATGCTGTTCTTGTGGGGATACGTTAAACAATTTTCACAATGCCGGCTAATGTTCCTTTTGGCGTTCCATTATTCCTGATCCTTCCGAGAGCGATTCGTTCCATCTCTGCCAATGTCAGACATTCGAAACGCCAGTGGGAAAAGGATTCCCAACTCAGTCTAGAAGGCCCATTATCGACAAACAAAAGAGCCAGCCATGATATACGATCAAATAAATAAATGGATAATGATTATTAGTTAAGATTAACGCCTGATTTTCGTGGATATTTAATGAAAATGATTTTAAATTAAATTTAATTTATTTAATTTCATAATACGCTGGCCACGTGAAAAAAAAAACGTCAAGTAGATTTTTCTTTCTCCTCTCTTTTTCTTCTCTCTCTTTCTCTCTCGCTCTCAATCCATCTCACTTTTCCTCAAAGTGTGTGTGAGTGTGTTTGTGTTATGTATGTTTAGTAGCAATAATTCCTCCAAACAATTCAAACCTTCACGGCATAGACATCCCATGCTAATTATATACTGGCAAACCACCCACATTCCCACTTTGTACCATCGTTGGGAAATAAGTCCCAGTCTAACTCGGGAACTATGATCTGCAGCACTGACTCCCAAGAGGATATTTCCTCGATAAGTCCAAACTTAACCTGTTTAAGGCTAAGTTTAACCGTTGTCTTCCACTCCTATCCGCACAAAAAGAAAATTATTAGACTTTAGTAGGAAGAAGGGTGAAAAAAACAGAGCTTAGGAAACCACAAGGTGGCGATTGATGTTGAATTTAAAATTTTGAAGATAATAAGTGAAAGGAAAACAATAAAACAGAAGAGAGATTCACGGGCTGGGAGAGAGAGGGGGGAGAGACAAACTATTAGAATATAAACCCCAGTTACATCTAGTTAAAACCGAATGCATGATCACCAGCAAAAAGTGTAGCTCCAAATGCCAAATACAAGTGGGGGATAGTAAAACAAAAGACGGAAATTGTGACACAGAGATCCGAAGGCAAATTGGCATGGCAAAGGACGCATTCCAGAAGTTGAGTAGAGTATTGAGAGACAGAAGAATTTTGCTGTAAACAAAGAATAGTACTGGATTGCTATGTGATGTTGATTCTTCAATATGGCTGTAAATACTTGACAATATCAACAAAGATGAAGGTAAAACTTGAAGCAACTAAATTGTGGTTCTACAGAAGGATGCTGCGTATATCATGGATAGAGCATGTGAGCAATGATAAGGAAAGAAAGGAAACGAAAAGGAAATTAATACTGAACATCAAGAAAAGTTAAAGTACCTGGGATATGTAATGAAGAAGGAGGGCTTGGAGAAGCTGATACTCACAGGTTAGATAGAGAGAAATAGAGACAAGGGAAAGCAGCGGGTAACATACTTGACGGGCCTGAGCAGGTGGATTGCAGAGCGGGGGTTGCGTGGTGTAACAGGAGAAAGCGTGCTAAGAACCACTAGGGATAGGGAGACGTGGAAGGCCATGATCGCCTACTTCCTAAAGGGACATGGCACATAGAATAATAATAATAATAAGAAGACTTCAGCAATAAAACAATGAAATCTAGTTGCCAGTATAGTAGTATGCTTCAGTCTGTGCAAAGGTACAACGAGGTAGTAGGTCATTAAAGCAACTACCATGAGTGCATTTTTACAGAAGACAGAGGGAAGCTACGTCACCGTGGTGAGATAGTAATTGATATATATATATATATATATATATGTGTGTGTGTGTGTGTGTGTGTGTGTGTGTACACTACCGACCATAAGTTTGGGACCACTTAGATTTATTCTCTAAGAGAAAGAAATAAAAAAAATTATGTCTTAGTAGAATAAATGTAGATATATTTCATTGTTTCAATTGTACAATAATTAAAACCAAAATTAACATAGAGAAATTTCAATTTTAATTAAAGTTAATTCATATTTTCTTTTCATCAAAGAATCCACCATGAGCCTTTATTACTGCAAAGCAAATTCTTGTTATTCTTTCTAATAACTTAGAAAAATAAGTTGGTGAAAGTGATTACGAAGCATCCTGCAATTATTTAAACAACATTTGTTCATTTTTAGGAAATTCATTTCGAACTGTACGATCAATTTCATCCCTTATTCTCTTTCTTTAATAGTGGTTTCTTAACTGCTACACAGCCTTTAAGCCCAGCAGAATGAAGTCGTTTGTTAACAGTAGTAACAGATACTGGATGTTGCAGAGTAGAATTCATTTCATTTGTTAATTCCGGAGCGTTTTTCTTCTATTCCTCTTGCTAGATATGATCAAGTGCCTATCCTCTACAATAGATGTTACTCTGGGCCTACCAGATCTTTTTTCTGTCAATATTTAACTCAGTTTCAGGAAGTCGTTGAAGGCAATAATGCATATCATTTTTTGATAGGCTGAATTTATTAGCGATACCAGGTTCAGAATATCCTTCTTTCGAAAGAATTTCAACCTGAGCTATTTTTTCAATGCTAATCTGTTTCTTCCTTGCAATTTATACCGTAGTAATATGGTTTACAAAAATAAATTATACCGTAAATATAATATCTGAATAAATCTGAATTTTCGGCAAAAACTTGATCACAATAAGAGGAGTCAAGTAGCAAACTGAGTAAATGTTTACTTTAAAGTTGAAAAGAATACTTTTATCGCTTGAGATCTGTATAAGAATAACAAAAAAAAATACAAACTCAGTGAATTTGATTCTGCTAAAAATGGAATTTTATAAATTTTGTGAAAAAAATTTGGGTGGTCCCAAACTTATGGTCGGTAGTGTATATATATATATATATATATATATATATATATATGTGTGTGTGTGTGTGTGTGTGTGTAATGATTAATTGTAGTAATATTTAGCTCTGGCTTTAGTGTCCTGGAGAAGAACAATGTTATTAAATATGTGAATAAATTTTCTATGTGTTTGAAGAAAGCAACAATTCAATATAATTTAGTATCTGACGGAAATTTCGTTAAAAAAATATTACATCTTAAAAATAAGTGTTTCATAAATCAGTACTGAAAAAAATCCATTAGAATCGGTTGAAAACACTATTTTATATTCATGCCCGCTCACGAAAGCAATTTCACTGAAAAAGTGAAAGTCGTACGCTAATTTTGGCAATCACTACAAATAATGAATAAAAGTAAAACACATTCTCCAAGTAAATTTTTTTTCTATTTTCGACGCAATATATTCAGACTATCAACTGTCACTTTAGTTTGGTTTACCTACATTTGTATCGTGTCCAGAGTAAGATAGCGGCCGGACAAGATTCACTCGAGGGCCGGATGTGGAACGCGGGACGGGAATTGCCGACTGCTGGGATAGAACGTTGATAAACACAATGTGTTTGTGATTTTTACCGTGCAGGCTCATGCCGACTTCGATGTTTCCTAAGGTCAACGTTATTATGTCTTACTCCTCAGCGATAGTTTGCCGTTAAGTCCCGTTTTTTTTATTCTTGTTTATAGAGAGCAGGGTGTTATTTTTGTTAGTGTTCTTGTTTGTTAATGTGTTGATTTTCTTTTTCTTTTTGTTCGTTTTTCTTTTTTCTTTTTCTTTTCTTTTCTATTATATTGTACGTGTGAGTGTGTGTTTGTTTAATTGCTTTATATTGAGTTGAGCTCTTTTGTTATATTGATCCAACCAAATATAAAGCATGTAAACATACACCCACTAACGCGTGCGCTAAAAAAGCAAGCAATCAAAACAAAAATACAAAGAAAAAATGAAAAAAAAAAAAGAAGAAAATCAGCCAAAAACAACTCTATATATAGGAGATAAAATCGGAAGCTAACGGCAAAATATTTCTGACGAATAAGAACACCATAACGGTATCCCCACTAAACTTCGAAGTCGGCACTAAGATGCTTAGTTAAAGTGACAAGCTCCTTGTGCATATATATATATATATATATATATATAAAGAAGAGAAAATGTAAAGTACTTTATTTTGCATGCAAGAAATATTTATAAACAGCAGAAATTATTAAATTTGAGAATGCTGATAAATAGGCTTCAGGTTAACTGTAAAAGGCAAATTCTGGAGGATTCTAAGTGACATAATTCAGTGCTGACAATCTATAGTGTCGTCTAAGTGATGTAATTTAATGCCTAATAAACGAAAGTGAGGAAATGCTGTTGTTGTTGTTGTTGAATTGTTTTTAATGCAGTTATTTATGATTTTATTTAATTAATATAATTAATTAATTCATGCATTTAGTTATTTTAAATAATAGAATGTTTTCATTTAACTGCTACTTTTAATTTGTAAAATCTTTATGGACATGTTTGTTGGCCTGGGAAAGTAGTATATTTTTTTAGGAAAGGAAATACTGAAAAAATTCAAGGCGTAGATTTATATTTTG
Organism: Ascarosepion bandense; assembly: GCA_037127315.1. Taxonomy (NCBI): domain Eukaryota; kingdom Metazoa; phylum Mollusca; class Cephalopoda; order Sepiida; family Sepiidae; genus Ascarosepion; species Ascarosepion bandense. The sequence continues at coordinate 5,688,562 of JBBBDQ010000738.1, forward strand.
GCAGGAGTCGATACTGACATTCTTAAACAATTTCTGTTTATATTAGTTACTTTCTCTTTTAATAAGTGTGACATTCTTTAGACTGAAAGCATAACGTCGATCTAAAACAATGCTATTCTTAAATAACTTAATTTTTTAAGAGTGCTACTGTCGAATCTTGCCTCATGCACATATATAAAGGGTGCGATAGATAAATTGTCGTCTAAATTACGTAAAAATAAAAATCACATCTCATTTTAACAGATATATTTTTCAAAATTACACAAAACACACACAAAAAGTAAATTTATTAAATTCACTGCAACCGCAGCCTGCAGATGACTTCGGAATCTTTATATCTCTTCTGGGCAGTCATCTAGTGTAAGGTGATGAATGCTGATATAATCCTTGCCTTAAGTTCATCTTAGTGTTACAGAGAGTTTTATTGGTCTCTCGTTTAAATGCACCCCACACATAATAATCAAGGGTTTGCAGTTTGGAGAGTTAGGTGGCCAGATTCAAGGAGTGATGTGGTTGCAGAAATTGTCTAACAGCTATGAATGATTTCTCTTGCGTCTGAGACATGGTGCAGTTTCTCTTGCGTCCAGACATGGTGCATGTAGTCTTCTAGTAGCCACCCCCATGGTCCAGAACTACCTGATCAAGTAGCTAAAAGTGTTCAAATTTATTACTGAATGATATATATATATATATATATATATATATATATATATATATATATTTCAGCTACAAGCATGCGTGTACATTGCATATATAACACGCTATATATATATATATATAATATTGAGAGTAGAATTCAACACATAAATTTATTTCGTTAGTTGTAAAAATTAAACACACACACGTAATGTTCAGTTGTGTAACGTCTAGCGCCAAGGTTTTTGTTTTTTCAGTGGCCTTTCGTGATAAAATGCATTTCGAAAAACATTTTTTGTATTGTAAATTGCTCGATATCGGGGTAAAGATAGAGCGTTAATAGGCACAAAGAGTTTGTCACTTTAACTGAGCAGGTTCATGCTGACTTCAATGTTTCGTGAGAAAACCGTTATGATATTTTCACTCGTGAGAGATGAAAATCGGTTGTAATTTGCAGTCTGATGAGATGGGTACAAAAACCTTACCCGTCGAAATAAATTACAGTTTATAACGTATTTAGGTAATCTGTTTTCTTATATATATATATATATATATATATATATATATATATATATATATATATATACATACGTCTTTCTTTTTATTTATTAAGCAGTGTGCATTACGTTTTTTGGCCAGCACATTCAAGAAATCTAATAAAAATATATACTCTACGCCGGTCCGTGCATTGAATACTGTTGCCATATCTGGTTGGGTGCTTCTGCAATTTAACTCGAGGTTCTCAATAAAGGAAGAATCTGCAATGCAATTAATATTGACTTGGCATCTCGATTTCAGTCACTTTCTCACCGACGTAACGTGGCTTTCCTCTGTCTTTTCTACAAATATTTTCATGGCAATTCACTCTAAGATTTGTCCTCTGGCGCTCCGACTACCAGAATTTAAGCGTGCTACTAGATTTTCATCTAATTCCCACCCTTTTACCTTCGAAATAGTTAAACGTAACCGCCACTTCTCCTCAAATAGTTTCTTTTCTCGCACTTGCCGCCAGTAGAAATCTCTTCAGTTTTTTTCGTCCCTGATAGCTATAATCGCCAAACATTTAAGTGCTACTCTCTTATTGAATTCTGTTTATCTTTTATTCTTTCTTCAGTATTCTTTCTTCAGTATGCACTGTCCCCAGTCTTTTCTCTCACTCTAACCCGCTGGGTACTAGGGACGGTTCTATTCGTAACGTTTCATGTAATAAATGTATCGGTTAATAAATATAATCATTAATTCTTTACACACACACACACACACACACACACACACACACACACACACATATATATATATATATATATATATATATATAGGCATTATCCCAGTCTCTTGCACTACCAAGCAGCTCTGCCCTCTCGGAAACTCTGACCACGTCGTAGTTTCCGTCAACACCTCATTCCACTCCCACTCTACCCAAGAAACCCAGACCAGCAGAATATCCTACTGCTACCAAAGAATAGAGTGGGATTCGTTCCGCGACTTCCTGTGTGACGTCCGTTGGAACAACGTTTTTAGTCTTCCCGTCGAAGACTGTGCATCCGAGGTCTCCTCTTGAGTTAAGGTTAGCATCGATGCTTTCATCCCAGCCAGAAAATTTCAGCTTAAATCAAATTCGTCTCCCTGGTTCTCGCCCGCTTGTTCGGCCGCCATTGCCCACAGAAATAATTTCTTCCGGCTCTATCGAAGCCATGCTTCGGACCATAACAGGCGCCTTTTCGCCTCAGCTCGTATTAGTATAACAAGATACTCAACGAAGCTAAAATGTTGTTTGCTCTCAGAATGAAGCAACGCATAGCATCCTGTAAGTTCGGCACCATAGACTACTGGCGACTCTGTAAAAGCGTGCGTAACAAGAGTAAAACCTCAATGCCCACCCTAATCAATGAATTTGAGGTCCTCACCTCTTCAGCGGACAAGGCTGAATGCTTTGCTTGCAGATTCTCCACTAATTCGAGACTGGATTCGTCTGGAGTACCTACACTCGACTTCCCACCTAGAACTGAGGTTCAACTGAATGATGTTCACATTACCCCTTCGTTGGTCTCTAACATAATCTCTAAACTTGACCCCAACAAAGAGGATGGAATCCCAATCATAGTCCTGAAGAAATGTGCCCCTGAACACTCTTCTATCCTCTCTAAACTCTACAACTCCTGTCTATTTGCTTCCTGCTTTTCTGCCTGCTGGAAGTCTTCCTCTGTAGTTCCTATATTTAAGAATACTGGAGAGCCCTCGAACCCCGCTAATTATCGCCCTATCAGATTCCTTCCGATCTTTGGCAAAGTGTTCGAAGCCATTATCAACGCAGAGGTGGTCCAGCTTTTCACAGGCCACAGGCTCCTTTCGGACAAACAGTACGGTTTCCTCTTCACCAGGTCTACTGCTGATATGCTAATGAACTTCACTGAATATATATACCTACAAATCTACCATCAGCCCGTGTATTGAATACTGCTTCCACATCTGGTCGGGTGCCCCTGCTATTCTCCTCGACGTCCTTGACAAAATACAACGGAGAAACTATAATGTGATGGATGCCGACTTGGCAGCTCGACTGCAGTCACTCTCTCACTTTCTTCTCCGATGAACTTAGTTCACTGGTGCCCCCTAGGCATGAATTTGCAAGAGATACTAGATTAGCAACTAGGTCTCACTTTTTTACAGTGAAACAGATAAAATGTAACCGCAATTTCTACTCTAACAGCTTCTTTTCTCGCACTTCCCGCCTGTGGAATTCGATTCCATATACTTGCTTCCCCGACAGCTACAATCTCCGGGAATTTAAATGTATGGTCAATGGACATCTATCACACTAACTCAAATCCATTCCCTCAAACACTCTACCCATCTACCCAACCCACATTCTCGATATATATATATATATATATATATATATATATATATATATATAAAGAAGTAATGGATATATATATATATATATATATATATATATATATATATATATAAATATCATCTTATTTAATGCCATGTTGTCAGAAAAAATTCTTCGTTAAATTCTTAGAAGCATATTGATATAGAAACCTCTGTACGTTTGTCTCCTTCCTTATTTTTTCTTTATTTCTTTCTTGCCTTCTTTCTTTCTTTCTTTCTTTCTTTCTTTCTTTCTTTCTTTCCCCCACAATTCTTAGACCCAGATTGATACAGATACGCAGTTTAAAAAAAATACTAAGGGGTACCCGATCCCGGGGAACATATGCAGAGGTAGCATAACCCCATTGATTTGAGAGGTGGATCAACAATCGCCACCGGATGTGGGGACTGGGCAATTGCTGCCCTGGCCCGAGCGTACGAGCTAGGGTTCTCCACCTTGTGTCACATCACGTTTTCGTGGGGTGACAAGATAAATAATAATTGAGAATTAGAAGAGACAGCTGACAATATTGGTACACACATTTAAGAAAGGAGGCTTGGAGAATTTGACACTCACAAGACAGATTAAATGCAAGAGGAGCGGGAAGAAACAGCAAGAAATATGCACAACGAGTTTTTTCTAAATGGGGTAAAGAAAAGATATTGAGATGGATAAAAAGAAACAGCCATTAATACGAAGTATGAAGGACAGAAAGTTGTGGAGAACTCCAACCACCTACATCATTAAAGGAAACGACACATAAGAGAAAAATACTTTTTTTTTTCTTACAGACGAGTCTTTATATCAAAACTTAAAAGTCATTGTTTTGTTTAAACGGGGAAACCGCCAATTTGGGCCCAACTACTTCATTTCAGTTGCGTCCCAATTAACCGGAATCTCGTAGATATATATATTTATATATATATATGTGTGTGTGTGTGTGTGTGTGTGTGTGTGTGTGTGTGTATGTGTGTGTGTTTGCATATTTGCTGTTTTCGTATAGATAAGTTTATACGTGTGTATAGATACATAGATATACGTTTCCATAAATACTGTTAGCCTTGACATATTGTTACGTCGGGATATATGTAGGTCGGTTGGGTGATAAGAATGGATATAGGTACAGTTTCGTAAACTGACTTGACTCATTACTTAAACTGGCAGGTTCGTATTTCTATGTCCGGTTCGGTCGTTACGTCGATCAGAGAACACATTAACGAGTTGCAGTGTCGCCACTTGGCTTACCTAAAGTATAAACAGCATTCTTTAATGGCTACTGCCAATTCGAAAACGAGGCTAGATGCCGGAAGTGAGTTAATTATATGAGTCAAGTAATTTATCTTCCTCCATTGCTTGCTTTCATTCATTATTTTCCCTTTTCTTGCTGTTCTCAATGTGAGCTTTTCATCATCGGCGTATCTATCTACCAATTTATCTTAAACTGTATTTGTGTCTGGACTTATGTTAGTCACTAAATGTCTATCGAGTTAGTATATCCATTTTGTTTGTTTGTTTGTTTGTTTCTTTCTTTCTTTCTTTCTATTCATCTATCTTAGTCTATTCATATCTCTCATTCTAATCAGTAAATGTATTAATATCTGCTTCTGTTCATATCTATCTATCTATCTATGTCTGCCCTTATCTAGCTCATCTCTCTCTGTCTCTGTCTCTCTCTGTTTCTCTGTCTCTGTCTCTGTATCTCTCTCTCTCTCTCTCTCTATATATATATATATATATATATATATGTATCAGTCTGTTCATCTATCTGTTAATATCTGAGTCTTTTCATATATCTTTGTTAATATCTCCATCTTTTATATCCCTATTTCTAGCCCGCCATGTTTTTATCTAAGTCTGTTCGTATCTATCTATCTATCTATCTATCTATCTATCTATCTATCTATCTATCTATCTATCTTACTCTGTTCATGTTTCTTTCTAATTATCTAAGACTATTGACATCTGCTTCTATTCATATATTTTCTTTCGTTCGTTCGTTCGTTCTTTCTTTCTTTCTTTCTTGCTTTCTTTCTTTCTTTCTTTCTACGTATCTATCTATCTATCTATCTATCTTCATATTTGTCTCAGTCTTTTTATATACTTTTTTACTTCCTTTAAATATTTAATATTCTTAAGTGATCACTTTGCTAAGAGGAAAGCTGGTTCGACACTTCTTTGTTTATCAGAATGGTATCGATGTTTTCAATTTTGTTTAATTTAACCAAGAAACGATTTTGATTCTCACTAAATTTGATTTCTTCCCTACTGGGCTAAAGTACAAATTCTCTATGAATAAATTTAATTTAATTAATTAATTTTCTATTAATTTTTTCCTTAATTTCCTCTCTTAATTTTACTTAATAAACAGAAAATCCTATTGGATGAACTAAAAAAGAAAAGGTTTTATTTTTCAAACGTCTTTTTCTTCCCCGTGAGTTATAACCATTACTTCTCTAATCAAGGTCAGTTTGAAAAAATACCCAGCCATCTAATATGAACGATTTAAACTTCAAACTTACCTCGTGTTTTAGTCTAAAGTGTGAAAAACAAAACAAAAATCTCTGGGCGAAATATTGGAATATTGCTTCTATGTCGGTCGTTTTACGAGGCTCGATTCCGGAAGCGAGTTAATTATATGAGTCGAGTGATTTATCTTCCTTCATCGCCCATTTTCATTTACTTCCCCTCTTCTTTCGTTCTTAAAATTGAACCTATTCATTATGAAAGCATCTAGCTGCCTTTGTTCAGGTTACTCAAAGAGTGCTACTGGTATTACATAGCTAAGTAATTTAACTGCCGTATGGTCAGCTAATCGGTGACTAAAATGGTCACTAAACCCATCAGGTTAATCTGATGAAGAAAGTGGATAAACACTCAGCAAAGTAAAGAAGTATGTATATAGGGTAGTCTAAAAGTAGTTGGATATTAGGTGGAATAGGTTTGTTGGTTCCAATTAAATGGGGTGCTCCGCATTATGCAAGAGCAGTCCGTGAATATCTTCGTAGAATATTTCCTGAGAAATGGATTGGCCGAAGAGGTTCGATTGACTGACCAGCACATTTAATCTACTTGACTTCAATGGATTTCTTACTGATCAACTACTTTTGAATTCAGTCAGTCAGTTGAGTGCCATACGTGATACACTCTTTGACTGGACAGAAGATTATCCCGCAGTCGGTTGCTATTACTTTCTACGGTAGACTGGTTGCCAGCCAAGGCTATAGAACCCAATCTATCCTATTATTTAACCTATAACTGGAGGGAAGAGACGGATTAATAACTTTACCAAGAGTATTTGCGCGGAAGTGAAAGCAAGGAATTCAACCGGATTTCGAATTTTAAAATTTATCATCGCCTATTGACATTGCATTTAAATTCTTGGAGATTGTAGCTGTCAGAGAAGCCAGTATACGGAAGGAAATTCCACGGGCTGAAAGTTCGAGAAAAGAATCTACTAGAATACATATATATATATATATATATATATATATATATATACATATATATATATATATATATATATATATATACAAAAGAATAAGGAACGAAGAAAATATTTACAACGTTCAAAACATTAATTTAAAACAGTGCTCAATATTGAAAAAGAGCAATAAATATTTATTATAAATTATACTTTAGAACATATACACACTACAATCTACTACAAACGTGTACATTTTGTTTCAACCTTGAAAGAACAATGTCTCATCAGGTAGTTATGCTACCATCATTACTAAAGACCTGATGAGACATTGTTCTTTCAATGTCGAAACAAAATGTACACTTTTGTGGTAGATTGTAGTTTGTACATGTTCTAAAGTATAATTTAATATATATATATATATATATATATATATATGGTGTGAAGAGAGCTGCATGAGAATAGGGTGGAAATGTAGAAGACCGTGATACAAGTGGTGTCAGGGAAAGGAGGCAATAATCTTACCTCCATGTATAAACATAATTCCATTCCACATATATCCATCAAACCAAATATCCCTAATAACTATTTAATGCCTGTACATCCAAAGTGCCTTTTTATGACCATAATAGCAATATCTACACACAAACTAATAGTGTTGGTATGGGAAATTCTCTCGGCTTGTGCTTCTATAACTGCTAAATGTCGCACGTGGAAAACACAGTATTTAAATTAGTCACTAAACCCCAAATATATGTCCGCTATGTGAATGACATTTTAATTTTACCGAAAAACAAACAAGAAATTAATAATCGGAAAACCACATTCGAAAATAAATTCTTTCCTTAACTTTATCAATTAACTTAGTCAAGAAAAAAGAAACTTTCATTCTTAGAAAGTTCTTATAGTATTCAGTAATAACACATTCACCACTTCACTATACTAGCCAAGTAGCCGATTTTAAGAATTAATATTATTGCATATAAAACAGTAGATATAAGAATTTCTTAAAGAGAGCACATGAAAATTTATGATTTCGTCAACTTTTCCTTAAAGGACTCAATAATATAAAACAGGTATTAATTAACTATAGTTTTTTTTTTATACCTCATTGACCAGTAGATCAGACTATTTTTTCTAAAGTAATTAATAATGACACTAAACACACAGATAAAAACAATAACATAAAAATCTACAAAAGCGAAAAATACTTGCTAACTCTAAGCGATACGAATTTTCTCTTTCCACGTCTCCCTATGCCTGGTGGCTCTTAGTACGCTTTCTCCTGTAACACCACGCAACCACCGTTCTGTCATCCACCTTCTCAGGCCCTTCAAATATGTTATCCGCTGCTTTCCGCTATCTCTTTTTCCTTCTATTTAACCTGTCAGTATCAGGTTCTCCAAGCTCTTCTTCCTCATTGCATGTCCCAGGTTTTCTTTCCAAAACCTCATCATTGCTCACATGCTTGATCCATGATATCCGCAGCATTATTCTGTAGAACCACATTTCAGTTGCTTCAAGGTTTTCCTTCATCTTTTATGATATTGTCTAGCATTCACTGCCATATTGTAGAAAAGACATCACATAGCAATCCAGTATTCTTTTCTTTGTTTCTAGCAAAATTTTCCTGTCTCTTAATACTTTACTCAGCTTCTAGAATGCGGCCTTTGCCATACCGATTCGCCTTCGGATATCTGTGTCGCACTTTCCATTTTCCGTTTATCATTATGATATACATGTCCCCATTTGACCTGAACAAGAAAATGAAATTATCTATTACAAAAAATTTAAAGCAGCCAACCTTATCACCAAAAAATCATCTAAATCAAAACTACATATAACCATCATTATTAACGAGTAAAAAATGTTGCCGAAGAACTGCCTTCCTGATCAAAACAAACTCATAAATAATATCATTGGTCACACTACTACATGCATATGTAGACGATTTACGTTACACCTATCCGACCATAGCTATTTTAGGACTTATTTAACACAAAAATTTACCTGTTTCCATCTGAAACATAGTAGTAAAAAATAGAAACATAGGAGCCTCATCCACATGTAAAAAGTTTTAAAAATGGATGCCATAATAATAATAAAAAAAGCTAACATTCAATAATATTAACTACAAACACACCCACAAAGTGCTGACTGTGTTCGAAAAATAAAACATTCCTATAACTTTAGATGCATAAATGTAAAATTTAATTAGAAAGAAAAAGTAAGCATCGTTCTTGATAATCGCTATAAAAATAGCCGAAAGCGCTCGAATATGCAGAGCGATTGGACAGCATTTACACACTTTATGTTCAGAACAGAAAATACTTTACGAAAACAAGAAAAAATAAATAAAAAGCTTAATCGCTGTACTTTGCCAGTCGTCTTTAACAATTAATGTATAAAAGAGCGATGACTGTCCAAATACTCAATATATATATATACTACCGGCCATAATTATTAGGCCACCCCAGTTTCCTCAAAGAAATGATGTATTTCATACTATTTTTAGTATTTAATGCCAAGTGGATAATTTTAAATGAAAATAGAATGGTTCTTTGGTTATCATTACTTTGAAAAATTTTACAAGGCAAGGAAGCACAGATAAACTCGTACGAATCACCCTAAATTTTCTTCATTCTTTCATAGATGATTTATAAATTCATTTGATGCACATGTTATTGTGCTGTATTAACAAAAGAACGATTCTATTTTCATTTAGAATTATCCATTTGGCAATAAATACTAGAAAATAGTAAGAAATACATCATTTTTTTAAAAACACTGGGGTGGCCTAATAATATATATATATATATATATATATATATATATATGTTTTGTTTTTTTTGTTATCGAGGCGAGGCTGATGAATTTTATGTGTCAACCCCTATTATTATTTAATGTTGAATTTTGTAAGGGAATCCAGAATGAATCGAACTCACTACACAGTAGCAATGTTTAGCTAGACGATCATTGCTCAACAATGAGACAAATATTACCCTAAGTAAAACAAAGAGCGCTGTTATATTTGGTAATTTTAAAGGGAAATGTCTGTTCGGTTTATTAAATATAAATAAAAGTAAAGTTTTTACAGTTGCTTCGGTGATGGGTAGAGGAAATACCTTGACTTCTTAAGAAAGATAATGGAGTGTTTCCTGTTTCAGAGTTGTCCGTCTTCTGGATTGGTTGTCATCCGAGTCTAGAAATTTCAGCAAGAACAGAGTGAAGGCAAACTGACTTAAGTCGACAAAAATGTTTCCACTACGCTTGCCATGTTTAGACTTACATTGATCTAAATTATCTCACAGTATCAAATAGCAGTGACACCGTATTATTTCTTTAATCATTTCACCCCAAGCAATGCGAGTGAAAGAAAGTGAGATAACCTTATTGAGTCGAAAGGACAATAAAGGATCGGAATTCAGGAAAAAAAAGATGGTGATTGGCGTTGCATTTAAAATTTTGCAGATTGTAAGTGACAGGGACGCAAACAATTGAAAATGAGTTCCACAAGCGAGAAGTGTCGCAAAAGAAAATCAGAATTTCATGAGTAAAATATTGAGACCTAGTTGCTAATTTAATAGTACGCTTAAATTTACGCAGCGGCACTAAGGGGGAACAACTGACATGTAAAATATTTGTAAAAATACAGGGAAGCCACATCATGTTGTCAAAAAAGTAGATAAAGTTGAGATGCCAGGTCAGAATAGTCAGTTAAGTACCATGCGCGATACACGCTTTGGGCGATCATGTCTCCAAAGAGACATGACTGACTGGGCAGAACATTATCCCGCAGTAGGTTGCCATTGCTTTCTGCAGTAGACTGGTTGCCGACCAAGGCTATAGAACCCAATCTGTCCTGTTATTTAACCCATAACTGGAAGGAAGAGACGGATTAATACCTTTCTCAAGGGTATTTGCGCGTAAGTGAATGCGAGGAATTCAACTGGAATTTGAACTCGGTTCCCCGATTTTTCATTCCGAGCCGATATCCACTGCGCCACAACGCACATCCATCAGAATAGATTACATAACATAACCTTCTTTGAATTTGTGCAAGAATCTCGATATATATACAGTACTGTGCAAAAGTATTAGGACAAGAACTATTTTATCTTTTATGAGGCATATTGACAGAAAATAAACAATTTAATTAAAGCAATTTTATTTGATTTACGCAACAAATGCTTTAACAAGAAAAATACTTGTTATAAAATAAATTTAATATTTAGTATAATAGCCTTTTACTTTGATCACAGCCTTCATTTTGTCAGGCATTGACATTACAAGCTTCTTCAATGTATCTAATGGTATCTCCTGCCAAGCAGCTTGTATTTGTCCCTAAAGTGTGTCTTGCAAAGAAACATTAGATTTATCAATTTTTTATCCAAAATATCCCATAGATGTTAAACAGAGTAGTTTAAAAATAATTTGTTTAATAAAAAATAAGAAAAATAAAATAGAACTTCTTTTTAATAAATTTCTTAGTTTTAAATAATCAAAATTTATTAGCAATTTACTTGGCTTTTCACCCTGTATTTGAATTTCAGTGAGGCTTTTAGGAAAATCACCCCTGTCCTAATACTTTTGCACACTACCGGTAGTGTGCAAAAGTGTTAGAACAGGGGTGATTTTAAACATTATTTTGATGCTTCATAAGAGATAAAATAGTTCTTGTCCTAATACTTTTGCACAGCACTGTATATATAGTCGGAACACCAAATCAGATATGGCAGCAATACACGGATGAACTGTTGATTTATAAATGTGCAAGATGGATTTTGAAGAGATAAACTAACAGTCACGACACAGTAAACCATCATTCCTAGCAGTAGGCCTAACAATTGATTCAATATCTCCACTTTAGTTTCAGTTGAAAATGTGAACTACCACTAATAATAATAATTCATTTTTACTCTCAGATTACATTTCGTTTTTTTTTTTTACGCTTGATTTATTATCTGGCCTTTGTAATTTACAAATTAGTGTGAATGACGACATATTTGCAAATGAGAGCCTGGTTAGAGATGCATCGTCTGCACATTGCAATCAATCACTGTTCAACAATATCGTTGTTTAGATCAGTCATCTCTCCCATTATTTAGCGAAAGAAGTTTGATCTTTTATCAGTGAATATTTTTTTAAACGGTTTTGTTTTTCATTTTATCTATTTCTTCTTGTTTCAAATTTTCTTTTCATTTCACAAATTGCGTGCTCCTTGTTTTTCGTGCGTTCTAACTCCGGATTTATACTGGGAGAAAAGCACCCGTTTACGGACAGAAAATGATTTGTGGTGCAGTGAATATTGGTTCGGAACTTAAATTCCTTGCATTCACTTGAGCGCTAATATCCTTGGGAAATGTATCAGTCTGTCTCTTCCCTCCATCTATGGGTTAAATAACAGGACAGATTGGGTTCTATAGCCTTGGCTGGCAACCAGTCTACCGCAAAAAGTAATGGCAACCTACTGCGGGATTATCTTCTGCTCAGTCAGTCATGTCCCATTCAAGACATGATCGTCCAAAGCATGTATCACGCATGGTACTTAACCGACTGACACAAGCAGCTCTGGAAGTTAGTGCCGTCTAACCGGATTTACTCAAACTGTACAACAGGGTAAACTACGAAAACGAGAAACCTTATCAGGATTTATTATCAGTTGACACAATCTTAACAATATAAGATACACAGATGACACTATCTTTATGGCTGACATGGTAAAAATACAACGAGACCTCTTAAAAATGATAAGAGGTTAAGTAAAAAAAATTATCCGCACTTTCGTTGTAACATATCTTTCTGTTTGTCAAACTACCTTCTGCTAATTCGTGCTCATAGTTGGTACTATTGTACTCATGTGGTCGAAGGTTCAGCTTAATAGCATCAGTTTTTTTTGCTGCTGTTACAGTGTAAGCATGGCCGCTCCGTTAGCAGTGTTCACCATAGAAGGAATAAAAAACAGTGACCCAAATTATTTAATAGGAAGCCGTGTCAGGGGCTGAAAGTCATCGGAGCCTTTTAACACAATACAGCGTCAGTTCATGACCATGTAGCATTGCGTATGAGTTGACCGAGAAGTTTAAAATTGACCGGACAAGCGTGACGCACAAAAAAGGAGCCGAACGCCCGTCAACCTCCAAGCACTGACGAGAAGATTCAGCAAGCTCGAGTGACGGTAATGGTGAGCCGGCGAGTTATCATCGATGAGGTAGCATGTTCTCTGCATATTCGGATCCCTGCACTTTGTTCCTCCTTGATGCACATGCCTAGCGAAGCGGCCATGTAAAATGGGTCAACTGATGTAAGAAGATAGAATATATGGTTGACATGAAGAGAAAATATTACTATAAATGTCATATTTGATGGGTTAGATCTTGTGTTTTTAAATAATTATTGATTGATATTATTTTTGTGCCTAATCAAACCTTTGAGGTTTATTTAAAACCGAAGTATATTTTTGATTGTAACCCGTCTGGAATTCGAACATATTCCGAGTCGCTAGCCTTTACACCATTCGCTCATTACTTTTAAGCAGTGAAATTAATGTCAACTCGTCGAGATATCAAGATGTTTTTTTTTTTGAGAGTACACGAAATCAATATCCGCTCTTGTCTTTTCGTACCTGAAACGAAAACGAAATTATTTTCAAAATAATTAACAGAGTTTTCAACGCGACATTATTCTTTATTATTATAAACAATATTGATAGATTCGTTTTTTACGTTTTATGAACACTTTGCTGTTTATTTAAAGCCAGGAAGTATTTTTAGATTGTAAGAATTGTTTTTATTTGGGTGGGAAGATAATAATAATAATTTAGGGATATAAGTGTTACTAATTAACCCATAGCTTGGAGGAGAACAGGTGAATTCATACCTTTCCCAAGAGTATTTGCGCGTAAGGTAATATAAAGGTCCCAATTGAAATTGGAAATCTGTTTTCCGATTAACAATTCCGAGCCATAATTCTTTACACCAACCGCACATTCAAGCTCACATCATCTGGTATTCCGAAGCGGTTACTCATCTAGGTACTCACCAGGCTCGACGTTGCTTAACTTTTGTGATCGTACGGGAACCGGTTCTTCATAGTGATAGGTTAGTAAGCTACATTTGAGTTTGAATTTTCTTTAACGGCATATCAACTTCTGTGGGTTATTTAAAGCCAAAAATGTGGGAGTTTTAGGTATTTTTTAATATTCGTTTATAGTGTGAAGGTTGATTTAGTCAGATTTTAATGAAATCTTTTTGTTTTTATTCTTTTTTTATTTTAGAAAACTGAAAATGTCTTCTAGTTTCGTATTCAAAAATGTTTTGCTGAGAATAAGTTTTTTTTTCTCTTCAAAAATGTGTTATGGCAATAATTTTTCTTCAAAAATGCATTGTTGGCAATATTTTTCCCTCAAAAATGTATATTTTTCTATAAAAGTTTATTTTTATGTATATATTTCCATAAAAGTGTATTTTTATGCTTTCATAGTTTTTTGACCCCAGTTTGGGGGTTAACTATTTGCCCATATCTGGGACTCTAACAGGTGCTACCACTCCGGGTTAGGGTGGACCTGGGAACAACAGCAATTAAGAGGTGGTTCCATGCTTCTCACAACCTCCTAATCAGAGGCCTTGCTGCTGGATGCAGTTTACTGACATGCCCGGGACCACCGTAAGTTATAAATATTAAATATAAAGTTTATAGTAATCGGAATTAATTTTTGGTTTACAAAATTAATTTCTACCAGTTTCTTCCTCGTCTAGAATATTAGACATTCCTCCTGCTATTCTTTACAAGAATAAAAAATAACATACTGCTGCTAAAACTTGAATGGAGTTACCTAATGTTCAAAAGCGTCTACGCATCCTTGTGGGTGATGAACTATTTTTTAACGTACATCGACTTTCCCAACAAACGAAACTATGCAAGCTGCTCGCGACTTTCTCCATCCCAATTTCCATGGCAAATGTATCTGGCAAGCTACAGTTATTACTTCAACCGGTTCTGAACTTCACAACTAATGATCGCCATGACAAGTATCATAGTGCTATGAGGGTGCATTTCTATAAAAAAAAATTTATAAAGTCTACAAAATGGTTAAAATGTATACTAAGAGATTCTACTGAGACCTACTTGTTAATAAAAGAAAGTTTTTATTCATGAAGTAGTTGTAATATAGAGAAAATAGAAATAGAACGTTTGGAAGAATATAGATCATTGCAGTATATTCGAGAAAAATCTAGATGATTCGAGAAATATGCTAATTAGATGTTAGCCCCTATAAAAATAAGTTTCTGAAGAGAGTTGTCAGTTGTTAAAAAGGAATTTCGGGCATTATCAACTCCGATTTTGATTCGTGGATTATTATATCCAGCCGAAAGAATCTCTATGAAAAGTTGCCGACCAACAAAAAAAAAAAAACCCCAAAAAGAGGACCTTCTGGAACTAACCTGGTAAATAACATTTTTGAATATTTTCATTGACCAAGCTAACAATTATTCACTATATACATATATTTGTGTAATAGCACTTTAATTACTTCACTAGCCCTAACGTGTAAAACATTCTTGAGCCTCACCTTCCCTTCTCCTTCGTAACACTTCGCCAGTAAACACTATGTTTTCTGGTTTGAATGCCACAATTGTATGTTTTGTATATATCTTATTTTGTGTTTTTTAGTAAATTGAATATTTGTTTGTGATTTAGCTCTGTGTTTTGGTAAATCATTTTATTTTTGTTGGTTACAACTTCGAACACGTGACAATAGAAGAATCTATCCCCATTCCGTTCGTATTCCATTAGTGAGATGGAAATTCTTCTTCAAAATCTTCTTCCCAAGAACCCCTACTTTGTGTAACAGGTTTCGGAGAAGATTTTTTTCACAACCACTACAATCTTAACCATTTCAAATCTAAGGCCAACCTTTATTTTTCCTACATACCCTCATAAACTGCATCTCTTATCTCTTATTATTATCGCTTGCACAATAGTTACCGAGTGACTGTTGAGCATTGTCTGGAGACGACATTAGAAAATATAGAAAAATCTATTCTGGAAGCCATTCACTTGCATTTGAGAATCAGCGATTTTGAGCAAAAAGTATCGTAACGTAACAAAAAGAGTCGTAAACGGAATTCGATGGGAATTGTTGTTATCTGAAAATTACGCAAACAGGCATGACAATCAAAACTGAGAACACAAAACTGAAATTACCCAATTGAATCAAACTTTGAGATTCCAAAAAGGTCTGTTTATCGTCGACGTACTAATTTAAATAGATGTGAGTTGTGGTGCAGTGGATATTGACTCGGATCGACAAATCGGAGAGCCTAGTTCGAATTTCAGTTAAATTCGTTGCATTCACTTACGCGCAAATACTATTGGGGAAAGGTATTAATCCGTATCTTCCCTCCAATTATGGTTTGAATAATAGAACAAATTGGATTCTATAGCCTTGGATGGCAACCAGTCTACTGCAGAAAGCAATGGCAATCTACTGCGAGATAATCTTCGCCCAGTCAGTCATGTCTCTTTCGAGACATGATCGTCCAAATCGTGTATCACGTATGGAACTTAACTGAGTGAATTATTTAAAGACTTCCCAAATAATCGAAAATGTTCGCAATCTAGCAAACTACAGATCGTAACATAAACATGTTACAACGCCAATAAGTATAATGTGGAAAGAGACAACTCAACACCACCGACTAAGCGCCAGGACACCTCAACACCGGGACGACTCAGTATCAGAAAAATATAACTTTCTTATAACCGAATAAAAGTAATTTATTAAGGATTAAAACCATAATTAGGGAATATTTTTTTCAAATAAGTTATTTGAAAAGACCTTATGCAAAATGTGAACCAGTTATTACTTAATCTAATTATTAATTCTAGAAATGCTATAAGTAAAGGTCGAAAGGAATAAATCCGTAAGTCATAGCCAGAGCCGGATTTCGATTAATAATAGGCCGGGGCTATTTAAATCCCCATTCTCACTCGTAGAAAAAAAATATGGAATAATGTTAAATTGAACAATTTGAGTAAGACTACAGGAATTAAAATTACTGAAGGGTTATTTAGTGTCGACAATGCATTATGAGAGCATGTGTAAGAAAAGCCATGGAAATGTCAAAAATAGTATATGTCTTGGCTATAGGTTCCCAAGATTGTGAAGGCCTACTAAGGCATTAGGATAATAAAACATATTTTTGGCTCAGCAAATCTAACACGAAAACCACACCTCCCGTTGTTCGGTGTACATGATTTTACCACCAAGGCTGATACAACATGATTCACTGACCCTCTACCTTGAGTGGCTCTTCGGTCTTATACTGAGCGAAAATTATCTTTTTTTACAAGTGTAGAATGACTTGCTTTCATTCATCACGTATTTCGCGCTTGAGTGCGATGAATAAATTGTCGTCTAAATGACGTAAAAATGAAAATAACACTAACATCTCATTTTAAGAGATGTATTTACTAAAATTACACAAAAATATCTTTAAATGCTAAAGGGCAAATGTATTTAGTAAAATCGCCATTGGCGTAAACAACCGCCTCAAGACGACTTCGGAATCTCCTGCTTCTCTTCTAGACAATTTCCTTGTTTAAGGTAGTGAATGCTGTCATAATCCTTGTATTCAGTTCAATTTTGGTGTTACAAGGAGTTTTGTTGGTCTCTCGCTCAACTGCGCTCACATAGAATAATCAAATGGTTGCAGGTTGGCGAGTTAGATGGCCCGACATAAAGGGTGCTGTGGTCGCAGAAATTGTCTGACAGCCATGAGTTGTGTGGCGTAGTGCAGGGTCATGTCGCTATACATAAGGGTCTTCCATAAGTTACCTTCTTAACTTAGGGTAGCACTACCTCATCAAAGTACGTATTGAGTCTGAGGCCATATGGGAAGGTCTATGTAGGCATAACGTCACCATCACGAGTAATTACTCCAAATAGCTTCGTAATCGCTATTAAACCCACTAAACTCTCTTACACTGCATTGTCCTCAGATTGGCGCCTAAATACTCTGAAATGTTCCTATAGGAACTTTTTATATCTCATTAAATAAAATAAATACTTAAGTTTTTACGTCGGATTTTAAAACTGAAAAACACTGATCAGTGTACAAGGCATATTTATGCTACTATTCTTAAAGTATCGGTCAAACTAGTCTCATCGTATGAACTAAATAATTCACTTATTTACTAAGTGAATAAAGTTTGGCATGAGGTCACTAATTAACCACACCTGATAAGAATCGAACTCATATCCCATGATTTCAAGCTAGAATCGGACTAGATTACCAGTTAGAGTCAAACTCATATTACTTGATTACGATTTAAAATCGATATCTCTCGAGGTATCCAGTTAGAATCGACCTCACAACATCGGATAACCAACTAGAATCGAACTAATATAATGAGATTAGCAGTAAGAATCGAATTCATATCACTAGATTTCCAGGTAAAAACAAAAATCATATCACTAGATTAGCTGTAAGAATCAAAATCATATCACTCCATTGAAAGTTGAACACAATAGATTACAAATTAGAATGGAACTCAAATCAATATTTTAAAAGTTAGAATCGAAATCATATCATATTATCACTTAGAATCGGACACATATCACTAGATTACCAATTATAATTGAACTTGTATCAACAGAATATCAGTTATAAAAAATTATGATAACCTGTTAGAATCGAATTCATAACACTAGATTAACTAGTTAGAATCGAATTCCTATCATACGATTACCACTTAGAATCAAGGTCATATCAACAGAGTCAGTCAGGTAAGTGCCATACGTGATACACGCTTGGGCGATCATGTCTCGAAAGAGACATGACTGACTGGGCAGAAGATTATCCCGCAGTAGGTTGCCATTGCTTTCTGCGGTAGACTGGTTGCCGACCAAGGCTATAGAACCCAATCTGACCTGCTATTTAACCCATAACTGGAAGGAAGAGACGGATTAATACCTTTCCCAAGGGTATTTGCGCGTAAGTGAATACAATGGATTCAGCTGGAATTCGAACTCGGCTCCCCTGTTTCTCGTTCCGAGTCGATATCCACTGTACCACAACGCACATCAACAGAGTACCAGTTAAAAAACAATATATAGCTAGGTTCTAACTGAACTCATATTACACCTGAGAATCGAATTCATATCATATCAATAGGTTACCAGTTAGAATCTCTTTCATTAGATTACTGTGGATCGAACCAAAACGAGTTCCTCAACATCATCATAACAATTTTTTCGGAAAAGGTAAAAAATATATATGCAAAGTGTGTTTACTTATAACATTCTGCTTTCTTGATAGAAGGTTTAAATCCTCATTCAAATATAAGTGTCGAATTCGTTTCTTTCAAAATGATATTCGAACATTCAGTGAGTCAGTTAAGTGTCATACGTGACACACGCTTGGGCGATCATGTCTCAAAAGAGACATGACTGACTGGGCAGAAGATTATCTCGCAGTAGGTTGCTATTGCTTTCTGCAGTATACTGGTTGCCAACTAAGGCTATAGAACCCAATCTGTCCTGTTATTTAACCCATAACTGGAAGGAAGAAATGGATTAATACTTTTCCCAAGGGTAAGTGAAGTGAAGGCAATGAATTCAGCTGGAATTCAAATTCGGCTCCCTGATTTCTGTGTTCCGAGCCGATATCCAATGCACCACAACGCACATCAAACATTACTTCTTCTAAAAGGGTTTAATTAACTCTAATGTCGTAATTTGAGCTGCAGTTAATAAACAAAAGTGTAAATAACTTTTGGAGAGAGTTCCCCGTCCCCTACCCTGATCTCTCACAATCTTAAGAAAAATGTAGACAATAAAAATTAGCGGAGGCCGTCGGACAATTAACATATTGTAATTAAGTATCCTTTAATTTAACACTGATTCTATCAAGGCCGATTTATATTTCTCTCCCTCTCTCTCTCTCTCTCTCTCTCTCTCCCTCTCTCTCTCTACATATATATATATCTGTGTGGGGGTGCGTGTGTGTGTGCGTGTGTGTTTGTGTGTAAAGAGAGAGAGAGATAGAAATATGAATCGCCATCGGTCTATGTATCTAGAGCGATTTATATTTCAATCTTTCTGTCTTTACACACACATCTACACACACATAAGGGTTTTGCGTGTGTATCTGTATATATATGTGTGGGTGTGCACATATATATATATATATATATATATATATATATATATTTGGGCTGAAGTCTTTCATTTAAACATGTCGCTTTAAAAACGACCAACAAGGAAGGTTTTATTAATTTTTTATTTAATTTTTTTACTATTCTTACATGTTTCGTTTTGGGCTGGAGATAAGAAATGTAAAAATGTTCCATAATTTTCGTCTTCCCAAGCGCTTTCAGCCTATTTACAGCCCATTTTCAAGGATGTTATTTTTCCGGTGATGTTATGTTCTCATGTTTGACTGTCATGGACATTTTCGTTTCAGAAGTTTTTTTTGTTATTGAAAAGAAGAATTATTTAAAGTTGTCACGTGATGCACGTGGCATCATGTGAGCGTCTGTCTATTTATTAAAAACCCTTCAAAACTTCATTTCTACAGAGTGCTATAATTCATTACGGAATGAGCGATATATGTGTATGTATACTTATATATATATATATATATATATGTGTGTGTGTGTGTGTGTGTGTGTGTGTGTGTGTGTGTATGTGTGCGTGTGTGTGTGTGTGCGAGAGAGAGAGAAATATAAATCGGTCTATCTATCTATCTATCTAGGCCAATTTATATTTCTATCTCTCTACACAGTAATCTAATGATAGGATTTAGATTCCAACTGGTAATTTAATGAGATATGATTTCAATTCCAGCTTGTAATTTAGTGACATGAGGTCAACTTTCAACAGAGTACCATTTAAAAAACAATATATGTAGAGAGATAGAAATATAAATCGGCCTAGATAGATAGATAGATAGATAGATAGATAGATAGACCGATTTATATTTATATCTTTCTCACACACGCTCCCTCCCTCTCACCCTCTCTTGCACACACACACACACACACACACACACACACACACACACACACACACACACACACACATATATATATATTTTTTCAAAAGAAATGATGTTTTTCCAGACTATTTTTAGTATTTATCGCCAAGTGGCTAATTCTAAATGAAAGTAGAATGGTAATTTGGTTTGTTTTGTTATTACTTTGCAAAATTTTACAAGGCAAGGAAACAAGAATGAATTCGTTCGAATCTCCCTAAACTTTCCTCATTTTTTTCATTGATGAAACTGCAATAGAGATAATTATGAAATATTTATAATTTTTTTATGCACATGTTATTGTGCAATATTAACAAAAGAAACATTTTATTTTCATTTATAATTGTTCACTTGGCAATAAATACTAAAATAGTATGAAATACATCATTTTTTTTTTAAACACTGGGGCCTAATAATTATGACCAGTAGTGTATATATATGTATAAGCTAGAGAAATATAAATTTAAATCGACCTAGATAGATTAAGCGGAGTAACCTTATATATGAAATCGCTGTAAACTGCGCAAGTGTGCATTGTTTTCAATCACAGTATAATAGAATTTTGAAAGAATCAGTAAGTAAATAAAAAGAAACTTAATTAAACTATATTAATTGCCCGACTTTTAAGCGTAAACATTGGCTACTTTTCTTTTTCAATGTTGTTCTTACGTTTATTTTTCATTATTAAAATCTGTAATTAACTTCCAGGTAATAACGAGGTCGGCTATTAAGTAACAGACACACTTGTTTGTGACACACTATGTATAATCAGAAATACAGTTATCAAAACATGTGTTTGTGACATTATTATTATAAATCATTCCTTTAATATCTTCTTCTTTAAGCCACGTCTTCTCTCGGGGCATAGGCGATCATGGCTCTTCACAATTTCCTGTCCTTTGTATCTCTTAATGAATTTTGTCTTATCGTTATTTCTCCTAAACCCTTTTCCGCCATCTATTCACTCAAATTTTTCAATTATTTTATGCGTTTTGATAACTTGTCTTTCTTGCACTTAATCTGTTCTGTGAATATCAGACTTTCCAAACCATCCTTCCTCATTATATGCCATAGAAATTTTAACCGTCTCTTCCTGATGTCATGTATAAGTTAATATTTTGTTACCATTTTCTCTAAAAAACGACATATATTCAGTTCATGGTATCCTCAGCATCCTTCTGTAGAACCTTACTTCTGTTGATTCAAATCTCTTTTCATCTTTGAGGGGGATTGTTGTTCACTGACATATAGGAGGACAGATATCACGTAACAGTTCGGTACTTTTTTCTTTGTTTCTAACGAAGATTTCTTTCTCTTAATACTCTGATCAGCTTATGGAATGCATCTTAGGCTATTCCAATTAATCATTGGATTCCAGTATCGCACATTTCATTTTCTGTTAGGACACTTCCCAGTTATTTTCAAATTCTGTGCTTGGTTGATTTTGATATCTTTTATTTGTAATTTGCATTTTAGGCTTATCATTTTGCTAACAACCATGCATTCTATCTTATTGCAGTTTATGTTTAGTCGCTTTCCTTCACGACTTTATGTAGGAACTTTTGTAGCTTTCTTTCCATGTCTGCTACCAACACTGTATTATCTACATACTTCATGTTGTTAAGATTGTAACTGTCAATAATGAATCCTAATATAACGTCTACTTCTAGCTTGCTTCGCTATATAGTTTGAAAAGGGCAGATGAGAAGTCATATCCTTGTATTTTTTGTTTTGCAGTATGAACTATTCTATACAAGACTGGGCTAGAGGGTTAGAGAAAAAGTGTCAGTTTATGCGAATATGATGGGAATATAACGGCCAACCCTAGACTTGAGCAGGTTAAGACTGCAGTTATCAGGGAGACATCCTCTTGGAAGTTGCTTCAACAGAGCAGTGGTTTATGGGAAGAAGCTGTTCGAGTGGACCTCATTTCTCACAAATGAAATACGAGTAAATGTAGGTGGTTTGCTACAAAGTGACTGCATGGCGGGTCCTAGCCGAGAATGTTGGACCTGACGGAACCAAGGAATGCAGTTCGTCCGAGTGACTATAGTGCAATGAGAAGCTTGCCACGTCCAGTTACCCCCCCCCAACACACACACAGGGAGAGAGAGAGAGAGAGAGAGAGAGAGAGAGAGAGAGAGGATGATTTGACATCCACAAGGACTCGGAGACGCCCTTGGACTATATCGAAACGGTAAAGTGAGGATTGGGCAGCTCCCGTTCCCATATGACAACAGAACAACATTTTAAGCTTGATCTGGCACTTGTAAAGGTAGAGAATATCACAAGAATTCAGGTGCTTACTGAAAAGATGCATGTAACTGATGGATCTTATGTATGAATTACCCCTTCGTATTTTTGTATATCTGCTGAACTCATAATGCTCCAATACAGTAGTGGATGCTGGACAATAGTCACACAGATAAAGATTTAACGTGAAGAAACAGTGATATGCTTCGACAGAAGGATGTTGAAAATACAATGGCTGGAATTTGTGTGGAAAACGACTTAAAAAGGGATGACTAAGCATCGCAAAGATTAAATTTCTGGGCACATACTGAGGGAGGAGGATTTGAATGGTTTAACATCCACAGGCGACAATGAAGGAAAGATCTGATTTGAATTATTATTTACGGCTTATCAACATTTCGTGAATTATTTATAATGAAATTCTATTTTGGCTTGTAAAAATAATTCTTCTTTTTTTATTGCGAGTCAATATTAACAATTATTTTGAAAATTGCAAATATTTTTTTCTGATAAAAGTTCTACTAGCAATCCCAGAATTCCAGGATGAATAGATTCTTTCTTTTGCGAGCTTATTTTTACGTATGTGAAATTATCGAACTCGACTGGAATTCGAACTACATTTACTAACTACGAGCTGCAAGTCAAAATACATCCGCATAATGAAATCAACAGTAGAAGAGAGCAACTGTGAGTCAGTTAAGTGCCATATGTGATACACTCAAAAGAGACATGACTGACTGGGCAGAAGGTTATCCGCAGTAGGTCGCTATTGCTTTCTACAGTAGACTAGTTGCCAGCCAATGCTACAGAACCTAATCTGTCCTATTATTTAACCCATAACTGGGGGAAATACGGATTAATACCTTTCCCAAGGGTATTTGTGCGTAAGTGAATGCAACGAATTTAACTGGAATTTGAACTCTGCTGCCCGATGTTTTGTTCCGAGCCGATATCCACTGCACCACAACGCACATCCACTAAATACCAGCCTAAATAGATGCCTGAATACAGACTGCGAGAGATATTAAGGTGTCAAATATTAATTATATTAACAACGGATAAGAAGTTGTGGAGAGCTGTGATTGCTCACGTTCTGAATGGAAACAGCGTATAAATGAAGACAGATAAAATAATAGTGGCTGCTTTTTAATCTTTAACAACCTAACCGCCTACATTTTCTATTTTCCACTTTGTCTGTCAGTGCCACGAATTACGTACCCGCCCCACAACCTATTTCCCCACTTCACTCTCTCTTCATTTTTCGACATAAACGGACAAACTGCTGATCATGTGCCGCCATTGGTACCAGCTTAAAAAATCGCTGTCAATGCCACATTTAGCCATATCCGTTATATAATTTATTACAGCCGAGACGATGACACTCTCTTTATGAGAATTCATTCCCCTGTTTTTTGTTCCTTTAGTCAGGAGCTTTGTCTCCTGGGTATGGGCGGGCTTTTAAAACGTTGACGCTGCCGTCATCATGTAACCTGATAGGTCTGTCTGTTTTATTATTACACAAATAGTTACGTTTTCGATGCGGCCCCGAAGGATGTCGGACAAGAACAGCCGGCGATTTTTTTAAGCTGTAACTTGCAAACCAATATATCAGCTTTTATCAGAATTGGTCACTCCGCACGTCGAAATATTTTTAAATAATTTTCACCTAAAGAAAGGTGATAAAGCCTCTAAGATGCAAAAGATTTATAACGGTGAAATAATCAGAGAAGAAAAAAAACCTTTAAAGAAATACGACAATAAAAAAACAGGTTCAATGAGATAGAAGATAAAGATTAACGTTTTTTAAATTTTTGAAGATATTAGTTGACAGAAAAGCAAGAAGCCAGAAGAGAGGAACAAGTGAAATGTGAGGAAAAGAAACTATTAGCATATAACTTACCGTTATATCTAACCATCTCAAATGTTTGGGACCTAGCTGACCATCTAGTACTACGTGATGTCAAGGTACCAGAAAGGAAAAGAGGATGAATTACAATATTTCTAGATATACGTCATAGTAAGTTACGTTACGGTATTGGAAAATTAACTGGCGCTGAGATGTCAGGACAGTACCGATAACATCGCAGACATTTCTTTGTATTTCTTTCAAGAATCTTTAGATACATCGCAGAAACACCAGACCAGGTATGGCAACAATATTCTATCGACAAAAAGCGGCTTTAAGATTTCCAAATATTGTTTGGACATATCCTTTGGATTCTTGATGCTTTCTGCTACAATATTTCAGATGATCCATTTTTCAGCCTTCGTCAATGCATATTTCTTATGATCAAATGCTGAGAAGGTTAGCAAGGCTTCCCAGTTCAAAATGTGCCGAACTATGGGTGTTTCAGGATTATGGTAACAGCCAGATCAAAGGAGATACCGGACTATATAAGAGCTAAATTAATGGACAATGTGAGGGTTAGATTAACAAAGTACACTACCGGCCATAATTATTAGGCCACCCAGTGTTTAAAAAAATGATGTATTTCATACTATTTTTTTTTAGTATTTATTGCCAGGTAAATAATTGTAAATGAAAATAGAATGGTTCTTTTTGTTAATATTGCAAAGTATCATGTGCATCAAATAAATTTATAATTATTTAATAATTACATATTTTGAAGTTTCATCAATGAAAGAACGAAAAAAATTGAGGGTGATTCGGATGAGTTCATATTTGCTTCCTTGCCTAAAAAATTTTGCAAAGTAATAACAAAAGAACCATTCCATTTTCATTTGAAAATAAATACTAAATAATACTGTATAAAATACATCATTTCTTTAAAAGAAAAACTGGGGTGGCCTAATAATTATGGCGGTAGTGTATATCGTGTATTCATCTTTTTTCTTTTTGTTTAAAGATATTCTTATAGGAATTATCGTGTACGCAAAACAAAGAAAAGTCCCATCAAGTTACAAATTGTCTGAAAAATTGATTTTAAAAATCGATTTGTACGTAAGAGACTACGGAGCTTCTCATGTAATAGACTTTTTACTGACTTAGTTTCAGTCTGAGACTGACTGTATCTCTATATGTCAGCCTATTCATATATATCTATCTAGAAAACGGAAGAATTATTAAGAACTATAAGGTAAAGGAAGTTGTAGAGAGCTCTGACTGTCCGCGTCCTAAATAGACACGGAGTTGAGAAGGATAAATAGAATGCTCATTCTATCATATTCGAACTGAAATTCATGACTAGTAATTCATGAATAATAATTTCATGATAATATGAAAATAATAAAGCATAATAAATAATAGTAGTAGTAGTAGTAGTAATAATAATAATAATAATAATAATAATAATAATAATTCATGAAATTATCTATCTAGAAAACAGAAAAATTATCAAGAAGTATAAGTAAAGAAAATTGTAGAGAGTTTTGACTGTCCACGTCCTGAAGCGACACCGTAGCTGAGGAAAAATAGAATGTCTAACATCAAGAGTTTTTAATAACTTGGTTTTTTTTCATATTCGAACTGAAACCTAACAAAGTAAAACATTTTAGTCTTAAAATCTCGAACACTTTTCTATCCGTATACGAGGTCTTTCAGAGGCTACAAACAATTTACTTAAATTCTAAACAAGAAACTATATGTTGTTCCCCTTGAAAGTAACCTCACTCGAGTCTGATGCACGTTTCAACCCTTCTCTGCGACGCTTCTATACACCAAAGCAAGGATTTTTTGGGATCTACCCCAGCTCCGTCGTTACGACGCTCCTGGTAACCATTACGCCTACAAAACGGGATTCCTTGATGATACACTTGAGTTTGGGGAAAAGAGAAAGATCAGGCGAATAGGGAGATTGTTCCAGGACAGCGATGTTCTTCTTGGCCAAGAACTTACGGATGCCCAGGACGTTGTGGGCAGATGCATTATTGTCGTGAGGCGGCCAAGATTGTTCTTGCTGCACAAACATGTGAACAAATGTAGTGGTTGCCGAAATCTAAGATTACCGCTAAATATTTCCAAGATACCATGTTAGACGTTAACACAATCCATCTTTCGCCATAACTCACAGGGGCACAACCAATCTCGTTATTTTTCAAACAGACTCCGTTTAATGAACATTTGCAGTGAGCATATTTATTTAAAAATGCAATTTCAAGGCTACGGCAATGCATAAAAAATAATATATATATATATATATATATATATATATATATATATATATATATATATATATATATATATATATATAATTTCCCTCTCGTGTCCAACGATGCCTGTCTAGAAAGGCTGTTCTCTAATCCCCTCTGCAGACGCCTGCTCGGGCACATCTGTGTTTGTTCAACACCCACAGAGCCCAACTGTGGTTTATACTTAATACCTTACTCAACTTCTTACCTTACAGTTTATGGGAGAAAGCTCGTGATGTAGCACAAACAACAGGCCAGTATGCTTAAAAACCCGGTTACGATGACTCCTGTCTACTTCCAAGCTGAAAGGTACCGTAACTCATAAGGCTTGGGTCAACACATGGTATAGTTTTCAGCCACTTTCCACGCTGGGATGGCCTCATCCAGACCAATAGCATCAAGAAGTCACATGACTGGTGAGATTTGAACCCGGGATTCATGGTCAGAAAATGAACGTTCTAACCATTCGGCCACGCATGATAATATATATATATATATAATGAACATAAAAGCATAAGATAATAAACCCCCAAAGAGCGTCAGTGACTATCATGAGAAGAGGTCAAGTGTTGTGGCAATGTGTGCCAAATTCTGCAGAACGGTGAAATTCAATTAGATTCTTTTTTTGTATTTCCCATAAGGCAACCGTTGGGAAAGACTTATCGGTGTTCGTCTAACGGCGGTTGCACACGCGACATTGGAATTTTATTTGTTAAATCCTGGGGTTTTACGGCGCCTATGACTTAAACAACACATGGTGAACGACAGAGAGGCAAAAGCAAAAAAAAAAAAAAAAAAGAAAACAAAAAAAAAAGGAAAACAAAAAATAAAAGAAATAAACAAACATATTAACCTAAGGGTGTAGTAATATATTACGTATCTCTGAAGATTCGCTGAAAACGATCATACCCTGAAGAAAAATGGCCCCAAACTTTAAAAAAAATTATCGTCAAAATATTTATGCTATCCTAAAGAAGAAAGAGCAAAGTATTTTTAGATTATTTTATTAATTTTTTTAAATAATTTCTAGCATGGACGATATTCTGGTTAAAAATCTTGTTTTTTCTTGAGTTATCGGGCGGGCCAAATATGAGTATTTTAGATTTTAGTTTCTTTGTGCAGTAAAAAAACAAAAACCAAACAACAAAAAAAATTGTTTTAGAAATTCATGCATAAAGCAAATAATACACGAATTTTTATGAAATATTCAAGACTTACTCACAAATGGAGGAAATTAATTTTGATATAACACATCACTCAATAAATCCCCGGACTAACTAATAAAACAGCAAATTTTAGGCAAAATTCGTCTTTATTCCTCAACATAGTCTCCTTCTAGGTTGATACACTGCTTCCAACGCTTCTCTAACAATTCGATGCCTTTTTTGTAGAACGATTTGTCTTCGGACTCAAAATACGATATTTTCGATATCACTTCTTCATTGAAGCCAAATATCTTTTCTTGGAGCAATCTTTTGATGTCTACAAACAGCCAGTAGTTGCTGGGGCAGATATAGAGATAGGATGGATGCGGAAGAAATTCGAAGTGTAATTCATGTAGTTGTGCCATCGTTGCGATCGATTTGTAACACGGTGCGTGATGTTGCTGAAAGATCACTTTTTTCTTCTTCATTTGGGGCTGTTTTATGGCTAATTCTTCCTTCAAACGCACCAATAACGTTATATAATATTTTCTATTGCCTGCTGATGCTCGCGTCTTTGTTCGCTTTGGACAGCTTTCACCTGCTGCTGTCCACTCAGCTGACTCCCGATTTGACTCAGGAGTGAGTTGGTGAATCCATGTTTCATCCATTGTCACATATTTATACAAATATTGATTCTTGTTCCGTTGAAACATTTGAAACAATGCTCGAAATCGTTGACGCGTTGTTTTTAATCGACTGTGAGCAAACGCGGCATCCACTTTGAACACCGCTTTCTCATTGACAAATGTTCATGCAAAATGGTGAATGCACTGCCTTCTGATATGTTCAGCTCCTTTGCTATCTCACGCAACTTCAATTCACGATTGGCCAAAACGAGTTTGTGGAATCTTTTGGTGTTTCCCGGGATAACTGCCGATTTTAGATGACCTGAGCGTTCAGCATCATTTGTGTCTATACGACCGCCTTTAAACTGAGCTTTCCACCATTTAACTGTTCTAAAGAATAATACTTATCAAGCCACTGATTTGCTTGAACAGTAATTTTTCCATCAGAAAGCAATGCTTTGTCAACACAGGAAATTCAGATTTTTCCATTGTTTGGAAAATTTGAAACAGTAGCCTCACTGTAATTTGTAAACCGACTGAGCCCAAATTTTGGTCAGTACTTCATAAAAAAGTATATGGATTTTTTGTTAATGGCACAATCTATGTGACTCCAAATTTTATAAATTTAAGTAAGTGTTGTCTGTCAGTCAGTTAAGTACCATATGTGATACACTCTTTCGATTCATGACGGACTAGGCAGAAGATTTTTTCGCAGTAGGTTGCCGTTTCTTTCTATGGTGGAATGGTTTCTAACTAAGGCTACAGAATCCAGTCTATCCTACTATTTCACCCGTAGCTGGAGGAAGAAGAGATGAATAAAATGCAATGAATTCAACTGGAATTTGAACTCGGATTTTCTCCATTGAATGAAAAATATAGGTGAAGTGCTTTTTGCGATCAAGCCATATACTTGATATTCAGCTACAGGGTTTATCATCGGAAATAAAGAGCGTTGTATATATATATATATATATATATATATATATATATGTGTGTGTGTGTTTGTGTGTGTTTGTGTGTGTGTGTGTGTGTGTGTGTGTTTGCGTATATATATATATATATATATATATATACAACTTTAAAAACAAGGAATATATTAACAGTCTCAAGAACCTTTTTGTCCAACATCTCATCAGGGGAAAATCTTTGGAAATATATATATATATATATATATATATATATATATATATATATTCTGTCACGATCATGGAGCGAGAGAGAGAGACAGACAGACAGACAGACAATAGCGAGGCAGCGTCGAGTTTTTCTACCAGTTATTAAACTGTACTACTAGTTTTGAAAGCTGTTGCCGCGTGTTTGCTCTTTAACAATGCCTTATTATTCATTTTTTTGCAATAACTATGTCGTCGACTAGTGAAAAGAATATATATATATATATATATATATATATATATATATATATATAATTTTTTCACCCCAAACAAAGCATGGCTGCCCAGAGGGTTACAGTGAGATGAAAGTCGGGGTACGGGGGTACAAAGTAAAGGATAAAAGATGAACGTGGTTCAAGAAGATAGACGTCTCACTTGATGTGTCACTTACATTTTGGAGATTGTAGATATCAGGGAAGCAAGTAAGCGGAAGGGAGTTTCACGGGCGAAAATTGCGAGAAATGAAACTGTTGGAATAGAAATTTTAGCTATAATCAATATTTTTTCTCATTGTAAATAAACATGTGTAACGTAAATGCTTATAGAGTCTTCCGAACACGTTACCATGTTTATAATTGAAGTTATTAATTGATTTTAAGAAAAATCATACACTTAATCACATAAATTATGAAAATGTATGTTATACACAAGACACTATATGCATAAACTTTACACATGTTTACTAAATTAATTTTTGATCTTGTTCCCTGTTTAGGATGTGGTTTCCGGCTTTTTTGTTTATTCTTTTTTTCTCAATTGGAGTAGATAGACTGAACTATCGCCCGGTTCACACTCCACCCATGTCTATTGAACAGGTGTAGAGCCTCATCCCTTGTTCTCTGTTTAGGATGTGGTCTCCGGCTTCCTCTTTTCCAATCTTTTCACTTTTCTTTTTTGTTTATTTTTTTTCAATTGGAGTAGATAGACTGAACTATCGCCCGGTTCACACTCCACCCACGTCTATTGAACAGGTGAAGAGGCTCATCCCTTGTTCCCTGTTTAGGACGTGGTTTCTGGCTTTCTCTTTTCCAATCTATTCACTCTTACGTAGCCCCCTGCACACCAGTGGCCTTACCGCCTTGCTCGGGGTGATATGATTAAAAAAATAATGGCTAAATGTATAGCCGAAAGCGTTCGAAAGTACTAAACCTTTTGACAATTATCATATAATTTGAGTTCCGAAAAGAAAAACTGTACGAACAGATAAAAAATTATATAAAAACTGAATGATATTAACGCTTATATATATATATATATATATATATATATATATATATATATATATATATATAATAGGTAAAATCCCCCAAAAAACAAATCTTATTAATATTAATTTTATTGATATTAAAAGTGATCTAGTTGCAGGGCGAAATGTAAAGAGTATTAGCTATTTACAGAGTCAAATATGTATAGTATTTAAAACAAATCCCGAATTTTACATTAGTTGAATAGCTATTTCAGCGAGAAAATTCTTGCTTCATCAACAATGATCAAAAACAAAAATTATTAATTCAAATATGGTACAAAAATTCATATACCGGAAGGAGCTCAAAAACATATCCAAACACGGAAATTTTTAAAAAATGGTAAGAAAGAAAGAAAAAATTATAATTTGTCGTCCAGACATAAAAAAAAAAACAGAAGTTCAGCAACAGAGATTCCTGACTCGATATTAGAAGAAAACTTTTAGATTACGCCTGAATTAAAGAATCAAAAATCATATATATATACCATATATATAGTATGATATTTACAGTTGATTATTCGACCCGTTTGATCACTAGTCGTCACTCCAAACACTTTCGCAATCACTATTAGACTCATCCAACTCTTTCGGAAACCTCTGCACTTCCTCGGATCTTTTCTTTAGCAACCTAGCAGCCGTTCGCGCTGAATCACTTGTTGTCAGCACGACTACTCTCGACTTTTTAACAGGTCAATGTAGAGTAACGTCACACACTATTACATCTATATACTTCCATTCCATGATTTTGACAGAAACACACACACACACACACACATATATATATATATATATATATATATATATATATTACTAAAAATTGTGAATATAGGCAGCAATCTCTCTTTTATGCAGGTTTCATTAATAATGACAGACAAGTTATTATGCTTAAGTATTTTATGTAACTTTTTATGTGATCATATTTTTTTCTCTCGTCAGGATATAAATTATATAAATTTTGACAAAATATTTGATTTTCTGAGTGCTTTCGGCTATACTTTTAGCCATTATAGATAAGGCTAAAATAAAGGAATCGTTATAAATAAAAAAAATTCAAAGTCTTAATATCAGCGAACACTGCAATAATATGTTTACCGAGTTCGAATTATAAAACAAACAGAGGTCTCTACACTCACGTATAAACATTAACCATATTCAGTCACGCGTAAAATAAAACCCATCCACGATAATGACGCAAAGTGTAGCCGAAAGCGCTCGGAAAAGAAAAAAAATTGTACAATTTTTATATAATTTATGTCCTGAAAAAAATCATAAGTCTATGTGTAAAATTACATAAATAATTAACCATAATACCTTTGCTGTCATTCTTAATTAAACCTGCATATATATTTTACATTTGTAAATATTATATATATATATATATATATATATATATATATAATCAAATGGAGTAGAGATCCGTAGTTTGGATTTTTTAAAAAGTGTTCGATACAAAGTAGAGGTTTATTATTAATGAAATATTTATATTATAAGCAGTTATAATAAAAATATTTTATAGCCGCTACACAAAAGGTATTGTGTTACAGTACTATTAACTGTACTTCGTCTGGCAATAGTTGGTCACTGATGATGCCAATTATATATATATATATATATATATATATATATATATATATATAATTGGCATCATCAGTGACCAACTATTTACGCTCTCACATCCTGATTGAACACTCTGGAAGAATGGTAGACTTTGAAAAACAGTAGCTACTCTGGCTTGTACGCATAGCTCGTTCAGTTAAATGAATTAGAGCACTCTAGCTATTGCGCGCGTATAATGAAAATATTATTATGCGCTAAAAAGTCTGCCTTCTTCCACCGAACGCCCATAACCCAGGGGTAGAGTCGCCGACTCCGGCATTATATATATATATTCCTCGCCGAGCGCCCATAGCTTATAGGTAGAATCGCCGACTGATGTTATTTCGGTCGAGTTTTAATCCTGGCTATATATATATATATATATATATATATATATATATATATATATTTTAATCATATCACCCCGAGCAAGGCGATAACACCACTGATGCGCAGGGGGCTACGTAAGAGTAAAAAGATTGGAAAGAGAAAGCCGGAAACCACATCCTAAACAGGGAACAAAGGATGAGCTTCTTGACCTGTTCAATAGACGTGGGAAGAGTGTGAACCGGGCGATAGTTTAGTCTATCTACTCCAAGTGAAAAAAAATAAAGAAAAGAGTGAAATTATTGGAAAAGAGAAAACCGGAAACCGCATCCTAAACAGGAAACAAGGGATGAGCCAGCCTCTTCACCTGTTCAATAGACGTGGGTGGAGTGAACCGGGCGATATATATATATATATATATATATATATATAGTAATTCGCAGCTCATTTGTACGGTTAAACATCCGATTGCTTCTAGCCAGGATTAGACCGAAATGACATCAGTCGGCGATTCTACCTCTAAGCTATGGGCGCTTGGTAGAGGAATATATATATATATATATATATATATATATAGAGAGAGAGAGAGAGAGAGAGAGAGAGAGAGAGAGAGAGAAAGTGAGAGAGAGAGAGAAAGATGGATACGTAGATAAATAAGATAAATATAGCTAGGAACATATATATGAACAGGCTAACATAGATAAGGAAGGACAATACAATAGAGATTAATTAATTATATAATGAATATAAGTGTTAACTGTAATGAGTATTAGATGAGCCTTCGACTAATAACATCGTCATAAAAATAGTTAAGTTAATTAATATCAGATGCCTTTAAAGGTTCGTTTGTATTTTACTGGAAGAAAGGTAGACTTTGAAAAACAGTAGCTACACTAGCATATACGCATCGTTCATTCAGCAATAAATTAGAACAATCTCAGCTAGTGGGCGTTTATAATGATATTATACACTCCCTCCTTCTACCGAGCGCCCATTGCTCAGAGGTAGAATCGGCGACTGACGCCAGTTCGGGTTTCAATCCTGGGTAAAAAGCAATCGGATATCTAACCGTTCTGATGAGCTGTGATACAGCCAAACAGATCTGTCTGCGGATGACTATATATATATATATATGTGTGTGTGTGTGTGTGTAGTAATGTTTTCACTATATTTCTGCGCATGCGAAGTATTTTGTTGCTATAAATATGTCCATAGACAAAACTTTCTAATCGAGACTAAAATGAAAAAGAAAAAGAAAAAAAATAATTCAGAAGAAATACGTTCTTTTGAGGATTTGTAAACTAAATGAATAAATTCGCATTTAAAATATAATCTTTCACTAAATCCTAGAGAATTACCTTTTACTGGTTGAAAAACTCTTACTGGTTTCGAAGAAAACAGTTAAATTTACCTCACGGTTGCAGCCATCAAAGTCCAAGAAAATCCTTTTTAAATTAACTAATATTTCCACACGTCTCTCGTTCTATGCTTTCTTTTTCCCCGATACCGATTTCAATTACTCAAGGATCTATCCGAAGCTAACCACACCTAAGCATCTGCCCCTTTTCTATCTTATAACTTAATACTGCATTTCCTGTATTTAACTGGGTTTGTTCAAATGAACTGTTAATTACATATTTACTTGCCGCTTCGAAACACATCTGCTTGAGAAAGAACATCGTTTTTATATAAGAGACTTCCTTATACGATCAATTGGCAAAGATGTTGAGAAAATTACCGTTTCAGGAAGAATTAGATTAAAAAAAAACTGGAATAATATAGCCATATCTGAGCTTGATCTGCTCAGTCTTGATAATTGGTAATCAAAGTTCCGCTTAGATGTGGCACAAGACCAAAAGATTAGGGTACCCAGTGAGGATCGAACTCTCTACACCCTGTCAAAGTACCCCTGCTAAATTTTGTTAGAATTTTGAATTATCTACAGCCTCGTTCTCACATATGTAACGTGGCAATTATGTCAATACTAGCAGTATAACCCGGCGTTGCTCAGGTGTAATGAAAGCTTTAAAACTAATCCATGGTCTTGAAGCTCAGACTCTTTGAACGTTGGCACGAAAGATTAAAATTCAATAGTTGTTTCCAGTTAAAGCGAAACCGTAGACTGAAAGAAAAATGAATGGATGTAAGTCAAATTTTAATTTCCTGGTATCGATATCAAATAAACTTTTTTCGTCGTAAACTGAATTTTGAAGGCTAAATAAGTCCTCTGAGTAAATGGTTATCATGGCTGAAACTAAGAACTATTACCTGAGAGCCAAACCCGAAGCAAAAACTGAAATAAAAGGGCTGAAAAAAAATACAGATATACAGGCAGATAAACAGACACACACACAAACATCTTGTCTTTTATATATATATTATTGATTTTCTGCACTATTGTAAGAACTGCAACCTTGAAACTTCTGAATATCGTTTTTTATGTCTCTGTCTAGGAGTATATCAAATTTGATTAAAATCGGCCCACGCCTTCTATAACCCGATTTTTTCGATTATCGATTTTCGATATTTATTGGGTTACCTCGACCCAAATCCTAGCTAAGAACACTCGCAGGCACTTATAGTACAACTGTGTAAATTTTCAAGAAAATCGGTTCAGCCCTTTCGTAGTCTATAGTTAACGGACACACACATACACAGACACACACACAGACATAGTTCCATTTATAAATAAGTTTAGATTCTATTGTTATATGCTTGGCAAATATTCAGTTAAGCTTTATTCTTTTGTTTTATCAGACAAAATGATCAAATGTAATCTCCTCTTCTGCTCCACAGTTTCTTCTCTCGCAATACCCGCCTGTGGAAATCACTTCCATTTACTTACTTCCCTGATAGCTACAATCTCCAAAATTTTAAGTGCAACGTCAATTGCCATCTTCTAGCTTCTTGATCCCCAACTTTCTCACATCCTTTCTTCTACACCCCCAGTAACGTGTTCCCTGTTACTTTTACTTTTACTTTTTTTCTCTCTCACTGAAACCCCCCGAGCACCGGTTGGTACTGTCTTGCTTGTGGTGAAGAAATTATAAAAGAAAATAATATATATTAAAAGACGCGTTAAAATATCGCCGTTCAGAATATGTACTTATAAATTTCAGTCGCGTGTAAAACAAAATTGAGTGATCAAATGCCATCTACTGAAAAAAATCACTTTTCTTCCATGCCTAACACTAGGCTCGTAGATGATCGACAAAGGTAATTTCACACTAAGATTGAGAAACAATTTATCTCTCATTTTCACACACCGGGTCTTGTGCTAAACTATATCAACTTTAATATAGTATCAATGCAGATTAATGTTATATCAGCACCTCAACTACGGAGTTTCGTAAACAACTTTTTTAGTAATTGTTCACAGTCCACTCGTCAAAAGATTTTAAAACTTTAACATATGATTAAATGTTCTATGACTCGCTTCGTAAAGTCTGTGTAGATGAATAAACATGTGGATTATTTTCGAAAAGTCTTCTTTATCAACTCAGGAATGTTTCACCTTCCACTTATATGAAATAGAGTTCGGTATTCGAACTAAGATTTTGAATGCTGATTTTCGAGGCAGTGAAGTAAGACAGTCAAATTTCCGACACTTAAATGGTTTTTCAGCGTCTGAGTTAAGCTTTCAAGAAAATATCAAGAAAACGACAAAGAAAAAAGAATGAAAAACAATACAAAAAAAAGAAAAATGAAATATGAATACGAAATAAGGAATT
Source organism: Ascarosepion bandense (assembly GCA_037127315.1). Classification (NCBI taxonomy): domain Eukaryota; kingdom Metazoa; phylum Mollusca; class Cephalopoda; order Sepiida; family Sepiidae; genus Ascarosepion; species Ascarosepion bandense. The sequence goes on from JBBBDQ010000738.1 coordinate 5,725,781, forward strand.
GTGGAAGAAAAAAAGACGAAGATAGAAGAATAAACAAAACAAAGAAGAAACATGTAGACGGATTCGTTTTTTACGGCTTATCACCATTTTAAATTTTAAAACCAAAAAGTATTTTTAGATTTTAAGAAGTTTTTGAGATAATAATGGTTAAATGATAAAAATATTACTAATTAACCCATAGTTGAGGAGAGTTGAGGTGGATACTGAGCATTCCCATGGGTATATGCGCATATTATGAGGACCCAGACAGAAATTGTAACTCTCCGATTTAACAATTCTGAAAAATGAAGAGATAAAGAAGTGAAAAACAAGGAAAACGGGAACGAAGAAAATACAGGGAAAAAGAATAAACAAATGAACGTGAAGAAAAAATAAAGAAAAGAAAGACAAAGAAATTAATACATTTTTTTTTTCTAGAAAACGATCATTCATTATACATAATTTCACTTTAACGACGCCGGAAGTAGTGTTCAAAATTACAGAATTTTATTTCTTCTTTTAGTCGATACTTTTTTTAATTATTCTTTTTAGGAATATTACATTCTTTCCTTATTCGTGAAGACGTTTGATAAAAATAAATAAATAAATAAATAAATAAATAATTTTTAATGGTGATAGGATTTCCTGCTATATTCTTTTTTTATATTACTAAAAATAGTTTGCATAATATTTTTTAAATAGTACAAAAATAGATTTCCTTCTATATTTTTCTTAATAGTACTTAAATTGGTTCAGATGGACAATAATTTATATAATTTTATGCATTTATTAGACGTAAACTAGTTCGACATAAGGAGAAAAAATTGAAAAAGTTGTCAGAGTGTATTGCGTCATTCGTACAAAATAGGGAGGTTATTCTTGTTTCCAAAATCAATAGCTGAGATACTGTTTCCATCCGGAAGAGAACAACCACCTTCAAGCACCGGCATTGATGTGGAGGTCAGGTAACAGTTCAGTCAGTCAGTTCAGTGCCATACGTAATACACGCTTTGGGCGATCATGTCTCGAAAGAGACATGACTGACTGAGCAGAAGATTATCCCGCGGTAGGTTGCCATTGCTTTCTGCAGTAGACTGGTTTCTAGCCAAGGCTATAGAACCCAGTCTGTCTTATTATTTAACCCATAACTGAATAGGCGGATTAATATCTTTCCCAAAGGTATTTGTGCGTAAGTGAATCCAAGGAATTCAACTGGAATTCGAACTCGGCACCTCAATCTCTCGTATACTGGACCACAACGCACATCCATGGGTAACCGTTATCGAGTCGAAAAGTGAAAGCTGTGAAAGTCTGAACTGGTGGAGCACATGAAAATAGTTCGTCTGAGGATTTACCACGGAAAAAGAAATAAAGTGACGTTCGTTCCCTCTGTTCTACAAATATTTTCATCGTAACGGCTCTGACTAGCGTTTTTCCCCGTTCACGTGAATTCAAGCGTACTCCTAGATTGGTATCGATGTCTCACGATTTTCCAGTTCAAATAATCAAATGTAACCGCTATTTCTACTCGAACAGTTTCTTTTCTCACATTTCTTGCCTGGGAAACTCCATTCTGTTTACTTGTTTCCCAGATAGCTGCAATCCCCAAAAATTTCAATGCAATGTTAATTTCTGTATTATTATATTGGGCAACAAGAAAATGGAATTGGATATCAGAATTGTGTATAAACTGCCCAACGTTCTAATTTTGTTCTGTTTTTGAGGATTAGAAAAAATTGTAAATACGTGCGCGCGCACAAACATACATACACATACAGACACACATGCATATATACACGCACGCGCATTCATACAGACGTATAATATACATGCACACATACACATATGCAAACATATATACCCACATACATATACACACTCATACGCACAGACACATGCGCACACATAAATATATATACATACACACACATAAACACAGATATATACACATAGGCACACACATACACATACGGTGTTGACCGCAATATCCATTTTTATATCTGCTTACGCTCTATACTGGACATTTTAATTTTAGATATGGCTTATCTGAAAACAATATTTTTATCGTATATATATATATATATATATATATGTGTGTGTGTGTGTGTGTGTGTGTGTGTGTGTGCGTGTGTGTGTTTGTTTATCTGTCTTACTTCTGAAGATATTCAAGTAGAGAAGTAGAAAAGGCATACAGTGGAAGGGGGAGAATTGACATTTTTCTGAATTTTTAAAGGTATATTAAATAAATGAATTTATACAAGTGACATGTGTCAAAATGTCTGATTAATTGACAGGGAGAGATAAACAGAATGAAAACGCCAAACCCCACTCCATAATCACCCAGTCATGGACGGTGGAAAATCGCCAATGAAACAAACAACTAAATGGAAGTATATAGAAATACTTCAGCTCTTTTCAACCTTTTAAGACCTATCCAACCCTTAGTGTTTCGTGTAGTATTTTGTTTTTTCTCTCCCTCCCTTCCCCCTCACTACCTGTCAGTTTCTCTTCCCCCTTCTCTCTTTCTCTCTCTCTATATATATATATATAGATAGATAGATAGATACACGTAATATTTCTGTATGTACGTACTTTATATAAATTTATATGTATATATATTAATGTATATATACACATATATATCTATACAATTTATTTGTTAGAACATTATATTTAATCGATAATCCTATTTGAGTAGATATTGTTTTTGATTATAATATATATATAACGGCCTGATTATTTACGATAAATTTTTGTTACGAAAATGTGCGTCATTCAGCAGGATTCGAACCTGCGACCCCTAACAATATGGGGGAAGCCAACAATTATCTATTGCGTCATAGACCGCTCGACCACAAATGATTCCACAGTCGAATCGTAGTTAAATCAAGTCTTATATACACAATATTTGATTTTTCATATAGAATTATCTCTGCTCTGAAATATATCGTAATGTAAACAGACAATGTTACGGAGATTAACTCAGTGGGATTAACAATTGACATATCCAATATATTTGTTTGAACATTATTTTTAATAGATAATCGTCTTTGAGTAGATATTATGTTTTTAATTGAACAGTATATTTATATATATATATATTTCTTATGGCCTGAAAGTTTTTTTCAGGAAAAGGTTATATATATATATATATATATATATATATCTTATTGGACATTAAGAGTTGGTGACAATAAAATAGTGCTTGATCCTTAATTTTATTATTTTTTGTAACCACCTCATGAATAAAATGGACTGATCCAATAAAAATTTCAATATTTAAATTATACAACGATTAATTTTCAATCAGTGTCTGACTATTAAAATCTGCCATTTCAATCTCAGTCACTTTCCCAATGACGTGATGTTGCTTTTTTATGCATTTTCTATGAACAATTTCATAGTATTTTTTTAATGAACCTAAATCTAAAGTTTGCTGGACTTTATGAAGCGAAGAACCAGATTGGCTATAAGGTCTCATCATTTTACAGTTCAAATGACAAGATGGAAGATGGAAGTTGTGTTAACAACTTCTTTTCTCGAATTTTTCGCTCAGGAAGTTTCTTTCGGCTTCTTGCTTTTCAGTTACATTTCATGTTCAACAATTTTAAATGGAATCTCGATCATCATCTTCTTGATTCCTCTTTTGCAGTTTTTGCCCCTTAATGTTTTTTCTTATATTCATTCAAAATTTTAAACGCAATGTCAGTCGTTATCTTAAGTCTTTTTTTTTCGTCTTCTTTGATTGTTTTTAATAATTTTTCTTCTTTTCTCATATTTTTCACACAATGCATCTCATTGCGTCTTAGTGGCTCAATTGCTTTACTTGGGGTGAAATTATTTAAAAAACAGCATTTATAAAATGCCTTTTCAAATTTGGTTAGTTTAGTTTTATTCAAAGCTTGTTTAATTCTGTTAACAGATATCCAGATATCAGTTTTAACTAGTAACATCTATATATAAAATACTGTGACTTCTGTCCGCCCGTCAAATCCTCTAAAATAGCCATATATTCACTGATCAAAACAACATTTTGTGGAGAAGTGCAAACAGGTTAGTGGGGTACAAAGTACAGTTGGTCCTCGGCTGACGGTAAACTGTTTTTGTCTTTCGCGAGAATATCTTTATGTATAAGTTCTTGAACATCAATATATTTTCTGGTATTCTCTTCTTGTAATTTCTGCTGTTTTTTTTTTTTTCGCTATTCCACTTGCATTTGTAACATTTGTTTCCGAATATTTTCCTCATTTTGAATGTGTCTTTTATGTAGTTCTAGTTGCTGTTTGCGAAAATTCTCTTCACTTTCTTCCTGTCTTTGGATTTTATATTTTATGAGTTTTAGCATAGAAGCTTGAAATTGTTCCATTATATATTTTTTAGAGGAGAGAAAAAATCTTTTATGTCAATTTTTTTTTTGGTTTGCGCAGAGGAGAGGGTCAAAATTTTCAACACGTTTTTTCCTGGCACGACAAATTTTTTCGTAAGAAAAGATCAATTATCGTTATAGACCAACAAAAAATAGTAGTCAAAAGTAACTTACAATTTCCGACTGGGTATACGGCTTTTTTTTATTGCGAATATTTTGTGTTCGTCGTCGTTGTTGTTACGAACTAATATTGACTTTTCCTTGTTTTCTCCGAGCGTGTACGAATTTTTCCCGTCGTCACTGTTTCGTTGTGACGAACTAATGTTAATTTTTCCTTGTTTCCTCCGTGTGTGTCCGAATTTCTCGTCGCCACTGTTACTGTTACGCAGAATTATGTGAAATAATACAAAACAACGTAATAGTATAAAAGTAGGTGTATTGACAGGAAAGAGAAATATTTACAAGAGGTGAGGATTAGTAGAATACAGAACAACGTAATTAGTATACAGTATCGTCGTAGAGACGTGATGGATTGACTAGTAGAACACATCCGGTGCAATACCAGAAATACCCGACTGACTCGCTCACTCGACTTCCTTACTCGACTTCCTTCATCAAGGTATAATCACTACTATTTTATATAGTGACTCGAATAGTCCATTTCTTTGGAAAGGGGGAGATCTCCCCGACAGTAAATATCTTTCTTGGTGATACAATGGCAAGTGGGCGCACTTCTAAAACTTGTCGATCAGCTAACTTCCCTTACGATCAGAGGGGGAAAAGCTGACTGGTTACATTCAATGCCTCTACAACTGAACCGGTTACATTCTGTCATCGACGATCAGGCCTCAGACTAGCGTTAGTCACGATGAACGGAAGTACTCCAGATAAATGGCCGTGCCTCGAAAAGATATTGGTCCTGAAGCTTAAATCTGACCTCAAGCAGAATTCTTATAGACTAGCCATCGCTAAAGATGCAGGTAAAATGATCGGCTCTCTGTATCGCTCTAGTAACTAATTGACTCCTCATGGTATCCTGTACATTTATAAGAGCCAGATCAAGCAGAAATTCTAGCACTGTCGCCATATTTGAACGGAGGCTGCCTAGTCACTTCTTCTCAGTTTTCATAAAGTTCAAAGGCCTCTCTAAGTCATTGAGAGAGAATAATTATTTTTCACTCTTCAACATCTTTCTCTCTCTTTCTCTACCTCAATAGAGAAGATTATATAGCACTGTGTGATTGAAGGAAAAAATCGCCATAAAAAACGGCCGCAATTGAAGAAGAAAAAGTCATCACAACTGACCGTGTCACATTATCCAAGCTCTCTCTCTCTCTCCCTCTTTCTCTCTCTCCCTCTTTCTCTCTCTCTCTCTCTTTATATATATATATATATAGAAAGTGCTAGGACTCGCTATTCTCGCAAACCACCTGTATTCTCTCCATATTCCATCGGCGAGAAGTTAACCTTAAAGAATTTTTGCATTCGACGCCCGGCTCATGTCCAACGAAGAGTGTCTATTTTAGAATAAACAAATACGGGCAATGAAAAGTGGATTTTTTACAACAATATTGTCCAGAAAAGTTTCTTGAGAAAACGAAATACGCCAATAACCACTTCAAAAGCCGATCTGCATCCGAAGAAATTGATGCTGTGTTTGTGCTAGAAGGAATTTATATCCTACGAACCCCTGCCATAAAATCAAACGCTAAATCCAGAGAAGTACTGCTCCCTCATGAGCCCGATTAAATGCAGTTATCAAATTTATAGGTTAAAAGTAATTAATTAACCAATTAGAAGAGTGTCGTCTTCCAACAGGACAACAGAAGCTGCTCATACCCGACTTTCGAGTTCAAAAGTGTCTCGGATCTCTTGATGGAGAAGAGTTATTTTCCACACTCCAACATCTGTCTCACAGGCGGGATGTGGTGAGTCTCTCACTGCTCTGCCGCTATTATCATAGAAAGTGTCTGGACGAAGTACATTTTTAAGACACGCCATACCGCTTACATAGTAGCAAGCCACCCACAGTCTCTCCGTATTCCATCAGCGAGAACTGCCACTGAAACACCTACCCTGTGGGACAGACGCTTAAGAGGATACTTCCTCAATCACTACAATTTAAATCTGTTCAAGTCTAGATTCCACCGTTATCTTTTCTTAGCCCTTAGTCTCATTCTCTACCTCGAATAACCACCGAACCTTGTACAAAGTGAATTTTACTGTGAAAAAAAAAAAATCTAATCTAAACTTATTTATAAATGGAACTTTGTCTGTGTGTGTGTGTGTGTCCGTTACCTATAGACTCCGAAACGGTTGAACCGATTTCCTTGAAGATTTACACAGTTGTACTATAAGCGTCTGCGAATGTTCTTAGCTAGGTTTTGTGTCGAGGTAACCCCGATAAATATAGAAAATCGATAATCGAAAAAATCGGATTATAGAAAGTGTGGTCCGATTTTAATCAAATTTGATACACTCATGGACAAAGACATAAGAAACGATATTCAGAAGTTTCAAGATTGCAGTTCCTACAATAGTGCAGAAAATCGATAATATATATATATATATATATATATATATATATATATATATATATATATATAAAAGGCAAGATGTTTGTGTGTGTATCTGTTTATCTGTCTGTATCTCCTTTATACAAATCCACAATTTTTATCCGATTCTCACCAAACTTCACACAAATATTCTTTAGGCTGAGTCTGATCCCTAGGACCATGGATTAGTTTTAAAACTTTCATTACACCCGAGCAACGCCGGGCTATACTGCTAATAAATACATAAATAAAAAAACAGATCTCTAGTAAAAAGAGGTAAATTCTGAAATAAGCGAGACAACCGTTGAAAACTGGTGACGACTGATGTGACTGAAAAATTCCAGAAGAATTTTGTACATTTCGTCAATCTCTACGTTGGATGTTCTTTAAAAGTACGATAACTTGACACTCAAAATCAGTGTTGTTGTTTAGCCATACGAAAAGGGCAGAACGAAAGACGAAAGATGTCTGCAAATAACCTTTAAATGGCGAGTCACGAGATCGAGCATCCATTAACCAATCGTAAAAGAACCAATCAGAGTTAAGTAATTACGCGAGAGTTGAATTAAAACTTAAAGTCATATATGTTCAACAAATTTATTCAAGGTTATTCAAGGTCAATTATTCCTGAAAGAGAAAACAGTGATAATAAATTTACCGCTTTTTTTTTTTTTACTGGGCATCTTGTAGTTACAATGCCTCATTTCAGAAATATAGCCAGATGATAAAAAAGAAATTATATTACTCCTTTATATGCTAATATATACTCTTGAATATACTCTAAAATTCTTCAATCTTTCGTCTTTGATTATATTAACTCTTCTACGGCTTTAGTGTTTCTTCATTTAATTATTGTTGCTTAATTGATATGAAATATTATTACGTCGTCTTATACACGTTTCTTATAAAGATTGACGATTCATTTTTTATTGAATTAAGATCAGGAAGAGTTGGACCGCGTTACATTAACCTAGCGTCATTAAAATCATTTTTACTAGCTTTCTTGAATATATTCCTCTGCTGAAATCTACTAAAAAAGTCATGTTTAAAATCTTACATTAATTTTCTGTTGTGTCTCTGTCCTCGCAGACAGAGTGCGGCTCAGTTTTATCTCTGTCCGAGGACAGACATGCAATTGAGAAAAATAATACTGTGAGATGCCCTGTCCCGGGGAAGAGTGTACGGAGGCCGCACCACCCCATTGCACCAGAGGGGTAGACCGGTGCTCTTCACTGGGGCTAGCGCGACCTGTGGTTGCGGGGACTGGATAGTTTTTTGTGCCTTGCCCGCTCGTACGTGTTGGGGCTCACCACAATAAACCTTGACCTTGTGTCGCATCTACTTCCTAGTGGAGGGAAAACGTAAATACATTTGCATTAATTTTCTGAACTTATGCAGTCACCGGCACGAACCTTCAAGGGACTATGTACTAACTGTCTCATCATTACCATCATTTATCCATCACACCCAGATGGTGCGTAGGGCAGCGACTTTTTGTTGCTGTTTCTGTAACAAACGGTTTTTTTACGGGGCAGGGTTGTTAGCCCTGCACCCATCCCCCAAACCTGAAGGACCGGTGGACCATTCTTGGTCCTTACGTTTACGGCTATATCGTGTTGAATACACCGGTTCCCGTCCGATCACAGAAGTTAAGCAACATCGAGCCTGGTTAGTACTTAAATGGGTGACCATTTGGGAATACCAGGTGCTGTAAACGTAAGGACCAAGAACTTACTGTCTACAATCGTCTTATTCTGTATGCCGTGTGCCTTCAGTACGTATGTTATCATGCCCCACCACATCCTCTATTGCTCGAAGCTTTTAACACCTTTTCTCTTGTTGCTTCTTCCAAACCCTGTTCTGCTATCATCAAGTATGTCACACATTGCTTTTCCCTGTCTCTCTTTCCTTCTATCCACCCTATGAGTATCAGATTCTCCAAGCCTTCCTTCCTCATTAAATGTCCCAGAAACTTCAGCTCTCTCTTTCTGATGTTAAGTATAAGTAATTTGGTATTGTTTTCTGTCTTCTTTGTATCATGTCGAGAATCTCATCTGTGATTCATTAGTTGTTTTTTCTACGTTCGATTTCCATTTGCGATGATGTCTTTTACTGATGTCACTAAAGCTTTTCTTAGTTTGTTCCATTTCCATATTCCCTTTCCAATTTGTCCCTCACATTTATTTTTTACACTGTATGTATATTTTTCCTCCAGATTTGGATCGTTCAAAAATCTGTTGTATTGCCATCTGGGCTTCTTCCATCTCTGAATTTTTATCCTTAGTTTACAGAGTACAGGGAGGTTGTCGCTACCGCAGTCGGTACTTAGATAGGTTTTGCAGTGAACAATTGTAGTCCTAAATCTCTTGTTGATGTAGTCGATTTGACTTTTTGCTTCCCCGCTTTGTTTTCTCCATGTCAATAATCGTCCTAGGCGTTCTTGAAACCAGGTGTTGGTCATTATCTGGTCATTCGCTGTGCACCATTGGATATATTTTTCTCCGCGGCCATTGCAGTTTCCTAGTCCAAAATTGCCAACTGTTTCACCTTCCTTCTCCTTGCTTACTTTTGCTTTCAGGTTTCCATTAGAATTTTAATTTTTTACGATATACACTTAGCCTTGGCATTGTCCAGAATAGGGTAGAAAGATTCTTCTTCAATACTTTGTATCATCAGTGTATACTTGACTATAACAGTTATGTTGAAGGGCTTACTTTCCTTTCATTTTGACCACTAGAATTTTTTCGAATAACTGGCAGTACTCCAGGATGCATTTCTTCATGTCTTGGTCTAGTATCAAGCCGACTTCTTTTTCATTATTCTCACTACCTACGTATATAACCCTGTGGTTGTCACTGACAAAATCTTCGTTGTTTGGCCAACTAGTTTTGCATATGTCTAAAATGTTGATAATTACTCTCATCATCTCCTGCTTTACATTTTCCAGCTGCCCACAGTTGTTTAACGTTCTAACGTTCCATGTCATGAGGGTTATGTTTTGTTTGGTGCAAACTGTCTGGTGACACCTATCATTCATGTCGTTCCATTACGGGCGCAATATCTGTTCCTTTAGATTTAACCGCCTTCACACCGTTAGGTTTTATACTTTGTTCATAGCCAAGATTATTCTTGGTATTAAGAGTAGAGTGTTTTCCCGTTGCCTTTTCCACGGTGATTTATCAAGGTACCACATCTAGTTAGCTAGCCGTTGAACTCTCGAGAGTTTTTCCGCCCTTTTCATAGGCTTTTTTTTTGTCGTACCGAATCGCTAACATCCCGTCTCACTAGCAAGTAGATGGAGTGGGTAGTTTAGTCGCTGACAGTCCGACAGAGAATTTATTTATTTTATAAAGAACAATCTACGCATTCTAATTCAAATTCTGTTCCCAGACTTGGCAACCTTCAGAAGTGTTTACACGGCCTTGCCATGAATTATCTTCAAACTAACAACCCTTTTCTCGTAGAAATAACGTTGCTAGCCTATCCTTCGTTCTTTTCATGACAGCTGTTCCGATCATTCTTTAATTCTACATCCTTTAATTCCACTAATCCATACCTTCACAACAAAATCACGCCATGTTTCGTACATAGGATATTCCTGGGTATGACGATAAACTACGTCCGGCAGCAAGGCCACTGATCAAGAGATTGACGGTTTTGATAATCATGGAATTATTTTTTAGTTGGTGTTGTTCCCAGGTACAACTTGATTCGGAGTGTAAAAGGCGCAAGGGTCCCAGCTATAAGAAAATAGTGGACTTCGCTCAAAAAAACATTTTTTAAGATTTTTATAATAAAAAAACTTGTTATATATTTTTATGTTAAAATTAGCAACATCACTTATTTATAGTAAAATCCGCCACAATCATTTTACCTTTCCCAAGGTTATTTATGCATTCATTTACACACAAATACCCTTGGGATAGATATTAATCCATCTCTTTCCTTCAGTAATGGATTAAATAATAAAACAGATTGAGTTTTATAGCCTTGGCTGGCAACCAGTCTACTCCAGAAAGCAATGGTAATCTACTGAGGAATAATCTTCTGTATAGTCAGTCATGTCGCTTTCGGGACATGATTGTCCAAAGCGTGTATCACGTATGGCATTTAACATTGTACCTGCAGTAGAAGGCATACAAATGCATTCAAAATAAATTTAATTGAAGCCATGTAATTGTTCATATCATTTCGGTACCAAATACCACATAGAGTTGTTGATGTGCCACTAAACAAAATCAACCAACCAAACAACGTACACAGGGATTAATCATCCCCATTCTCTCGTGTTCCATTGATAAGAAAATGTTCGACTTAGAGAATTCCTTCCTGCTACTTTGTGGAATAGACTCCGGAGAGGATGCTTTTCCAATCACTGTGAGCTTAACCCCCAAAGACCTAGAATCAACTATCATCTATCCTACTTAGCCTCATAATATTTATTTTTTTACTTCCACCCTGTCGGATACGTAACATCTGATTGCACACAAAATTCGATCTTACATACACCAACACCTTTTCACGAACAAATTGACAAAGCATATTCATTTATTCATACACTAATGAAAAAAAAAATATTGAGACACTTGGCTTACCAAATTTTAACGTGTGCAGGCGCATTTGAAAACAAATTCATACAATTTCTCATTTATTAACCAATCCGGATTTAAAGAAATATCTAGAAGTTGATCCGATTCTAACTTTCAAAAATACATAAATAGCGTGAATTTTCGCTTTCTCGTCAGACACCACGTACAGGAAACATGCATTTTCTTATTCTCGCTCATTCTCTTTTTCCTTCACTGCATTCATTAATTCTTCTTATTATTATTTACTATCGGTTCTCTTTACAGAAGCCATTACTTAGCGGAGGATAATTTTCCCCACTCACCTAATCCTTACATTTTAATTTTCGATTCATCGCAACAACCACATCTGCTCTGAAATGTATCGTAATGTCAACAAATGTAAACATGTTACGGACATTAACGAAGATTAACGAAACTTGGATATAAACAACCGACAATTTGAAAGGATTTGTTTGAACATTACATTTAATCGATACTCATATTTAGGTAGATATTCTGTTTTTAATTAAACAGGATTATATATTTATATCTACTGGCCTGATTATTTACGATAGATTTTTATGACGAAAATATGTGTCATTCGGCAGGATTCGAATCTGCGACCCCTACCTACATAGGGGAACCTACCATTTGATCGGGCAACGTCTTAGACCTCTCAACCAAAATTTTGAACCGAAAATCGTGTTATATATGCATGATTAAAACCTCGTTTAGACTGGAGGTCATTCGTGGTCGAGAGGTCTAAGACGTTTCCAGATCAAATGGTAGCTTCCCCTATGCAGATAGGGGTCGCATGTTCGAATCCTGCCGAATGACACATATTTTCGTAATAAAAACTTATCGTAAATAATCAGGTCAGTAGATATAAATACTGTTCAATTAAAAACAGAATATCTACTTAAATATGAGTATCGATCAAAAATAATGTTCGAACAAATCATTATATATATATATATATATATATATATATAAAACGTGCCTGACTATTGTGTTTAGTTTGAAACAGTCACTTCTGGTTGATGACTTTAAAGTCTACTTTTATATTTACATAAGCTCTATTCCAAATATTGAACAATTTGACTTATAAATGTAGCATACCTTAAAACTATATTTTATTATATATATATATATATATATATGTGTGTGTGTGTGTGTGTGTGTGTGTGCGTGTGTGTGTGCGCGCGTGGGTATGGCTATATGAAGAATATATACACATAATTTTATGGCCCAAATCATTACTTGAATCTGATGAAGTCCTAAAGGACAAAACGCGTTGCACAGAATTTTTTCCACTTCACTATTAATTTGCATTATATGTATTGGTGCGCGTCTTTGCGTATGTGAGTATTCGATTTGCAATTTATGTCCCTATTAATCTATTTAAAACATACAAATCCTGTAATCAGATCTATCTATCTATCTATCTATCTATCTATCTATCTATCTATCTATCTATCTTCATGTCTATCTCAATCTTTTCATGTCTACCTCAGTATATTCATGTTTATGTATCTCCGTATCTATCTATATAGAAGTCTATCTCGGTCTGTTCATTTCCGTCTCATTATCGACCTGTCTCTCGGCTTCAGGTTTTATAAGCATGAAAAAATGGAAATCTATAAAATTAATAATTGGAAAAGTGACTATAAGAAATATAAGTTATAAAACTAACATTATGGACAATGGCGATTTTCCTGGAGAAAATGGAAATATTGAAGAGAAAATAAGTATTCACTTAAGAAACGATTGTAAAATTTCGCCAAGGAACAAAGAAAATAATATCAAATGCATTTATTTAAAACACACACACACACATATATATATATCTAAGTCTCTCTCTATACATATTAGTTATTAAATAATATCTAAATGTTGAATCTTCACCTTTCTTCAAATATGTATTAAGCACTTGCTAATACAATTGTTGACAATTTAATCACATATATATATATATATATATATATATATATATATATATATATATATATATATATATATATATTGAAAATTGGTACAGAAGGAAAAAGTGGGAGAAGCCGTGAATGCTTTGTTTAAAATGTAAATTTATTCTTGTTATTTTTAATGTTACTTGCTTTTTGTATGATATATTAAGTGTCCATAATGGTATTTATGTCGCTCCACGTGTTTTGGTTCTAAAGTTAACTCTCTTCAGGCAAATAAACTTGTGACTTTACATATCTAGATCCGTTTGTTTTTCTGATGGCCAAAGTATCCCTGCTGGATCTTAGCACGCTTTCTTCTGTTACACCATGCAACCCTCGTTCCGTCATCCACCTGATTACGTCCTTCGAAATTTGCTTTCGTCTTTATACTTCAAAATTGGTTTCAGCGATTTCGATTCAATTCGACTGTACTGGTCATCCAGTTCTGATATCTAAACTTATTTATAAATGGAACTTTGTCTGTGTGTGTATGTGTTTGTGTGTGTGTGTCTGTGTGTGTGTTCGTGTCCGTTAACTATAGACTCCGAAACGGCTTAACTGATTTTCTTGAAAATTTACACAGTTGTACTATAAGCGTCTGCGAGTGTTCTTAGCTAGGTTTTGTGTCGAGGTAACCCAATAAATATCGAAAATCGATAATCAAATAAATCGGGTTATAGAAGGAGTGGTCCGATTTTAATCACATTTGATACACTCAAAGACAAAAACATAAGAAATGATACTCAGAAGTTTCAAGGTTGCAGTTCTTACAATAGTGCAGAAAATCGATAATATATATAAAAGGCAGTATGTTTGTGTGTGTGTCTGTTTATCTGCCTCTATGTCTGTATTTTTTCAGCCCTTTGATTTTGGTTTTTGCTTCGGTTTTGGCTCTAAGTAGGTATAATTGTAGTTCTTAGTCTCAGCCATGATACCATTTACTCAGAGGACTTATTTAGCCTTCAAAATTCAGTTTACGACGAAAAAACTTATTTGATATCAATACCAGGAAATCAACAATTGACTTACATCCATTCATTTTTCTTTCAGTCTATGGTTTCGCTTTAACTGGAAACAACTATTGCTTTTTAGTCTTTCGTGCCAACGTCCAAAGAGTGTGAGCTCCAGGACCATGGATTAGTTTTAAAGCTTTCATTACACCTGAGCAATGCCGGGCTATACTGCTAGTATATATAAAAATGGACAAAACAGAAGTCAGAGCAGTCATAAAATATATCATAAAATATGGGCAAAAGAAAGGTATGGCACTAAATAAATTCCATGAGAATATGGTATAGTCACGTACTAAGTGAGGACTCTCTTGATTTAGAATTATTCTGAGCAATGGAGATGTGGTCAGAGTGCTGATCAGAGACCTCATACGCTTGTTTTTTTGGGTTTTTTTTAGTTTAAATCTATACTTTAAATGAAACTTTTACGGTTTCTCACGCTTTATTCACTTATCCCAATTTCTCTCCTTCGAACAATCCCTATTTCTGTTTTCAACATATACATATATATATATATATATATATATATATATATATATATATATATATATATATAAGTAAGTACGAATGAAGCATGAGATTTTTAATGTTTTTCTACATTTTTATGTTTACCCAGCTAGATCGAGATGTGACATGGGCGAAGTTTTAATTGTAGAACCCGAACGCATGCGATCAGGCAAGAGCCAATACTTGCTCAGTCTCTGTAACCGTCAGTCGCGCTGGCCTCATAGGCCACCACTGATCCACCCCTTTGGTGCAATGTAGTAGTGCCGTCCCGGGACATTGTACACTAGGACCGGGCACCTCTCAGTATAATTTTTCTCAGATGCATGTCTTTTCTCGAACAGAGATACAACGGAGCCGCACTCTGCCCGAGGACAGAGACGCCGCTGAGAGATCATAATCCCCAACCGATGCATCAGGTAACTATAACAGTATTTCTACATTATTTCTACATTATTTCTATGACCTTGTCTTTTCAAATAAATTCTCATAACAGGATTAACATTACATACGAGTTAAGCGCACTTTTTCGAAATTTTTCCGTTTCTTATTGGTGTGTTTAATTTCTTTAAGCACTAGTTTGCTATTCCAATATGTCGTTGACGTTGTTGCTACTAATATATATCTCGGAAGAACCCTCAATACTCTTAAGATCGCATACCTATCTATCTATCTGTTTGAAATTTATTTTTAATCGATATTCGTATATGAGTTGATATTCTGTTTTTAATCAAACAGTATATTCATATATTTATTTCTACCTGTATTTTGTTACGAAAATGCGTGTCATTCGATAAGACTGCGGAATCATTCGTGGTCGAGTGGTCTAACACGCAGCAAATCAATTGGTGGCTTCTACTATGTTGGTAAGAGTCACAGGTTCGAATCCTGCCGAATGACATACATTTTCGTCACAAAATTTTTCGTAAATAATCAAGACGGTAGAAATAAATATTTGAATATACTGTTTGATTAAAAACAGAATTGGATTGTTGCTAGTCTAACGCATTTATGTATTTATTTGTGATTTACTGTGCGTAGGTGGTTTCTTAATTATTAAACCACGTTTCACTTACGCACAAATACCTATGGAAAAGGTATTAATCCGTCTCTTCACTCAAGTTATGGGTTAAATAATAGAACAGATTGGGTTCTAGAACCTTGGCTGGCAACCAGTCTACCGCAGAATGCAATGGCAACCTACTGCGGGATAATCATCTGCCATGTCTCTTTCGAGATATAACAACCCAAAGCATGTATCATGTATGGTACTTGACTGACTGACATAGAGATAAACATGAAAACGTAAAAGCAACAACTAACAATAAAATAATAATAAATAAAAATATTAACTGACGGCACAATGAATAGTTAAAAAAAACTGCATACGGATCCACTATTATACCTACTCAATAGATCTCAGAATAATTCCAAAATAGTCTACCCATAGAGTAATAAAAAAGACTATCTACATTGTTATGTCGCAGAATTTTTTTCTTTTAAACACCATATACATATTGTGGCCGTATTTTATAGTTGATGTTCAGGATGAAAATTAAACCTGGCCGCTGCCCTTTAAAAAGACCTTCAATTTGTGATTAAATGGGATAGGAAATGGCTCGTAAGTTTAAATTTCTCCAAAACAAAACTGCTCTTCTTTAACCACCATAGAGAAAGTTTCTTGCCTACTATCAGAATGCATGACGCTAATCTCTTAGAGAGCAACAGACTTCGCCTCATTGGCCTTTCTTTCTCAAATGAACTCAAACAGAATGACTACATCGAATCCATAGCTGAATCTACTGCTAGGAAGGTTAGTTACTGTGTCTGGCCAGGAAGTTTTTCCTCCTCAGAATTAATGTTGCACATTTATAAATCTACCATTCGTCCGTGCATTGAATACTGTTTCCCTGGTTCGCAGACCACACTCGTGCTCCCAGATTGGCATCTAGTTCCCACGCCTTTACTGTTAAAATAGGTTAATATCATCGTCTCTTCTACTTTAACAGTTTATTTTATTGCATTTCCCGTTTATGGAACACTCTACTGTTCGCTTGCTTCCCTGATAGATAAAATTTTTGAATGCAACCTCAGCTACCGTCTTCTAGCTACTTGATTCTTATCTTTTCTTTGACATCCTCTGTCCTGTGTTTTATCTCTCACTGTAACCCCCTGCGCACCAGTGGTGGTCTTGCCTCACTTTTTCATTATTATTGTTTCTATTATTTAAGTCTTTTTTAAGTACTACCTAGGTTTCATTTAAACGAATCGTCAGCTTTCCCTGACGATCCGTTTAGGTGAAACCTAGGTAGGTTCGTCTGGCTCATTAGGTACTATTTAGTTTGGTGTACTTTTGTATTGAGCACTTTCAGTTAGATGATTATTCGTGTTGGGTTTTTCTTTGGGCTTCGTGCTGATTTCGGTCCGAACACTTTTGACTGACTTTCATGCCGTAAGCGCATTCTTTTTTTACAACCATTTTTCCCTTCATTCGATAGTTTTCGAGACGAGTATAATTCTAATCTCATATATATATATATATATATATATATATATATATATTAAATAATTCAACGAGCTTTTTATCCGACATCAACATTTCGTCCTATATTTGGCACTCTTCAACAGTGCGCATCCACTACCAGGAATCGAGCCTAGAGAGTTTTGGTTACTATGCTGATGTCATACCAACGGTACCACGAAGAGGTGACGAATTAAACTCGATGAAGCGCCGCCGTTCAGCTTAATTACCAAAACTGTCTGGGTTCGATTCCTGATAGTGGATGCGCACTGCTGAAGAGTCCCAAATATAGGACGAAACGGCCGACCACTGCTTTCTGCATTCTGTTGAGGTCGAATAAAAAGCTCGATGAATTACTTAATAATTGTTCAAATCCTCCTATTACTTCTATGTGTGTGTGAGTGTGTTCGTGCGTGTGTGTGAATAATTTTGTATGTTCTGCATATTAGAGCGCTTTCAGCTATACTTTTAGCCATTATTAAAGAGATTTTTATTTTTAACTGAATATATGAAATTTTTACACATGTACCTAGAGTTATACGAATTTAATTTTTTTACTTTACAATTACAATATATATATACATATATATATATATTTAATGTATTTTTACATCAATCATTCTTTTATAACAGTTTCGTTAAAAACGGCTGGTATGGTAACTGACGTTGTATTGCGGCTAAGTTTTATTAAAGTTTTCTTTAACATGTAAAATTATATAAAAATCTTGTCTGTCATTTTCAAGGAAACCTGCATAAAAGAGAGATTGCTGCCCAAAAGTGTGCGTGTTTAGCAATAACATCTATGACTGTGCAGTTCGATACTTAATGGGTGCATCATATTTCGGAATTGTGCGACATCTAAGCTCCACTTGGAAAATGATGGCAATACACTCAGTAGAGAATTAATGAAATATAAATATTCTGTAGATAAAAAAATTCACAATTTATTACTTTTTCTAAGTGAATGATTTAAGAAGTAACAAAATATGTGTTATAAAAATATTGCATATTTAACAGTAAATAAAACAGGAGAGAATTACACGGTATTCTGTGCGTGTGTCGGTTGTCCAGCGTCCAATCAATGTGACTGTTCCCCCAAGGCTTCCTCCCCTACTAACCTTACAGTAGATGGATGAGTCCAACATAGACTCTTTAAAGGGAGGACGTCATAACATTACTGAAGACCTGAATTTGCATCAGAGATAAACAGAGATAATGATTCTATCATAATGGAACCGTTGTTTATATATATATATATATATATAAATATATATATATATACATGCATGTATATGTATATGTATATATATATAAATGTAAACTTATCAATGTATTCGTTTCGAAAAACCCTCCGAATATATACACGGAAGGAAAAAATGGATTTAAAAAAAGAAAGAGCTAAGCACGTGAACATCAGTCAAAGTACGTAGCCCAAAGAAAAAACCCCGAGACGAGTAATCTACAACAAAAAAGCGTTCAATACGTAAGCAGAGCAGACAAAGTAAATCTACTATATATATATATATATATATATATAAATATATGCACTATCGGCCATAATTATTAGGCCACCACAGTGTTTGTATTTCATACTATTGTGATGTATTTCATATTATTTTTTAGTATTTATTGTCGAGTGAATAATTGAAAAGAGAATGGTTCTTTTGTTAATACTGCATAATATCATGTGCATCAAATGAATTTATAAATATTTAATTACTACCTATATTGCTGTTTCATCAATGAAAGAATGAAAAAGATTTAGGGTGATTCGAAGGAGTTCATCTTTGTTTACTTACTTTGTAAAATTTTGCAAAGTAAAAATAACAAAAGAAGCATTCTATTTTGATATATATATATATATATATATATATACTAACGACCATAAGTTTGGGACCATTTTTACCATAATCAAATTCGCCGAGTTTGTATTTTTTGTTATTCTTATGCAGATGTCAAGTAAATAAAAGTATTTTTTTCAACTTTAAAGTAAACATTTACTCAGTTTGCTACTTGACTCCTCTTATTGTGATCAAGATTTTGCCGAAAATACAGATTTATTCAGACATTATAATTACGGTATAGTTTATTTTTGTAAATCGTATTAATACGGTATAAATGGCAAGGGAGATACAGATTAGCATTTAAAAAAGAGCTCAGGTTGAAATTCTTTCGAATGAAGGATATTCTGAACGTGATATCGCTAAAAAACTAAGCCTATAAAAAATGGCGTGCATTATTGCCTTCAATGACTTCGTGAAACTGAGTTAAATATTGACAGAAAAAGATCTGGTAGGCCCAGAGTAACATCTATTGTAGAGGATAGGCACTTGATCATATCTAGCAAGAGGAATAAAAGAAAAACCGCTCCGGAATTAACATTTGAAACTAATTCTACTCGGCAACATCTAGTATCTGTTACTACTGTTAAGAGACGACTCCATTCTGCTGGGTTTAAAGGCTGTGTAGCAGTTAAGAAACCACTATCAAAGAAAGAGAATAAGGGATGAAATTCATCGTACAGTTCAACATGCACTTCCTAAAAATGAACAAATGTTGTTTAAATGTTTAAAGGATGCTTGAAAATCACTTTCACTAACTTATTTTTATAAGCTATGAGAAAGAATGCCAAGGATTTGCTCTGCAGTAATAAAGGCACGTGGTGGTTTCATTGATGAAGAGAAAATATGAATTAACTTTAATTAAATTTGAAATTACTCTATGTCATTTTGGTTTTAATTATTGTACAATTGTGAGCAACAATGAAATATATCTATATTTATTCTTCTAAGACATAAAATTTGTTGTTTCTTTCTCTTAGAGGATAAATCTAAGTGATCCTAAACTTATGGTCGGTAGTGTATATATATATATATATATATATATATATATAAACATGTTACGGAAATTAACGAAGATTAACGAAACTTTGTTATAAACAACCGACAACTTTAAATGATTTGTTTGAACATTATTTTTGATCGATTTCAATTTGTCGTTTGTTTATAACCAAGTTTCGTTTATCTTCGTTAATTTCTGTAACATGTTTACGTTTGTTGACATTACGATACATTTCAGAGCAGATATGGTTATTGCGATGAATCGAAAATTGTGTTATATAGGCTTGATTTAAACCTCGTTTAGACTGTAGGTCATTCGTAGTCAAGAGGTCTAAGACGTGCCAGATCACATGGCAGATCCCCTATGTGGATAGGAGACGCAGTTTTAAATCCTGCCGAATGACACATTTTCGTAATAAAAATTTATCGTAAATAATCAGGCCAGTAGATACAAATATATAATACTGTTTAATTAAAAACAGAATATCTACTTAAAATATGAGTATCGAACACAAATAATGTTCAAACAAATCATATATATATATATTCTCCTTTGGATAAGGCATGCATTCATCTCATATCTTACAATCCAGTTAATAGTTGTTTATGGCACCCATACTGTGAGAAACAATGAAAAAAGAAATATAAAACCACTTCACAATCTTTCAGGCCAAGTCATGACAGTTCAGGTGTAATAAAGAGATTGATGTTTTTGAGAATAGTACATAGCGGATGTAAGTTGTGGTACAGTGGATATCGGCACGGAATGAGAAACCGGGGAGCCGAGTTCGAATTCCAATTGAATCCATTGCATTCACTTACGCGCAAATACCCTTGGGAAAGGTATTAATCCGTCTTTTCCTTCCAGTTATGGGTTAAATAGCAGGACAGACTGGGTTCTATAGCCTTGGTCGGCAACCAGTCTACCGCAGAAAGTAATGGCAAACTACTGCGGGATAATCTTCTGCCCAGTCAGTCATGTCTCTTTCGAGACATGATCGCCCAAGCGTATATCACGTATGGTACTTAACTGACTGACATAGCATTTAAATTTATATATATAGTCAACCAACAAACTTAATTGGTGTAAAACGATTGGACTTTACCGCTGGATAGATTACGTAATACAGCACCCAAATTTGACAAGGAATAGAGGAAAGAAATAGTTAAAGAAAAAAGACTGATTTACTAATATTCTCATGAGTAGCTGTGTCCCGTTTCTAGATATAAAGAAGGTCCTACTCTCTCAATCAAGTTGGTACACGAATTCGAAGACTTAAAAATTAGCGTTCATTCAGGATTCATTCAGGAATACGTATCTGAATTAATGAAAATGACTCAGCCCCCGACATACGTGGGTCACTTCCCTCTCGAAGGTGACAGGCGGAAACATAAAACTATTCATAATTTCAATGGTGTGTTGTTAGTCGCTAAAGCTTTTAGATGTTAGAGATTCATTTTAATACGAAGAGAAAAATGTAAATCCGAGTTCATGCTCTTGATTACATATCGCTTATTATTTAATTGAACATTGATGAGGATCAAGAATAATTTCGAATGTTAACTCCATCTTTAATAACAAACATATAGGTTTCCCTTACCATAGCTTACGGCCGTATCACTGTTGAAATCTCGGTTACCATACGACCCCCAAAGTTAACCATTATATATATATATATATATATATATATATATATATACTATTGCCCAGTATCCCTGAAAGAAACGCTTCTCTGCTGGATCTTCGCTTCACTTCTATCCCTGACTTCTGCCATGTCATGCAACTCTGCCCTCTTGGCAACGCTATTCATGCTGTGATTTCCGTTAATATCTCTCTCCACTTCCCTTCCCATAGGAAACTCCTACCAGAAGAATATTTTACTGCTATCATAGAGCGGACTGAAAGTCCTTTCGCGATTTTCTTTCTGACGTCACTTTCTGATGTCTTCCCGTTGAAAACTGCACCTCTGAGGTCTCCTCATAGTTGAAAGCTGACATCGATGCTTTCATCCTAGCAAAGAAGTTCCGACTTAAGCCTCAGTCATCCCCTTCGTTCTCACCTGCTTGCTCGGCCGCCATTGCCCACAGGAATCACTTCTTCCAGCTTGAAGCGACACGTCTGACTTTAATTGGCGCCTATTTGTCTGTGCTCGTAATAAGTGCAAGAAGATCCTAAATGATGCTAACCTGTTATTTGCTGAATAAACCAGCGTATAGCAGCCCTCAATTTTAGTGCCAAAATCTACTGGCGTGTCTGGAAAAGTGTGTCAGACAATAGCAAACTGTCCATCTCTTCTAACATTCACAGCAGACAAGACTGAGTGTATTGCTTGCAACTTCTCCTCCAACTCCACATTTAATTCGTCTAGAATACCCATAGCCGACAGGTACAGCATCTCATATTCCACAATCTATTCTCTGACGAACAGTATGGTTTCCTCTTTGCCAAGTCTACCGCTTATATGCTAACGACCATCACCTCATCCATATACTAGGTTCTTGATGAGAACGGCAAAGCTCGAACTGTTCTCCTGATATCACTAAAACGTTTCACTGGGTTTGGCACTTATACCATAGCCATGTAGCTTCGCAAGCTACAGGGCTATGATATAAGTGGGCGATTGTTCGATCTAATACAATCGTTCTTGTCAAAGCGGGTAATGAAGGTCGTATTGAACGGGCACGTTTCCAGATCCTATCACACGAAGGCCGGTGTCCTTCAAAGATCTATCTGAAGTTCTAAATTTTTCCTGATCTTATTCAATGATCTTCTTAATGCAATCAGTTCACAAGTAAACATTACTATTCATCAGTAAATCTGCCAAGGATGACAAAGTACACATTGCTGCTGTTTTTAATAAAGACCTCTAATATGTGGTGGACTGTTGCAAGAATTGGCTCGTAAATTTTAATGCTTCTAAAACGAAGTTGGTCTGAGATACGAGCAAATAGTTAATCCCCAAATGTGGGTTAAAATTTTATAAAGTATAATAATATATTTTTATTGTAAAAATACCAGCAATAAATCTTCATATTAAAAATTACGGGTAGTATATTTTTAAAGAGAAATTAGAAATACTCCAAAAAAATACAATTCTTCAAAGGAAATGAAATCAAACATATATATTTAGCCACATTTTGATTCAAATATGTTTTATTGAATAATATAGATAGATATAATATACCGAATAATATCGATTTTTTTACTAATCCTTACTAGTTCTCGAATCTGTTTCTTGATGTTCAGATGAAATTCATCAAGGAAAACGCTGTGGTTTTTTCCTACCCAACTACTTTCACTACTCCTACAAGGTGTGAATTACAAATGCGAACTTATTGTAACTGCGATAAAAACTGCATTTCGTGTGATCCTAATTCATAAAAAACGCCATCTGTATATAGTCATCCGCAGACAGAATTGTTTCGCTGTATCACAGCTCATCAGTACGGTTAGACTCCGATTGCTTTCTAACCCAGGATTGAAACCCGAAGGAACTGGCGTCAGTCGGCGATTCTAACTCTGGGCTAAGGGCGCTCGGTAGAAGAAGGCAGACTTTTTAGAGTGTATATTATCATTATATACGCCCAATAGCCAGAGTGCTCTAATTCATTACTGAATGACCGATGCGTATATATATATATATATATATATATATATATATAGTATTTACATTGTTCGGATTTTCCTCAAGTTTGTTGCTACTTGTACGATGTTTCGGCCGTTGTACACCCCGGCCTTCTACAGTTGAACAGAACCCTTTATTACAATCACCGGGGTATATCATCTCCTTCCCTTGCATAGAGTCTCTTAAAGATACATGGCCCAGTGGATATAGACATTGGTTAGTTCCTGTGACTTGATCCAAAGAGTTGTGCGTTCAAGACTAGTCTAAATCAGTGGCGAGCAAGTAACTTACAGGATTAGACGGAGATAACTCATGACTACCAAAAGAAGCTCTACGGGTTCTGTTCAAAATTCCTAGCACCTGAAGAAGGCCGGAGCGTAGAACGACTGAAACGTCGTACAAATCGCAACAAAGATGAGTACAATAGTCCGAATAATGTAAATATTTTAAATACTGCCTCATCTCAAAACACACACACACACACACACATATATATATATTTAAATATATATATTTAACTCTTTAAATATATATATATATATATATATATATATATATATATATATATATATATATAACTCTGTTAAATTAAATAAATGAATTTAACATTGAATTCTTTTGAGTTCGTCTCTATTGGAATTTACCTGGATTACATACCAAGTGTACTATGTTATAATTTGCTTCTTATTTTATATAAATCGAGCTTTTTTGGATACTTCCTTCTTTGGATATCAGTATAGATAAATTTCATCCTGAATAGTCAACGAAGAACATTCCTTATCCATCACTTAATTCTTTCCTTCTGGATCTCACAGAAAAAATAATTGAATTCATAGAATAACTACGATGGAAAACCTATTTCTACCTGAATCCACAGAATGCTTCAAATGAAAATAAGAAATATTATAATATGAGATCTCAAAAAACACCATCAGGAAATAAGCTTCTCGAGTCTTTTGAGACCGATATGTTTGATTTGATTAAAAATTCAAGTTTAGAAAACAACGTAACCAATTCCAGTCTCTTTTCAAGAGGGACATTAAAATGATTACAAACTTGAATAAGATGTGGATAAACGCTGATAAGTCGAGTAATATATATAAAATACGACACCATAAACTCATTCTTAAGAAAAACTCTAGTACTTATAAAAAGATAATAATAATTATATGTAATCCATAATTAATGAGAAAACTGCTGCATTGACAAATAAACTAGATATCGCGGATAGAATGGGAAAGATCCAAACAAAAAACGCATATTTACTTTTTAATGACCATAAACCAAAATTCGAGAATAGCCTGCAAACTAGACTAATCAGTCCCTCTAAAATTGAATTAGGTTTAGTTTCTAGTAATATAATTAAGAAGATTGTAATATCAATACAAGAAAATCTCAATTCCAATTAAGGGAAAGATTCTTCTGATACTATGGTTCGAAACAATTTCGAATAAGGAAAATGCCTCATTTTTACAATTTGATATAGTAGACTTTAATCCTTCCATTTCGTACAATTTATTAGTTAATATTTTAAACTATGCTAGAAACTTCACAGATACTTCTAATCATGAAATGGATGTTATTTTAACTTCTAGCGAATCTCTACTAGTATATAATGACTTTACCTGGACTAAAAATATTAGCAATAATTTTGATGTCTCAATGGGGGCTTATGATTCAGCTCAAATCGTAGATCTGATTGGAATATATATATTATATACTCTCGCTAGAATTGTTGAGCTCAATCAAGTAGGTATCTACCGGGACGATGGTCTTATGTATATCTCTAGTAGCAATGGTCCCCTGACATCAAGAATTTCTAAAAAAGTTATTAGAGCTTTTAAAATGTTGGGCTTCAAAATCGAAATTTCATCTAATCTCAGGATCGTTAATGTTTTAACCTATCCAAAAATACCTTTAAACCGTATCAAAAAAGTAATCAATGACCTATCTATATTAATGTTAACTCTAATCACCCTACATCTATAATAAAACAAATATCCAAAACAGTCAAAATTGGAATTAATATATTATCTTCTAATAAGGAAATATTTGATGAGAGTAAAACAATATACAATGAAGCCTTAAAGAAGAGTGATTTTAAAGATGAAATATTATACGAAGAAAAATTGAAAGACAAAACTAGAAACAAAAGTAAAGTTACAAAAAATATAATAATATGGTTCAACCCTCCTTTCTGCAAGCTGTCCAATATAAAAATAGGTAAATACTTTTTAAATTTAGTTAGCAAACACTTTCACCAACACCACCCCTTAAGTAAATTGTTCAATAGAAAAACTCTTAAAATTAGTTATTCTACTACAAAAACATGCAAAACATAATCAATTCACATAATAACAAATTACTTTGAGGCATATTTAGCAAACTTTCGGTAGACAAGCCTTCCTGTAATTGCATCAATAAGACTAATTTTCCCGTTGATGGCAGGTGTAATTCCGAAAAAGCTATCTATGAAGCCACTATTTGTCCAGTGGAGGACCCTAACAATAAAAAAGTTTATATAGGTATATCTGCAGGTAGTTGGAAGTAGAGACTATACAACCAGAGACAAACTTTCTCCAACGCCTTGTTGAAAAATCAGACTGCCCTATCTAAGCAATATTGGATTATTAAAGACGGAGGATTTACCCCACTGGTCAGATGGAGGATTGCGCAATTTATAGGTGCAATTTATGCCTGGAGGAGAAATTAATGATTATAAAATATAACAATCATAAGAAACTACTAAATTAGCAGAACGAATTAATATTTAAATGCAGACACAAAAATAGATTTAAAATAGTATAGATAAATCCTGATTGTGATTTGAATTAATGCAAATTATATCAATTTACATTAATTTAATTTAAAAAATGTGTTTATTTTGAAAAATACTGGTATGTGCTGTTAATATCTTTTAACAGTAAAGGTTGTTTTGTTTTTGTAAATTTTAAATTTTAAATTCTAATTTTTTGAAATTTTTTATAATTTTTTGTGTTTTTAATTTTATTTTTATAATTATTATATTTATAGGTATTTTTTATGTTCTTTGTTCTTCGTTTTTTATAGAATGAGTATTATTTTTATTACTATCATTATTATTATTATTAAAGTTTGACAGAAATTTTGTTTGATAAACACACACACACAAACACACATATATATATATATATATATATTATTACGAATTTTTATTTTCTATTATTAAAATTTTTTATAATTATTTTATTATTATTGTCTATCGTGAGTATTATTATGAGTATTTAAAGATTTTTTGTTTATATTTTAGTTTTTTATTTAGTTTTTCTTACTAGCAATTATTATTTCAACTTTATTTTAAAAAGATTACTACTAGGGGTTATATTGTAATTTATATTAGGATGTATGATTTATGATTTATTTTTCACCGCTTATGTACCCTAGAATCAGTATATTTTAATTTAAGAGGAAATTCCATATCGCGTTTCTTAGAATGAATATTCATGTAATAGACGTTGGTTTGATATATGAAATTTATTTTAAGTTATTTTAATTTAAATTCTTTTCTATAACGTTATAATTTTTTTTATATCGTTATAATTTTTATCCCTTTCTTTTTATTTTCTCCCTCCCCCGTTTGATGTTTATCTTTCTAACGTTTCATTTTTTAATGATTTAATCATTTTAACGAAATTTTTAAAAAAATTAATTGGGTATTTTCGGATTCTAGTAAGAGTAGTTATTTTTTCAAAATGTATTGAAATTATGTTGCACAATTTAGTTTTGTACCGTAGATATATCCAATTATATTTTAAATGAAATTTCAATGTAAAATTTGACATGTATGTTAATATCATATAACAGCTAAATTTTTCACGTCAGGTTAATATTAGTTTACAGATATATTTTTTTATATTTTTATTTTTATTTTATTTTTATTTTTATTTGTTTATAATAATTATATTTATAGGTATTTTTGTCATTTCTTTTGTCTTCTTATATGATAGAATGAATATTGCTATTATCATTATTATTATTATTATTATTATTAGTAGTAGTAGTAGTAGTAGTAGTATTTTTATTATTTTATTATAATTATCATTACGTCTGAGAGAAATTTTGTTTGATACATACCTGTATATATAAATGCATATGTATGTAAATTCACATATATATGTGTGTATGTGTATATATGTTTGTATACATATAGTTGTTATCTCTTTATTGTTTTATTTGTTATTATTATTTTTCGATTATTATTATCTATTATTAGTATTGCTATTATTTAACAATCTTTAAGAGTGTATTTTAATAAATTATATTTTCTTATTGGGAGTTATTATTTTAACTATAGTTATAATAAATTACTACTAGTGGTTATAATGTAATTTATGTTAGAATATATGATTTATTTTTCACTATAAATATACCCTATAGTTGGCAAATTTTAAGTTAAGGATAAAGATCCCTTGTAACGAATCATCAATACGGTTAGTCATCCGATTGTTTCTAGTCAGGATTGAAGACCGACCGATTTGACATCAGTCGAATATTATAACACATAGCTATCGGCACACGGTGTAGGAATGCATATTTTATCGTGTTATATACACAATGTATACAAGCGCCAGTAGACAAGAGTCTTGAATCCATTCTTTGAGACCGATATATATATATATTAAGTAACTTCTTCTCATACTTTAAACCATTTATAAACGCTAGTTTTGTTTGACACGTATCGAGCGTCTCTAAAGTATGGAAGTTTTTCTTTTTTCTTTTTTTCCTTCTTCTTCTCCCTCCTTCCCTCCTTCTCTTTCTGTTTTGTTTAACCCATTTCTCAATCAAACACCACTCCCTATTCCATCCGTTAACCCCTTAAGCTAGACAAAACCAAATTTTCAAATTTTTTCACTTACAACTCAATCTAAAAGTAAAATTGTCCAAAATCTAAAAATAGACATTGATTGCTAACCGATTTTTTTGTGACTTAATTTTTTTTTTTACTTCCGCCGGTAATTCTTAACCTTCAATTTTTTTTATTTCTTTTTTTATTTCTTTTTTTATTTCTTTTTTTATTTCATTTTAAAATGTGGTAGTTGCCGAAGAGATGTGAAATCTCTCTTAGGGATTTCATGTTGAAATGATCATTCAACACTTTTGAACATCGAAATTTATTTCATTATATATATGCATGTGTGTGTGTGTGTGTGTGTGTGTGTGTGTGTGTGTGTGTGTATACCGAGATGAAACGCTGAAAATGTGGGAATGCTGAAATTTAATTTTTTTTCAGACGTGTCCGGACATGCAGTATTCAGTCATGTGAAAAGAAAGACATTCTAAATTTATATTATAACTGTTTACAATGACCAGGGGATCATCTGTGGTAGAGAGTTTTGTTTAGGGGCAGTTTATACTGATGAGGGGAATATAAGGGTTAATTGTAGACTTGAACAAGTTAAGATTGTACCGATTAAGGAAACATCAAGGGAGTAAGTTTAAAACAGAGCAGTAGTTTGCGAGAAACTGTTCGGGTGAAACTGAATTTTCACCGATGGAATATGCAAAAGATATGAGTGTTTTGCAACACTATTAGTTTCATGACGAATCCCAGACATCGTAAATAAGAAAAATAAGGATAACGGTAAATTGCATTCGGCAGCAAGGCTTCTCATTGGGAGGTTGTGTGGAGCATGGAACCACCTCTTAACTGCTGTTGTTCGCAATTCCACCCTGACCCGGAGTGGTAACACCTGTTAGGGTCCCAGTTCAAAACATTATGAAAGTATAGAAATACACTTTTATAGAAATATATACATAAAAATAGCCTTTTATTGATAAATACACATTTCTGAAAGAAAAATATTACCAACAATACATTTTTAAAGATAAAAATTATTAACATAACGCATTTTTGAAGGAAAGAAATTCTCAGCAAAACATTTTCGAATACAAAACCAGAAAATATTTTCAGTTTTCTAAAATCAAAAAAGAATAAAAACAATTTTTTTTTATTAAAATTTGCCTCAATCAACCTTCTCTCTATAACGAAACATTAAAAAAGTACCTGAAAACCCCACATTTTTGGCATTAAATAACCCACAGATGTTTTGATATGCCGTTAAACAAAACTCAAACTCAGTAAACTAAACAAGCTCACTTTTCTTTAGCTATATTCCAGTCAGTACCATCAATCAATTTTCCAGCATAAGGGTTAATATTCTCTCTGTCTGCATGAAGGTTTATATTTTGCAATGCTCCCATTCAAAAATCGATCAATGAAACGCCACAAGACGTTCCCATGTTGAACAACCACTAAAAGACTCGAGAACACATTTTCTAGGAGTTTTAACTTTCTTTCTTTCGCTTTTTGTGGAATTGTCCAATCATGCGTTCGAACAGCTCACCAACCAACCAAATGCACATTCGCCCAAATACCTTTTTTTTAATACCTCCGTCTAATGCGGGTCGATTTAGGCAAAAACTGGCGCTTCGATTTGCGTTGGATACCTTTGTCCCACCTCTCGACCATATCAACCGCCTCGCCGCTCCAAAGAAACGTGCTCGTCTCTCAGTGATACGACTCTTTAACATGAATATGTGAGACACTTGACTGATTCTATTACCATTCGGCGTTGGGCATGCCGCTTTTGATCTGTCTGACGAACACAGGAATCCAATAATCGAAGTGAAGTGGTTTTGGGCGGTAAACGAGTCAAAGGTGGGGAAAGAGAGGTCACGTGACAACAGAAGATGCCCGACTGATTTTTATTAGAACATGAAGATTGCAAGAATGGAAAAGAAAAATCGCAAAAGTGATCTTAACAAAAAGCGAAAGTGATGGCAAAAAAAAAAATGCGTGTTACGTGTGTCTTTTTTTTATTCGAACAGTTCAACATTTCAATGGGAAATAAAGAAAAAAATAATAGAAAACATAGCTGAAATTTTTTCAAGCCGAAATAAAAAAGATAAGAGAGAGAGAGAAAGAAGGAACGGAAGACAGAAAGAAAGAACGTGATTTTAACACTCTGAATTCAAAAATAATTGAAAAGCGATCAGCTTCTCTTAAAATAATGTCTCGAGCGAGTTTAAAACGAAGTAAAATTTTCTTCATAAGTTTTAGATAGGTACCTACAAAAATTTTCTAAAAATGAGCATAGCAAGGTG
Organism: Ascarosepion bandense; assembly: GCA_037127315.1. Classification (NCBI taxonomy): domain Eukaryota; kingdom Metazoa; phylum Mollusca; class Cephalopoda; order Sepiida; family Sepiidae; genus Ascarosepion; species Ascarosepion bandense. The sequence continues at coordinate 5,756,857 of JBBBDQ010000738.1, forward strand.
AAAACGGTCCAAAACTTGATAAGAAAATTTTATTACAAGGACAACTTTTTTTTATTAAACCTTTTAATCTTTTTTATCACGTTCGAGATTTTAGTTAAAAATCTTGTTTTCCTTGAGCCAAAAATAAATATAGAGAAATTTATCATTTTTTTGTGTTAAAACCATATTATTTCGAAAATTCTTGTAAGAATCAAATAATTGTCAGAATGTAATTAAATTTTCAGGATGTATTTACAAATTAATAAAATTATTTTTTTAAATCTTTTGCTAGAAAATCTTGAGAAATATTTCATTTTTACTTCAATTACCCACACTTAAATTTTTTGAAACTTTGAGAAATTCCACACTCTTCATATTCATATTAAAAGCAAAAGTATTTGGAGAATTTAGAACATCAATGTGTTTTTATCAAACAGAAGACAGCATATACCAAAAACCTGCAGGGAATCGTTACATGAAAAATGCAATAAAACTATGACAATATTCAGTTAGAAAAGCTATTAAATCTTTTCTAACTGAATAATTAGTATCGATAGTATATTTTATAGTTTCGATAGTATCTAAACTTATTTATAAATGGAACTTTGTGTGTGTGTGTGTGTGTGTGTCTGTGTGTGTGTGTATCCGTTACCTATAGACTGCGAAACGGATGAACCGATTTTCTTGAAAATTTACACAGTTGTACTATAAGCGTTTTGTATGTCTGTATTTTTTCAGCCCTTTTATTTTAGTTTTTACTTCGGGTTACTTAGGTATAATTGTGTTGTATATCAATAAACAGACAAACACGTATATATATAAAAATATATCATAATATTTTTTATTAACGACGATGGACCGTGTCGCCTAGGAACAAAGAGTGAGAGAGCGCTCTTCCAAGGTTGACAGGGGTGACGACGGAAGTGTAACCTCTCTGCTTACTCGTCTAGCTTCTTCTTCGACTTCTCGAAGAAGTCTGTCAAGACTAACTTCTGTCGAGGCTGACTGACTTCTTCTTCTTCGACTTCTCTTCTTGTCTACTTCTGGAGACTGTCAAAACTGACTCACTGGCTTCGACTTCTCTTCTACTGTCGACTTCTGGAGACTGACTTATCTGTGTTTTCGCAGTCTTTATATATCTTCCAAAACCGGGGACTCGTTTCTTCCGGTTTTGCCTTGATCACGCGACGCCTACGCGACGCCTACGTAAATTCTCAGAGACCCTGTCTGTTTGCCTGCGTAGGCATTTCCGCCGCTGTCGGAAATAGGGTCAAAGTGACATCCGCTACTTTTCATCAACCGGGAACACCCACGCTTCATCCCTTTTTGGGTGGGGCCAGACCGTTATATTACAATTGTAGTTCTTAGTCTCAGCCATGATACCATTTACTCAAAGGACTTATTTAGCCTTCAAAATTCAGTTTACGACGATAAAAACTTATTTGATATCGATACCAGGAAATCAAAATTTGCCTTAAATCCATTCATTTTTCTTTCAGTCTACGGTTTCGCTTTAACGACTATTGCTTTTTAGTCTCTCGTGCCAACGTCCAGGACCATAGATTAGTTTTAAAGGTTTCATTACACCCGAGCAACGCCGGGCTATACTGCTAGTATTTCATAAATAAAATATACTATCGACACTATTATCTTAAGAAAACATTATTTCGACGAATAATGAATTTTTGCTAGAATTATTTTTAGTTTTCAAATTCAATTATAACAATTTAAGTTTTAAAACTTTTAAAATTCTGTATTAATTAAGGAGAATATTTTCCTAAATTTTACTTAAAAATTATGTAAAATGCGTTCACGTTATATTCTTCAATGTTTCGCAGATAAAGTTTCCGTAAAACAACATTAAATCTGTGATCAGGGTGTCAACAAGTTTACTGTCGAGCCAAAACTAATGCTATTCTCGCGGTAAAGATGCATTTCTGTGATATTTCAACCGTAAAGGAAATAATATTTGTTTCAAATCAGACTAATTATAAAATAAGTCAGCTGTCAATTTAAATTAGGTTTTGATATACAACAAAGTATGTTGCTTATTTGATCCATTAAATTTAATCTTTTAGCTTGAAATGAAAAGTAAAATAAAAACTTCAAGAAAGATTTTTCATTTAAAAAAACATTTTAATCCTTAGCTATTGCATTTTCTGTGGTGTTACCTGTGGTACAGTGGATATCGGCTTGGAACTAGAAATCGGAGAGCCGAGTTCGAATTCCATTTAAATTCCTTGCATTCACTTACGCGCAAGTACCTTTGGGAAAGGTATTAATCCGTCTCTTCCCTCTAGTTAAATAACAGAACAGATTGGGTTCGATAGCCTTGACTGGCAACCAGTCTACCTCAGAAAGTAATGGCAACCTACTGAGGGATAATCTTCTGCCCAGTCAGTCGTGTCTCTTTCAGGACATGATCGCTCAAGCGTGTTTCACGTATGGCACTTAACTAACTGACCTATATAACAATATACACTCATATGCAAAATAATTGAAACAAATCAAATAATGTCTTCCTAAAATCTTTCACACTTTCCCTGATCACGTATACGCCGTCACTTGACGTTGTTTTTGTCTTCCGATTGCGTTTTGTTTTAATTTTTGGATCCAGTTTGTTTCTTCGCCTTGATGACACGACTGACAGTTGACAATATTCGCGACCTCTCTCTAACACTTGCCAGTGTATTCGTGCAACGGTAGAATTTTCGTACGCTTCCTTGGAGTAACGGCAGATGCAATTACGGATGACGCAATATTTTCAAGGCGAAACAAATTTAATCATACACTTCGAAAATAAATTTATACTAGCATCATAGCCTGGTGTTGCCCGTTCAACTCAGAACATTTAAGTAGTAGGAGAAGATGCAAGACAACTTCCGCCATTGCAGAGTCCCATTGATTGTCGTCTTCCAGTAAATCTCGTTTGAAGCAGGCTTCCCTTCAGTAATTATAATGTTTATAATATTAAATGGATAAATTCCTTTAAAACTCGGTTATATATAAAAAAAAAATGATAATATAAAAAATTGTTGTTTCAAAATTGTTAAAAAATTCCATTAAAAAAATCTATTTTTTTTTTTTTTGCGTAAACGGGATTTGAGGTTTTGTGTGACACTGTAAACAACATTGCGTTTGTTTTTATTTAAAAAATAACAGGAGAAAATATTTACATTTTTTGAAAAAAAAAAAAGAAAGAAAAAGCTTCTTTTTTTAAAATTTTATTTTTTCTATTATGAAATATTAAATCTGAAAAAAAAGACTTATATAATTAAATTAACCATTGTCACTTCTTTTTTATATATTTCGTTTTAGTTTGAAAAAACCCTTTTCTTATATTTCTTTTGTTTCAAAATTAGTGGGGGGGGGAGAAAATATTCACATTTTTTGTTGACCAAATGAATTTTGAAAACGTCGGAATAAAAATTAAATATAAAGGCTCATTTTTGTTTTTAATAAAAAAATATTTTAGTCGCGTTTGACACGAGTAATTTGATTTCAGTGACGTAATTCAGCAACCATCTTAGATCTTAGATGGTTTACGGAGCAAATGTAAACAATCGGCATCATTGGCCAAAAAGTTTGAAAGGGAAAATTGCTCAACTTAAAACTCAAAAAGTATGTGTCGACCTGGCTTCCCTGTAGACATGTGTCTCTAGAAAGTTTGAATGGCGTAGCTTAAAAAGATGTATGCGTGCATAGGGAACAGTCACACACAGACTCACATAGTGCCTTTTATATATATAGATTATTGGACATCACTGCAAATGACCTAATCTAAGGAAAAAATAGAAATTGATTACAGCGTGTCACTCCAGTGGGTCCGTATGGCAAAAGAAAGGAAACTTAAGCAGTTGTTTCAATTAATTTGCACGTGGATGTATCTATATTCCTATATAAGTATTATTGTTTATAGTGAGACTTTTGTTATGTTGTTTATTCCAGATCATTTGTTTCGACTGCTTCTTAGCTATAGTCGATGAAGTCTCAACAGATTATTCTTAGTGTACCTGTAACACCAAATAATAATAATAATAATAATAATAATAATAATAATGGCAATAGCAATGGTCCCTAGATTAAATTATATAATCATGGGTTCGAATATCACCATGATCGATTTATCAGAAAGGTGACTTCTTGATGTTATCTGTCTGAAGGATACGACTCCAGCGTGCAGCACCTTTGGGAAATGCCTGTTGGGTTGACCCAAGCCTTGTGAGTGAAATTGGGTAAACGGGACTGTTTGGTAGCTGGCGATGGTTGGAAGAAGTCTTAAGACTTGGTTAGCAATCTTCTTTGAGATGGTGTCTTGTATATAAAAAAAAACATCCAGATGAAGGGCTGTCGATACACGTCTGTATTAGCCACCGAAAGAAGTTCTTGACGTCCACCCACAACACCAGTTCATGACCTCCATTCACAGCGTCTGAGTAGAGCAATGCTTGACCCTGTTGTGTGGGGTGGAATTGTCGATGAATTTCTGATCAATCATTGCATGATAATGATGATAATGATGATGATGATGAAGTTATATAAAAGAAAAACAGAGACAAATTTCACAAGAAGAATGAGGGAAATAAGAAAGAAAGAAATAGAAAGTAATTTTAATACACTGAATATATATATATATATATTTATAATCGTCTTATCTCAAGCAAGGCAGTAACCCTCTGCGCACTAGAGAAAAAGAAAGAAACAATCCTAAGGGGAAGAAGTTACTGGTCGAAGAAAGAATGAGAGAATGATAGGAATCACAGAGATAGAAAATGGCAATTGACTTTGAACTTAAACTTTTGGAGATTGTAGCGATCAGAGAAGCAAATATACGGGAGTTCCACAGGCGGGAAGTGCGAGAAAAGAAACTGATGGTGTAGAAGTGACGGTTACATTTGACTATATTGACGGTAAAAGGGTGGGACATAGTTGCCAATCTAGTAGCACAAGTAAATTCATGTGGTCGGGTACCAAGGAAAGAAACTCGTCAGAGCAGAAGTTGTGAAAATATTCGTAGAAACTATTCGGGGAAGCCACATCTTGTCGGTGAAAAATTGGCTGAAGACGAGCTGCTAAGTCAGAATCGATTACGTTACAGGCACTCCTTGTGGATTTTGTCAAGAACCTCGCGATGAATAGCAATAGCACTTGACCAGATATGGCAACAGTATTCAATGCATAGGCGATTGGTAGATTCATAAATGTTCAAGATGGATTCTGACAAAAGTAGTAGCAGTAAATGTAGCTATTTATTCGATTTAATAATAACTGAAAAGAGATTAACATGTTTTATTAATTTCCACTCAGTACAATGCTCAAGAACAACTCAAGCTTTATGGCTACTGAATGATGCTGTTGCCTGAATGTAAGAGAAATCTATTGATTAGTTTGATTTGTTTTCTATATTTTAAGTTATTTAAAGTCAGGAGATAATTTTTTTAGATTGTAAAAATATTTTAGGAGAGACAATAATGATTTAGTGACACAAGTCTTACGAATTAACCTATAGTGAAGAATAGAAGAGTTGGGTTTATACCTTTCCAGAGGTTCTTTGCGAGCAAGTGAATACAAAGAATTCCGCTGGAATTCGTCTCTCCGATTAACAACTCCTAGTCTTTATTAATTACATGATCGGCACGTGCAAGCTTGCAACACCTGGTATTCACGACCGGTCACCCATCTAGGGGTTCTGACTAGACTCGGCGTTGTGTAACTTTGGTAATCGTAAGGCAACCGGTGTTTCAACGATGAGGTAAGTGAAGCTTATGAAGCTATACAGGGAAAATAACTTTTGAGTCAATTTGAGTTTGAGTTTTGTTTAACCGCATAACAAACATTGTTATGGTTATTGTTATTGTTGTGCTACCTTCCTCTTGCTATATACCTGCGTGATATCTAAGGAAAAGTGAAGAGCAGTTGAGGGCAATCAACAGTAGCAGTTATGAGCAGTCAAGTACAGCAGTTTAACGGCAGCTACTAGACAGGCAGTGTAAATATACCTTCGGATTGACTTATTTCTATATTACTTATTACTACAATACTTATTATTAGCACTTCTTTTAATATCTTGTAATGCTAATACACTGTTTTGAACCTACCTTCTTGTTTCGTGGCTAACTTCCGGTACAAAATTCCGCCACAACTCCACAACAGTTATATAATGCCAAAAAGGTAGGGTTTTAAGGTATTTTTATTGATGTCCGGTTGTAGTGAGAATGTTAATTTAGTCATATTTCGATTAATTTTTTATTAAATTCTAGAAAACTGGAGATGTCTTCTGGTTTGTATTAAAAAATGTATGACTGATAATAATTTAGTACTTCAAAAATATATTGTTGGTAATATTTTTTCTTCAGAAATGTATATTTTTCCATAAAAGTCTATTTTTATGCTTTCATAGTGCTCCGACCTTAGATAGGAGGTCAACCATTTGCCCACAGCTTGGACCGTAACAGCTGCTACCACTCCGGGTTAGGGTGGACCTGAGAACAATAGCAATTAAGAGGTTGTTCCATATTCCTCGTAGCCTCCCATTCAGAGACCTTGCTGCCGGATGAAGTTTATCTTCATACACAGGACCAACTTTTGAATATCATCGAAGATGAAAAAAAACTTGAAGCAACTGACATGTGGTTCTACAGAAGGATGCTGCGGATATCACGGACCGAGCATGTGAGCAATGATGAGGTGTTGGAAAAAATGGAAACGAAAAGGAAATTTATACTGAGCATCAGGAAAGAACAGCTGAAGTTCCTGGGACATGCAATGAAGAAGGCGAAGAAAGAATTTCTGGTAATTTTACTTTTGTGTTGTTTGAATTTAATTGGCCAATCATATTTCACTTGCCTTCGACTTTCTGAATCGATATTAGTATAATTTGCGGTGTTCCAAATTCAAGAAGAAACAACGATGCGTTCATTCGAAGTTTCAAGAAATTAGCGGATTGCAAACCTATCTAAAAACAGTATATATTCCCTTATGTATGTAAGTGTAAAATAATTTTAGTTAATCTGTATGGGATTTAGATATTCATTTCGTCTCTCCACTGAGGCGTGATGTTACACAAGATCGAGTTTATGGTAGAGAACCCGGACGTGTATGCTCATGCAAGGGCCAGAATTTGTCCAGTTTCCGCACCTTCGGTTGTGCCGGCCTCGGTGGCGATCACCATTCTACCTCTCTAGTGCAACTGGGTTGTGCAGCCTCAAGCATCTGTTTGTCAGGACTGGGTACCTCTTAGTATTTCATTTTTCTCAGCTGCGTATCTGTCTTCGGAAAGAAACACGACTGAGCCGCACTCTGCTCGAAGACAGAGACGCAACTGAAAGATAACAATCCCTACCCGGCAGGCGCCAACTAATTATTGCATGTGTATGTAGGGGGAGTAGCATTATGCGTGTTGGTTTTTCGCATATTGATTTGGGTTTGGGTTTACGTACATACTACATGTTTGGGCACTTAGACGTGGTTAAAGCTTAGTTCGCTAGATCGATTATGACTGAAAAGTGAGCCCGATCCTCATTAGGTGCCCCATACTTTCGGCCATGTGACACATCTAAGAGCTGGGTTCGAATCTCACCATGGTCGATTTGTCAGAAAGTTGACTTCTTGATGTTATCGGTTTGAAAGAGGCGGTTGTGGCGTGTATCACCTTTGGAAAGTGCCTTAAAATCATACTACAGGCTTATTCAAACCTTGTGAGTAAAACTGGGTAGACGTCGATGGTTAAGAAAGAACGAAGTCGCAAATGATCGAGGGTTGGGTCGTACTGACCTTGTCCAAACTGTCGATCACGCAAGATAACGCGCTCTCTCCCAGAAAGGTCTGATAGCATAGTTGCAGTATAAACCAAAGGTGGGCTCTGTGATTGTTTAAAAAATACACTTGGGCCAGAGTAGATGTCTGCAAAGGGGATTAGTTACCCGCATTTGTAGACGGGAATCCTCGGATACGAGTTGCCAGCCATTAAATGCGTCAGAATTATTTTTGTTATGGATAATTTTGGTTTTGATTTTTATCTGTATTTGTTTTGGATGTGGCTGTAATTATTTTGGTATTTGTCATATACATACCTATATACAGAAATGGGATGTTCCTATCTTCTTAAATATGTGAACAGTATTGGAGCAAATCTCAAGTTGAGAGAAGAATTTCTAGTGAAAGAAGTTGACTTGGAGTGGCATTTTGATACCGGTTAGTCATTAAGATATTTGGGATCCTCATCGTCAGTCCCACACGAAAGTAGGATAGTTTAGGTTTTTTTTTTTTTGTTCGCTATGTTTAATTTATCTAGGATATGTATGATCATTGGTCCCACTTTTAATTTTTTTTAGTCCCCACTTTCTTTAGTTTAATTCCCGTTAGGTGAATGACTGTTTGATCATTACACGCCCCGCTAAGATTTCGCCTAGCTAACTAATGTTTCTGTCACGATTAAGGATTGGGGAGGTATTACTAACAACAATTTTGTTTAGTTTTTGTAAATAGTATTTTTCATTGCATAAATATTCATCGGGGTTTTCAATTTTAAATTTATTATTCCACACTCCTCACAGACAAATCGTACATATGGGATCAGTTTAATTTTCACAGAGTCTTACAGGCAATATGATGTATGTAGTAAGAGTTGGAAGAATGTGTTGTTTTGGTGCAAGGAGTATTTTATAGTCTGCTTGGGTCAGTGAATGAGGCTAGCTAAGTTAATTTAAGACAGATGATGCCCAGCCTTCCCCAATCCCCATTCTTAGCCCTGTGCCACATTTTTTGTATATATACAAAAATGAATATCGAGTAGAGAGAGGAGTGTCGAGTGAAAGGAGCTGACTTGGAGTGGTATTTTGATACTGGTTAGGTATTAGGATATTGGCGATATATATATGGGAACCATCGGACTCCGCAAATTACCGTCCTATCAGTCTTCTTCCGATCTTCGGCAAAGTGTTCGAAGCCATTATCAATAACGCATCTCACGGCCCACCTGCTCCTATCGGACAAACAGTATGGCTTCCGCTTCACCAGGTCTACTGCTGATATGCTAACGACCATCACCGAGTATATATACCAGGCTCTCGACAAGAATGGTGAAGCCCGAACTGTCGCCCTGGATATCTCCAAAGCATTCGACAGAGTATGGCATGACGGCCTTCTACGGAAACTGCGAAGCTACGGCATTACTGGACTTATGTTGGACTTAATCTAGTCATTCCTCTCCAACTGCATACTGAAGGTGGTTTTAAACGGACATGCCTCCCAAAACTACCCTACAAACGCGGATGTCCTCCAAGGCTCTATCGTAGGTCCTACGCTCTTTCTAATCTACATCAATGATTTCCCCGATGCCATAAGATCACAAGTAGGCATGTACGCCGACGATACCACAGTATACGCTCGCCTCGATCAAAAATCTGATGTTGACGATAAGGCGAACGCGGCTGAGCTTGAAAAGGACCTCCAATCCGTGGTGGATTGGGGTAGGAAATGGCTCGTAAAATTCAATTCTTCCAAAACGAAGCTGCTGTCAATTAACCACCACAGACGACCGCACCTCCCTCCCATTAGCATGGGACAGGCATTCCTCCCAGAGAGTAAAACACTACGCCTGCTTGGCCTGACACTCTCAGCGGACCTCAAGTGGAATGACTACGTCGAATCCATTGCTAAATCCGCATCTGGTCGGGTGCCCCTGCTATTCTCCTCGGGCTTCTTGACAAAATACAGCGAAGAATCTGTAATGTGATTGATACCGACTTAGCTGACCGCCTGCAGTCACTCTCTCACCGGCGTGACGTGGCTTCCCTGTGCCTCTTCTACAAATACTTTCATGGTATTCTCTGATGAACTTAAATCACTGGTGCCCCTAGGTGTGAGTTCGCACGATATACTAGATTGGCAACTAGGTCCCACCCTTTTACAGTGAAACCGATGAAATGTAACCGCAATTTCCACTCCAACAGCTTCTTTTTTCGCACTTCCCGCCTGTGGAATTCCCTTCCGCATTCCCGACGGCTATAATCTCCAAGAGTTTAAATGTAAGGTCAATAGACACCTCCTAACACACTAACCCTCCCATTCTCTCCAACTCTCCCCCTATGTACATCCTATTTTGTCTATCGCCCTGTGTAACCCCCTGCGCTATAGTGGCAGTGGAATGCCTTGCTTGGGGTGACATGATTAAAATATATATATATATATATATATATATATATATATATATATATATATATTAGCTAATCGAATACACACAGACTTGTATTAATCTGGGTAGATGAAAGGAATGGTCTGTAGTTGAAAGAAACATTTATTTTCTAAAATTAAAATTTATTCGTCAATATCATCACTTTTGTTATTGAATGTTTCTCTGGTAATCACATGACTCGAGCATTATACAGTGAAAATTATATTAAAAATTCAATAAATAATTGTGTTCGATGACTGGCTTACTGATCAGCCATCGTATGTTCCCTCTCATGCACACACACACACACACACACACACACACACACACACACACAATCACAAATACACACACATGTGTGTATGCATAAATGCTTATGTATAAATATATGCGTATCTTTTAAGGCCTGTTTCTGAAGAATGGCTGTTCCTTAACGTCGTTCACGGTTGACTAAGGTGTAGTCTTTCCTGGGAAAACGCTTCACCTTCTCAGATTGGATCCTCCTTTATCCATATGCAGACACACGTTCGGGAAATGCAAGGAGAAAGTAACTTTCTTTTTTCTTGTTGTTGCTGTTGCATTTATTGCTTTAACTTGACGTTGTGTCTTTCAGTTTATTTTGTATTTCTTTTGTTTTGTTTTTTCTTCTTAAATCTCTAATCGATTCATTTTTTCTTTCATTTTTTATGTCTTTTTTTCTTGATATCTTTTTTTCTTAAAAAAACGAAAAAAGAATTTAGTCTGTCTTTTCTTCTTTCTTGTCTCTTTTCCGGGGGTCGCCTCTCTTTTTATCTTCATTCCATTCTTATCTATTTTATCGTCTTTCTGTCTTTCTTTTCCTTATTTTCTTTTCGTCCTTTTTTTCTAATTTTTTTTCTTTCTTTCTTTCTTTCTTTCTTTCTTTCTTTCTTTCTTTCTTTCTTTCAAGGACGTTCTTTATATTTCTCTTGTACACCTTTTTTTGTCTTTCTTTCTTTTATTCTCTCTTTCTACTTGACGAATAATATATTTCTGTTACTTTTATAGGTACCTCCACTAAATCGCTGAAAATAAAAAAAATAAATAAATCAATAAATAAAACAGCATAGTATGAAGAAAAAAGTTCTCAAACTTAATAAAAACGAACTTTTTCCATCAAAATATTTGTCATTATTAAGAGGAAAGATGAAAGTATTTTTGAAATTATTTTTAAAAAATTTTCAATCCTTTCTAAAACGTTCGAAATTTTGGTAAGAATATTGTTTTATTTTCGTTAATGGAGAACCAAATCGTTACGAGAGTTTACAATGTAAAACGTATTATTACATAACTCATTTTTTTCCGGTGACAAACATATTAATATGAAAATTCTTGCAAAAATTAAATAATTGTCGGATTTTGATGAAACTTTCAGGACTTATTCAAAAATGAATTAAAATTATTTTTGATAGCATTATTTTTAAAAAGTCTTGATAAAAATAATTTTTTATCTGTTATCCACGTAAATTCATGAAATTTCAATAAATTAAATTCAGTAAGCAAAATTAGTTTTATTGATTAAACGCAAGACTTATTGTGAAATGTAAATCATATATTATTTTATTAAGCATTTAGCCTCTTTTACCGAAAATCTGCTCCGAATAGTAAAATAAATGCAATATAACTATGACATTATTTAATTAGATAAATTTTTAATTGATTTAATAAATAATACAAATTAAGGACATTATAGTCGGAAAAACACTTTTTTCGATTAATAATGGGATTTTAAAAGAACTATTTTCAGTGTTTTCTTTTTTTATTATAAGAATTTATAAAGTTTAAAAAATATATATGTAAAAGATTTCAAAGATTTGTAGAGGTAAGGTTGGTAAGTTATAAAGTGAAGACTATATTTACTAATCAAAATTGTAGCCGTCGTATTTTTAAAATAATTAAATGTCTTTTTATGTACTTGTATTTCATTTTTTGTATGGTAATTTCTATATGCGCATTAAAATTTCATGTGTTTTACGGATTTTTCCCCTTATATGGGAAAAATGTAGAATTATGCCACTTGTGACATACGCTTATCTTATCTCACATCTTGTCGAACTATCATCACATTTCAAATACGGTAAAATTTCAAAAAGTCCAACTCTGTTTTTAAGAATACGTTTATTTTCAATTCCACGCTATAAATAAATAATACTTGTGTAAATCAAATTAATTTAACATTAAATTTGCTAATTTTCCAAAAATAATGTGTCACAGATGTATATTTTATTTTTTGGAAGAATTATAAAACTGAGAATTAACGTTTCTTTTCAAATGTGTCAAGCGTTCAAAAATGGCCGAAAAATGTAAAAAATTAAAAGAAAATTTCCAAATTTTAGATGCCAGTCAATATAATTTGCTTGAAATACACCAGAGTATTTTGCTTACTGGAAATGGCAAATTTAATCATTTAGCTTTTAATTAAAATTAAAATAAAATTTTCAAGAAAACTTTATTTCTAAAATTCCAAATTCAATATTTTTGAAAATTAGGGAAGGTACCTACTTTTGTACATCTCTTCTTTCTTTCTTTCTTTCTTTCTTTCTTTCTTTCTTTCTTTCTTTCAATTTCATGATTATTTTCCTTGTATTTCATGTGTACATTTCTTTCTTTTTTATTTTCTAAGTCTTTCTTTTTTCTATCTTTCTTTCCATTTCGCGAGTTAGTTCGTATATATTCCTTGAGTATACGGATTTCTTTCTTTCTTTCTTTCTTTCTTTCTTTCTATTTCATGATTATTCTCCTTGTATTTCACTTGTACATTTCTTTCTTTTTTATTTTCTAAGTCTTTCTTTTTCTATCTTTCTTTACATTTCGCCAGTTAGTTTGTATATATTCCTCGAGGATACGGATTTCTTTCTTTCTTTCTTTCTTTCTTTCTTTCTTTCTTCCAATTTCATGATTATTTTCCTTGTATTTCATGTGTACATTTCTTTCTTTTTTATTTTCTAAGTCTTTCTTTTTTCTATCTTTCTTTCCATTTCGCGAGTTAGTTCGTATATATTCCTTGAGTATACGGATTTCTTTCTTTCTTTCTTCTTTCTTTCTTTCTTTCTTTCTTTCTTTCTTTCTTTCTATTTCATGATTATTCTCCTTGTATTTCACTTGTACATTTCTTTCTTTTTTATTTTCTAAGTCTTTCTTTTTCTATCTTTCTTTACATTTCGCCAGTTAGTTTGTATATATTCCTCGAGGATACGGATTTCTTTCTTTCTTTCTTTCTTTCTTTCTTTCTTTCTTTCTTTCTTTCCAATTCACAAGGACTTACCTTGTATTTCATGTGTACATTTCTTTCTTTGTTTTTTTTCTTCTACTTCTCTTTTTTTTCTTTCTTGTTCGATTCCGTGCGTTCATTTTTTTATATTTCCCTTGCACATGACTTTGTCTTTCGCCTCCATCTTCTTAATTAATTCTTTCCTTGTTCGCTTTCAAAATATTTTTCTTTCTTTTTTCCAGTCACTAATCATCATTAGATTTATCCATCTCTATTCGAATCTTTTGCACTGTAGTCAGGTTGGGGGTCAAAGACTCTGACATGTTCGTATTGGAGCTACCGGTGTGAATGCTAAACAGTAGAACATGCCATTTTCAAATTCCTGGAGGAATGAATTGCGGCAGATTGATCACTTTCAAACCGGCAGGGCCGAACAGACTCTGCTTTACTGTGTACGCGACAAATCGGAAAAAACAACGCGCATGCGTGAAATTAGAAATATAAAATGGGGAAAATTTACCAATCGCTCTCCCCACTGTGTGTGTGTGTGTGTGTGTGTGTGTGTGTGTGTGTGTGTGTGTGGTCGCGTATCTGAGTGGTAAGAACGTTTGTTTTCTGACCATGAAGCCCGGGTTCGAATCTCACCATGGCCGATTTGTTAGGGAAAGGACTTCTGGAAGAAGCACCTTTGGCAAGTGCCTGAAAACCATACCACGGGTTGAACCAAGCCTTATGAGTGAATGTCAATTGGGACGGCTTTCTTCGAGGAGTCGTCGGTGGTTGTGCTAGATCGAAGTCACGAAATCACAAGTCATCGTGACTGAGGATTTGAGCATCCTGGCCTTGTTCAGATTGTTGTTCACGCTAGATAACGCGCTCTTTCGCTCTCTCTCCCGCAATCTGTAACTAAGGCCCGCTTAGCACAGTTGCAGTATAAACCACAGATGGGCTCTGTGGCTGTTGAACAAACACAAGTGTGCCTAAGCAAGTGTTTGCAATGGCTAGCTGCCCTGGTAGAGAAGTATTCTACAATATATATATATTCACCAGTTAGTGGATACTCGAATTTGAGCAGTCTCTTTGTTTATATATCCAACGAAGTAACTATCTCTTGTCGGTCTTAACATTTTTCGTCTTGGATCTCTCCCAAACCCCGTTCTCCATCCACTTACTGAAGCGCATTAAGTATGTAGCGTGCTGTTTTCCTCTGTCTTTCTTTCTTTCCCTCTATCCGTCCTGTGAGTATCAGATTCTCCAAACCCAGATTTCTCATTACGTGTCCCAGGAAACTAGGGTGTCTCTTTCTGGTGCCAAGTATAATTTTCGTCTGCATCCTCTTCAAAACCTCATCTTTGCTCTCATGTTCGGTCCATGGTATCCTCAGCATCCTTCTGTAATACCACATTTAATTTGCTTTGAGTCTCTCCTTCATCATTGAGGAGATTGTCTAGCATTTGATTCCCTATAAGAGAAAAGAGATACGTTCTCTCTCTCTTTCTCTCCTTCCCTCCATCCCTCTCTCTTTATATATATATATATATATATATATATATATATATATATATATATATATATGGAGAGAGAACGGTTGTCAGACAATTTCTGCTACCACATCAACGTTTACTTTTCATACTGCAACCCCCTTGACTATTATGTGTGGGTAATTTTTGAGCAAAACACCAACAAAACTCCTTGTAACACCAAGGATGAACTGAAGGCAAACATTATCGTATCCTTTACCAACTTAATCAAGGAGACTGTTCAGGAGCGTTGCAAGAGATTCTGAAGTTGTTTGGAGGCCGTGGTTGAAGCCAAAAGCCATTTTATTGAATAAATTTACTCTTTAGTATTTCAAGATATTTTTGTGCAATTTTAATGAATAAATTTTTTAGGAATGCTATTTTTACTTTTGCATAATTTAAACGACAATTTATCTATAGCACATTGTATACACTGAACGAAAATATAAGATCAAAATTTTTATTTTCTTTAAAAATGCTTATCAACCACACAAAACTGATGAAAAATAGTTTCTCTATCGGAAAAATTATCAGAGAAATGAAGAGTTGGTCGGGCCAATATTTTCTGAAGTTACTCATGAATCCGTTCATATTTTTGAACACATTCTCTAAAACGTGTTAAAAATTAAAACAAACTTTCATCAGGTTTTGTTTGTTCATTTCGACTTTCAGCAGCAGCCTCCTAGCAATTCCATCAGTTGCGTTGGCAAACAGGCTACATGACGAGGGATTATATCCCGAAACAGAGATTGTTCGAAGAATTTCGTGATTATTGCATACAGTAATTAGCTAACAGGAATGGTATTTGTTTAAGCCACAGGTCTGCTTGGAATGAGGATTACGCTCCCCTCGCAACAAATCTGTTCACGTTGAACCTGTCAATGGCACTGATGTTGGTGATATCGAATACAAGTTTTATTTTTTAAAAACAAATTAAGCAAAGCGTCGCCGACTCTTGAAAATACAATCTCTCTCTCTCTCTCTCTCTCACTCTCTCTCTCTCTTCTTAACACACAAATTGCGGCAGTCTATTATACGAACATCTGGCGATCTAACTCAGTTCATAGGCAGAGACTCAGGACTGAGAGTAGGGCTAAAAGACAGGAGGTCGTATTCATCCCTAAACAAAAGTGTGAAGATTGCCCCCACCTTGTCTACAAAGATGCCTGCTAAGTAGCACGGTTTCATAACTATACAAGCGTATTTACCTTGCTCCCAACACACCAGGCCGAGTTGTGACACAAGGTTAGTTTTTAGTGTGTGATCCGAGCGCGCACACTCTAGGGACAAAACATTGCCCAGCCCTAACTATTGTCGGTTGCGCTAGCCTCGGCGGCGACAACCGATCCACCCCTCTAGTGTAATGGGGTGACGCAGTCTTGTCCTTTGGTCCCCTAAACGTGGCACCTCTGAGTTATTTTTTGTTTTCTTAGACACATCTATATAAGCACACAGACACAACTGAGAAATGGTTACCTCTATCCACAGGGGCGAGTTGGGACACAAAATCGATTTTTAATGTGAGGACAAGAGCTCGCATAGTTGGGGTAAGGGCCAAAATTTACGCAGGCCCCGCATACGCAATGACTGGGTACTAAGCTTAGAATATCTAAGCTTGACTTAATTGGTCATAGCTTGTCAGGTAACAGGGAGTATAAAATAAAAATTCAGAACTATAAAATGACTGTACAATAAACCCTAATTTTGGGGCCTGGGATGTAGTAGCGAAAACAATAATTTTTGACACCAGTTGTTGATTTCCTAATTTCAGGTAGCAACACAGTTTCTAATGCTGTATTCTATAAATGTATCTTGTTCAATTTCTTCATCTGTTTATAGATAAGTTTATATTCTCTTCTGAAATTGTCATTTTTTATATAAAAATATATATGTGCAAAGGAATGATAACTCCAGCGAACAATCTGCATAATGAGTCACATAACAAAACATATCATCAGAATCCTGATAAATAGAGCGGGCAGCAGAATCAGGTCAGAGATAGGACAAGAACAGTGCGGTTTCTTAAAGGACACTGGAACAAAGAACGCGATATATATATATATATATATATATATATATATATATACCTAGAATGTTATCAGAAAGGGCAATACAGATGCAGAAGGACGTGTACCTCTGTTTCATAGACAAAGGCATTCGACAAAGTACGCCAAAGACTTGATAGAGATGCTCGTCAACCTAGACATTCTCGAGAAAGACATAAAAGTAATCAAGAACTTCTGCTGGCAGCAAACCGCCTGCATACAGACAAGAGAAGAGTTTAGTAAATATAAAAAATAGAAAGGGGTTTAAGACAAGGATTTGTCTTTTCACCAGATCTATTCAGCCTATACAGCCCAGCAATTAAAAAACACCCTAGAATTCTTGCCAGGATTCGTCATTAGCGGCCTCAATCTGAACATTATAATATGCGCAGAAGATATAGTGCTGATAGCAGGCACGGAAAGAAAACTGCAAGACCTCCTACAGAAAGTCGCTGAAGAAAACCGAAAGAAAGAACTACCTACCTATAAATTACAAGAAAACTGAATACATGGCCATCAATAAAAAGAGGAACCCAAAATGCCAACTGCAGACTATTAATACTAAAATACAAACAAGTGCAGAAATTTAAATACGTAGAAAGCTTTGTAACAGAAGACGGAAAGTGCGACAATGATATCCGAAGGCGAATCGCCATCGTCAAGAATGCATTCCAGAAGCTGAGTAGAGCATTGAAAAACAAAAAATCCGCTGGAAACAGAGAAGAGAGTACTAATTTTTTATGTGGTGACTGTTCTTCAGTATGGCAGCAAATACTGGATAATCTCCCCAAAGATGAAGAGAAAACTTAAAGCTACCGAAATGTGGTTCTACAGAAAGATGCTGAGGATATCATGGACAGAACATGGGAGCAACGACGAAGTTTTGGGAAAGATGAAAACGAAAAGAAAACATAGTTAATATCAAGAAAAATAGCTGAAGATCCTGGGATATGTAATGAGAAAAAAGGGCATGGAGAATCTGATACTCACAGGTCAGATATAGATAGAGACAGAGGAAAACAACGCGTAATTTACTTGATGGTCATGAGTAAATGAATAGCAGAGCGGGGTTTTGGATGAGTAACAGGAGAAAGCGTGTCAAGAACTATTAAGGATTGGGAGATCTTGAAGGCCATGATCGCCTACGTCTTGAAGGAACACAGCACATAGAAGAAGAATATATGCAAAATTACACCAAGCGTTGAAATTTATTCATTTGAAAATGTTGAATTCAAATTTTTTGAATGTGCTTACACTAAATATCGTTCATTACAAACTGGAGCTTCATGACTTCCACAAGTGAGGAAGAAATCTCGCCCCGGTTGAGAGAAATCTTTCTGTTTTTGGTATTACATTTAAGACCAAAAGAGAGAATCTATGTTTATTTCCCTGTCCATTTAGAGCTCTGAAACAGCGTCTTGGCAGGCAAGATAAGAGGTGATCACCTTAAGGGAAAAATATTTTTATCAACGAGGTTGTGATGTATAATATATAACGGCTTGGAATCGAGAGCCGAGTTCGAATTCCAAGTCGGATTCGTTATATTCATTTACGGGTAAATATTCTTGTGAAATGTATGAATCCATCTTTTTTCATCCAGGTTGAATAATATGCGCGTTCGGGTTCTTTAGCCTTGGGTGACAACCAGTCTACAGTAGAAAGAATCGGCAACCAGCTGGGGGAAAATCTTCTGCCTTGTAGGTCATGAATTGAAAAAAAACATGATCGCCTGTGTCTTACATAAGGCACTTAACTGATTTACTGATAAGTAATAGATCTTAAGATGAATAAATTATAGTATTTCATTTGTCTAGTTTTAAAATGATCATTAGGCCGTTAGAAGTGTTCAATATATCGATACTGACTTAAATTTCAACTGATTTGGGGTATAAAAATTTTGAATTCTTCCGTCAAGTCCCGTAAACAGTCGTAACATGCTCAGCGTTCCTACTGTCGTTTCATAATAAAATGGGTTTTTTACAGGGTTGATTCTTTCACGTGCAACCATTTTTTTTTTCATTTAATTTTTTTTTTCTAGACTGATTGTCAACCAAGACTGAAGAGCAGAGTTTGCTCTCCTATTTACACACAGTATTCATAAGTCTTTTTTTTTAATCATTTCACCCCGAGCAAGGCAGAAATGTCACTGATGTGCAGGGGGCTACATAACTGTAAAAAGATTAATTAGAAAAGAGTGAGGAGTACAAACTAGTTAGAAAGGAGCAATAGAAAGCTGAGAAAGCAGGTGCGATGCCAGATACATAGGTGGAGAGAAAGGGAAGGTTATACGGGGGTGGGAGATGAGTATTGACTTTGCATTTAAATTTCTGGAGGTTGTAGCCGTCAGGAAAGCAAGAATATGGGAGGGACTTCCACAGGCGGGAAGTGCGAGAGAAGAAGCTGCAGGAGTAGAATTGTCGTCTGCATTTGGTTAACCTGACTGTGAATGGGTGTGACCCAGTTACCAGTCTGGTTGCACGAGTAAACACCTGTTGAGGAGGCACCAGTGACTTAAGTTCGTCCGAGCAGAAGCCATGAAAGTATTTATAGAACAGGCAAAGGGAGGCCACATTTCGGCGGTGGGGAAGTGGCTGCAGTCGAGCCGCCAGATCAGTACCTATCACATTACAGACTCTCCTTTGGAGCCTGTTATTCGAGTTAATGTAATGAACTCAATTAGACCAGCGTTTCTCAACTTTTTATTTTTATGTAACGTATTTTGATAGCAAACATTTCGATGTCTGTCTCGAAAGTAACGAGTTTTGATGTGCAGCGTGAGCTCGGGTCAAAAGAACAATCAGGGGATTGCACTGTCATCTAACATGATATCTTGGGAGTATATAAAAATAATATTAGCTTTCTGCAACAATTGAATTTTATATTTAACATGCTTTTGTGGCGAGACAGATCGTCGCTGCTTCACCACAACAACACATCTGCTTTGTGTAACGTTTTCTTTTCTTCAAGCTCAATGTAATCATCAAGAGGATCCATTTTGAAGACGTGAAAACCATCAAGAGAGTCGTAAAAACAAAGCTGAGGAACATTCAAGAAAATCCTTACATTACATAAGAAAATGGAAAAGATGCAATAGTCTTTCGGTTAATTACTTTGAAGTAGAAACCATGTCGTCTGATCTTTGGAATTTAAATAAATTATTTGATACAAGTCCCGTAACAAATTCGTATTTCACGCCCACATATACACAAAGAGAAATTCTACATAACAGAAATTCTATTTTGTTTACAAAAACAAAATATAGCAGAAAATATAAAACCTAACTAATGACTTCACTTTTCCTGGTGTCTGTCAGCTTGTCAAGTTGAACTTCCAACCCTTGGTTCAGCTTCAGACAGAAGTTGCTTTTATTTTCAATATGCAAGAAATTACGAAAAGGTAGGGAGTAGATTATGCTATCACCTAATATATCTTTGAAGTATATAACTGTTATCTTAGCGTTTGCGTTGTGGGAGGACAAATCGTGGTTGCTTCACCACGAAAATACACCTGCTTATGCCACGCTGAGCATACGGCAGTTCTTGGCCGAGGATAAACCTCCTCGTACTGGAACAACTCCCTATTCACCCAATCTTGCATCGTATGACTTCTTTCTTTTTCCCAAGTTTAAGGAGATAATAAAGGAGACCCAGTTT
The DNA here is from genome assembly GCA_037127315.1 of Ascarosepion bandense. Taxonomy (NCBI): domain Eukaryota; kingdom Metazoa; phylum Mollusca; class Cephalopoda; order Sepiida; family Sepiidae; genus Ascarosepion; species Ascarosepion bandense. Next base: position 5,777,457 of record JBBBDQ010000738.1, read on the forward strand.
GAAGGTATGGATGCCATCGAGAGGGTCCTAACGACAAAAAATTTAAATGAAATCTACACTTCTACTCTAACAGTTTCTTTCCTCTCGGTTTACGCACGTGGAAACCCGTAGCCTTTACTTACTTCTTTGATAGCTACAACCTCCAAAGGCTTAAATGCAATGTCAGTTGACATCTTCTATATCCCTCGATTCCATTCTTCTTTGGTACTTTTTCTACACCTCTGTGTCTTTTTCCTCCTCTCTCTTTTTCTCACTGTAACCCCTTGTGTACTAATTTCGGTCACGCCTTGCTTGGGTCCAAATGATTAAAAAGTATAATCTCACATAAAAATCTCAGGTAACAGAAAATATTTTTATTTACAAAAGCAAAATGTAGTAGAAAATTGTTATGGTGAAACACACCTATTCCTCAGATAATGGACTCTCCCTCCAATATAAATAGAAGTTTTTGGGAAGTTCATAGGAGTTCTTTAGAGTTATATTGGAGCTCAGTAGAACTACTAGGCAGTTCATATGAGTCGGCAGTTAGCCAAATACTAAGCAGTCAACTTTCAGTGAAAGATTACCAAGTTCCTAACATTTCGGGTGCCTTAAGTCGATTAGCAACCGCCATAGCCCGCTTATAACCTTCAGTGGTAAAAATGCTCTACAACAAAAATTTAATTCCTAACTACTGACTACACTTTTCTTGCTGTATGTCTGTCAGCTGGTCAAGTTCAATTGCCAAGCTTTGGTTCAGCTTCAGACGCAAGTCTCTTTTATTTTCAAGATACAAAAATTAAGGTTCTTTCTGAGCGCATCATTTACACCGAAAAATTATGCCTCAACTGCCACATCATGGTAAAACAGCGGTTTCGACACGACCATCGAAGTAAAGCCATATTAGACCTGGGAAATATAATGATGGATGAACGCTTAGAAAAAGTAGGTGCTGATGTGCGTTTATGGTGCAGTGGATATCGGCACGGAACGAGAAATCAGAGAGCCGAGTTCGAATTCCAGTTGAATTCCTTGCATTCACTTACGCTCAAATACCCTTGGAAAAAGTATTAATCCGTCTATTTCTTCCAGTTATGGGTTAAATAACAGGACAGATTGGGTTCTATAGCCTTGGCTGGCAACCAGTCTACCGCAGAAAGCAATGGCAACCTAATGCGGGATAATCTTCTATCCAGTCAGTCATGTCTCTTTCGAGACATGATCGCCCAAGCGTGTGTCACGTATGGTACTTAACTGACTGACTGTAAGCTTTGATGTGGTTTTGGTATAGTGACTTAGAATTCTTAATCGGTGAGCTGAGATCCAGTTCCGGTAATGTCAGTTATATTCACCTATCTGCAAATACACTTTTCTAGCCCTTCCCCCAACAAAAAAAGATTACAGTCTAAGAATATTTTCTAACTTTAAATAACTTACGAGGAGTTGATCAGCTGTAGAAAACAGTCAACCAATGAACCAATTGCCTCAGCCAACCAGGTGGTGGGAAAAGCAAGTAAGATTGAAACAACCTTTTTTTAAAGACCAAGCAATCGGGAGATTTTGCCATACAATCAGTGATTTACTTTTTCTCCATCAATACTTTGTTTTATCTTATTTCAAGTAAGACAACTACAGATTTACCTTAAAAATTTCTCACGCCTATCTTTGCAGTTAATGGCTCACGTTGAGATTCACCACACTCGACTAGCTTCACACCCAAATCCTTGTTGACCTAGGTTCTTTTGTATTTAATCTTGAATTCGTATAATGTTCGATGTACAAGCGAGCTTCCACACAAAGGTTAGAAACGGTGGAAGTTTAAACAAAAATAATTTGGACCAAAATCAGATTCAGCACGGAGTTTATAAATCACTTTATGGCATATGAAGCCAACTGTAAGATCGAAATTTTGTCAATTACGAAAAGAAATTAGACGATCATACTTAAAACCAAAGCGTGTCTTATTCTGGATATCTTACCAATAACCAGTGTGATCAGTTTTCGCCTGTGTATCAACCTTTCTACACTCAAGTCCCATACCGTCACTCATCTGCCAATTACATAGCACTTAGAAATTTGATCCTGACTAAATGAAGTCAGGCCGAACATTGATCGACAATCACATCCCATACATGATTTATTTCGCAACGCTTATTTCGAATGGACAGAAAATCCGAGAAAATATCGCTGGATGGTTGGGGATCAAGGCGGACATGTGCAATCAGTGAAGAGAAACCAAAGGCAGCCAAGCGAGCAAATGGTGGACTAATGTTAATATAAAAGGATTAAAATGTTTTAGAAGAAAACAGACATTTGGCAATGAGACCTAATTTCTGTTTGATTGCTGATTTGAATTTAATGTGAAGAAAATACTTCACTAGCGATACTAACAATAACATTTGAAAAGACGGACGGTATGAGAACAACTGAAGAGAAAAGCCGAACACTTAACGGTGCATCACGGTAAATAGGGCTACGTTATATAGTTAAATCTCTCACACAAGCTTCTTTCTTGATTTTGACGGTTAATATTGGTATGAGTAAACATGGCATTGGAGGATTTCTTTGAAAGCCGATCTTATCAAAGCCGATTTTATCTTTGCCATCCCGATTGATCCACGTAAGCACATTGTAAGATCGATTGGCTTAACCATATGTTTATATATTTGGGTGTAGTCAGTGATATATATTGAGCTTCAAATATGCACTTGGTGGATATGAAGTTACCTGGCTTCTTGAGCGCTTTAATCTGACACTGAGTGCAAAGTCTAATTTGGTATCGTTTACAGTACATATAATGTTATTAGGATCAACGTCTCTTAAAACAAAGAGATTATAATTGAATAAAAAGACGCATTAGCATTAAATTCGATGCACACATCACATACATGACTACTACTTACCGATGGGAAACATATACATAAAAAATAATGAGACCCATCCTTGTTACGATAATAAACTGCATCCGGCAGAAACTTCTCTGATATGGAAATTAGAGAATTTGTGGAGCGTGGGACCACCTCTTAATTGGTGTTACTCTCAGGTTCATCTTAACCCGGGTCCACCCTGAGCCGGGTTTACCCTAAGCCGGATCCACCCTGAGCCGGGCCCATCCTGAGCTGGGTCCACCCTGCAGCGGGTTGGTAATAGCTGTTAGGAGTTTCAGTAATGGGAAATAGTAAACTTCTAAACAAAAATCAAAACACTAGGAAAATATAAACATACGGTTTTATAGTAAAAATAACAAACAGTGCAGTTTTATAAAAAAATAACACCCCATCTTTTTAAACATACTATGCAGAGTGTCAATATCTTTTTCTTTTCGTGTTGATGTCGATTCGCTCTATATACCTTCTTTTCTTCCTACTTGGGCACATAAAATATATCGACAAGAACTTCCATAGGTCAAACATTCACTGGAGTATCATTCTCTTCAGTTATATAACTACTTTTTATCTGATTCCAGTGGCTTTTGTGCACCATTTCCGGTTCTTAATTATATCATCGCACCGATTATTTTGATGATAGTCCCAGCTTCCCAATACCTTTCTCCCGGTCTTATATTTTCGTTAAAGAACTTTTTCACCCACTTGGTAAAATTTATTTAGAGTTTTTGTTCCTTAAAATTCGACTTTTTTTCTTATTTGTTATCAGTTTTATTTTCCACGCAAACATAATTCTACCGCGTTTTTATTTAGTGTAAGCCAATACGCTTGAGAAAATTCTTGCAATACTGCATCCGAGAACCACCGTCAGAGTTTTTAGGGCTCTCTTAAAGGTATCTACAAAACGCTCTGCCTGGCCGTTGCTTCTAGGGTGGTATGGAGCAATTGCTATGTTTTCGTTCAAAGTCACATTTGTAATAAATTTCCCTTCGAATTTTATTTTCTGTCCTGTAAACCTACGAGCGATTTCCTTGGCAACCATTAACGTTGGTTTTTCTGTTTTCTTCTCTGAATATACATATGTTATACTTAAGTCCTATCTAATTGTAATTATTATTTTGTTAAGGATTTTTATCTGCACAAATTTTCATATTCTGACCGGCAGATTCATTTGCGTTAGTAACTTTAACGTAATTATTCCCTCGTGTTTTTTTTTAACTTACAATAAGTTTCCGTATATCCTTTTCCTTTGCAACAAAAGTTATCATAAAAATATACTTCTCGACATGTGTAACAGGAGTTAGGAATAATTTTTTCTTTTTCACTTTATTTTTGTGCGCCCATTATGATGTGCGACAAACCGCTTATTTTGATGTCCTTAGTGTCTAGTCGAACATTTATGAAACTCTGACAATCTTTAGCTAAGTTTTGTAAAGTAAGATTGGGCTTGTTTTCAAGTTTATTTAGAACCTTTCTCCTGATTTCAGCGTCTTTTGTAGACACCAAACCTTGAACAAATATCAATTCTGCAATCGCATTTCTGATAAATATATATATATATATATATATATATATATATATATATATATATACTATCAATATAGCCCGGTGCTGCTCGGGTGTAATGAAAACTTTAAAACTAATACATGGTTCTGGAGCTCAGACTCTTTGGACGTTGGTACGAAAGACTAAAATGCAATAGTTGGTTCCAGTTAAAGCGAAACCGTAGACTGAAAGAAAAATGATTGTATGTAAATCAAATTTTGAATTCCTAGTATCGATATCAAATAAGATTTTTCGTCGTAAACTGAATTTTGAAGGTTAAATAAGTCCTATGAGTAAATGGTGTCATGGCTGAGACTGGCTGAGACCTACAATTATACGTACTTAGAGCCAAACCCGAAGCAAAATAAAAGGGTTGAAAAAAATACAGATATGACGGCAGATAAACAGACACAGACACAAACATCTTGCCTTTTATATATATATATATATATATGTGTGTGTGTGTGTGTGTGTGTGTGTGTGTGTGTGTGTGTACTTGATTTTCTGCATTATTGTAAGAACTGCTACCTTGAAACCTCCAAATATCGTTTCTTATGTCTTTGTCTATGAGTGTATCAAATTTGATTAAAATCGGAGCACTCCGTCTATAATCCGATTTTTTCGATTAATGATTTTGGATATTTATCGGGGGTACCTCAACACAAAACCTAGCCGAGAACACTTGCAGACGCCTATAGTAAAGTTGTGTAAATTTTCAAGAAAATTGGTTCAGGTAACGAACACACACACGCACACACACACACACACACACACACACACACACACACACACATATATATATATATATATATATATATATATATATATATAAAACCAGCTGAAGAGGACGAACAGTTTTACAACTTCGAGTTCTCTGGCATTTACTTTTTTGTAAAATTACTCAATACAATGAATATTGTAGATTATAATATAATCATATAATTAAATTTGTTTTACAATTAAAAATACATTGTGACACAGAAATTTCTGTTTCGAGATTTCTACCTCGTCATCAGGCAATGTTAGATCATTGTTGTGAAAACGATTTTCATTTAAATATAAGAAACAATACGGATACATGAACGGAAATAGAATTTAAACAGGGGCTAAAATAGGTTCACAGTTTGGCCGTTAAGATTGACAAAAGAAATCATATATTCCCCAAAACTAATCTTTTTTGCAAATTTAAAAAGAATTTCTATTCTGATTAGTTAAAAGGAAGACACACATACATTTTTTTATGTCTTCCCATATCTATAAATAACAAACATATTGTTTCTTATATATAAATAAAAATCATTTTCACAAGAATGATCTAAAATTGCCTGATGACGAGGTAGAAATCTCTAAACATAGAAATTTCCGTGTCGCGATGCATTTTTAATTAAAAAACAAATTTAATTATATATATATATATATATCCGCAGACACATATGTTTCGCTGTATCACAGCTCATCAGTACGGTTAGACTCCAATTGCGTTTAACCCAGGATTTAAATCCGTCCGAATTGGCATCAGTCGGTGATTCTACCTCTGGGCTAATATATATATATATATATATATATATGTGTGTGTGTGTGTGTGTGTGTGTGTGTGTGTGTGTGTGTGTGTGTGGATGACTAATATATTATGTTCTCATTATGATTGAGCTCTCTGGAGAGGAAAATTTTAAAAACAGTTTCCACTTCGGCTATAATGCGTGATTCTTCAGAAATGAATTGAGTTACATATTCTTCTTCTATGTGCTTACATATTCTTCTTCTATGTGCCCTGTCCCTTCAGGACGTAGGCGATCATGGCCCTCTACGTCTCCCTATCCCTTGTAGCCCTCAGCATGTTTGTTCCTGTTACTCCTGGTAACCCTCGTTCCGTCATCCACCCGACCAGGCCCTGAAAATATGTTATCCGCTTCCTTCCTCTGTCTCTCTTTCCCTCTACCTGGCCAGTCAGTATCAGGTTCTCCAAACTCTCCTTCCTCATTCCGTGTCCCAGGAACTTCAGTTGTCTCTTCCTGATGCTCGGTATTAATTTCCTTTTGGTTGCCATTCTTTCCAACATCTCATCGTTGCTTGCATGTTCAGTCCATGATATCCGCAGCATCCTTCTGTAGAACCACATTTCCGCTGCTTCCAGTTTTGTCCTCATTTTTCGATGATATTGTCCAGCACTCACTACCGTATTGAAGAACTGACATCACATAGCAATCCAGCACTCTTTTCTTGTTTTCCTGTGTGTTAGTACTTTGCTCAGCTTCTGGAACGCGCCCTTTGCCATGCCAATTCGCCTTCTGATTGTAATATAATAATCTGGCCCGACCGAAGAAGGCGATGAAGCGTGGGTGTTTCCGGTCATTGAAAGGAACGGATGTTTGTTTGACCCTATTTCCGACAGATGCGGAAGTGACTCTGAGAAATTACGTAGGCGTCGAGTAGGCGTCGCGAATCGAGGCAAAACTTGGAAGATATATAAAGGCCTCGAAACAAGAAGTCACAGACGAGTCTCCAGCCTCGACAGTAGAAGAGAAGTCGAGTCACAGTCGAAGTCAGAAGTCGAAACAGAGAAGTCGAAGAAGTCAGTCTCGACAGACAAGTCTCGAGAAGTCGAAGAAGAAGCTAGACGAGTAAGTAGAGAGGTACACTCCCGTCGTCACCCACGTCAGCCCCTGGAAGCGCTCCCTCAACTCTCTGTCCACTAGGCGACACGGTCCATCGTCGTCAATAAAAAATATGTCATATATTTTTATATACACCCGTGTTTGTTATTTGTCGATATATAACAAACATCTCTGTATCGCACTTTCCATCTCCTGTTAGAACACTTCCTAGATATTTAAGTTTTTGCACCTGCTTTATTCGGTTATCCCCCACCTGTATTTTGAATTTTGGTTTGCACCTTTTGCTGATGACCATGCATTCAGTTTTCTTAAAGTTTATTTGTAGTCTTTTTTGTCACTCTCCACCGCTACCTTTTGTAGGAGGTCCTGCAGTTTCCTTTCCGTGTCTGCAATCAACACTGTATCATCTGCATACCTTATGTTGTTCAAGTTATGGCCTCCAATAGCAAATCCTGGCGTGTCGTCTAGGGTCCTCAAAATGTTTTCGCTGTATAGGTTGAACAAATCCGGTGAAAAGACACATCCTTGTCTTACGCTTCTTTCTATCTTTGTAAATCTACTGAGATAGTTACCTGTCCGTATGCAGGCCGTTTGCTGCCAGTAGAGATTCTTAATTACTCTGATGTCTTTCCGTATCTTGTCGAATGCCTTCGCATAGTCAATGAAACATAGGTATAAGTCTTTCTTCATTTGTATTGCCCTTTCGGAGAGCATCCTAATCATGAATATGGCGTTCCTTGTACCAGTGTCTTTAACGAACCCGCACTGTTTCTATCTCTGGCCTGATTCTGCTTCTCGTTCTATTTATCAGGATTCTGACAATCAATTTTGTGATGTGACTCATTAAGCTGATAGTTCTGTGTCGTTCATACTCGTTTGCACCTGGTTTCTTCGGCAGTGCTATAAATATCGACTTGCATAGGTCGTCTGGTATTATTCCACTGCTATAAATTTCGTTTATTATGTCAGTAATTTTTTCTATGCCATATTCTTCTAAGGCTATCAGCAGCTCTATCACTATGCCGTCTGGACCAGCTGCTTTGTTTCTGTTCATTTTGGCCATTGCAGCTTCCACTTCGGATTTTAGTATTTTCGGTCCATCTATCTCCTTGTGTCTTCTCGGTTGTTCTCTCCTGTCGCAAGAAAGATCCTTTATATACTCTTCCCATTGCTGGAGTATTTCCTCTTTCTCCAATATGATTGTTCCATCCTTGGATTTTATGCATCCTGTTGAGGAGCAGGTTTTTTGTCCTGTCAGTTCTCTTATCTCTTTATGCATCTCTGCTTTGTTGGTTCTGCTCATTCTCTCTACTTTTGCGTATTTGTTGTTAAGCCATTCCTCTTTAGCTTGTCTGCATTTGTTCCTTATAACCCTGTGAAGTTTCTTGTACTCTGCTCCATGTCTTGGCATTATTTTTTGTCTCCTTTGCATCATGTGGATAATTTCTTCTGTCATCCACTCATTTTTTCTTCTGCGTCTGATTTCCTTTGGGGCTATGTTGTTTGCTGAGGTCACCATCGCTTCCTTTAATGAATTCCATTTTGAGTGCCCTTTTCCAATTTGTTCTTCATATTTCTTTCTCACGCTGTCATTGTAGACTTTCTGCAGGGTGAGTTCATTCACGAGCGTGTTGTATTGCAGCCTTGGTGATGTGCTGGGTTTCTTTAGTCTTCGGAGTTTCCGCAGTCGGCACCTGGATATGTTTTGCATCCGATGGCTTAGGGAGTAGAGACTCCGACTGACACCAAATCGGTCGAGTTTCGATCCCGGCTGGAGGCAAATGGATATGCCTGGCCACACTGGTGGGCTGTGGTGCAACGAGGCGGGGTTGTGTGTGGATGACTAATATATATATATATATATATATATATATATATATATATATTGGAACATGTCCAAACTAGAATCTACTATAAAAGTGTACATTTTGTTTCGGCATTAAAGAACAATGTCTCACCAGATAGTAAACGTTATTTTTGAAAAGAGATAGAAATTTACTGATATATATTGGCAATGTTTTTTGTGTACGAGGTAAAGGGTGTAGGGAAAATGAGAAACCAGAATAGGGAATCATAAGAAGAACACAGAGGAAATAAAAAAAGAGGAAAACGACAGAGAAATAGAGAAAAAGAAGAACCAAAGAGATCAATGAATAGCGCCAGGTTTAGGTAAGAAGTAAAATATAGTTTACAGTCACAACCTTTCGTGACACGGTGTCTGGGCTTAACAAAGAGGAAGGAGTAAGATAATGCATAGAGCGGAGAAGAAAGTGAAAGAAAGTATGCTTGGAAGTAAGAAAGAGGTGGGGGAGATAGTATAATCGGCTCATGTATAGGTTTGTAGATAAAAATATTTGTTCTGGCTTCGTTCCTTATTCATTTGTGTGTGTATATATATATATATATATATATATATATATATATATATATATATTACACCACTGTCTCTTATAAACACTTTAAAAATTTCTTACTTCCAACGTGACACCATTACACCGTGACACCATTACACCGTGACACTTCCAACATGACACCATTACACCGTGACACCATTACACCGTGACACTTCCAACGTGACACCATTACATCGTGACACCATTACACCGTGACACCATTACACCGTGACACTTCCAACGTGACACCATTACACCGTGAAATCCTCTAAACCATACATGATTTTTTTTCAAATTAAAAAATACACTTTTTAATTTCCCGTAACTTTTGTTACGTTTCCATTTCGTTATAGTTGGGATGATATCCCATATTTTTCTGAACGTTGTATTTCCAACAATATGGTTAATATCCGCGTAACCCTCAGAAAATCCTTGTAGACAAAAATGTTTTGTTGCTTTGGTAATTTCTTGATTTTCCTTCGCTAATGTAACATTGGTAAAATTTTACGTAAATTTTTCCAAAACCCTTTTCACAAAATGTTGTATTAGTGAACTTTTTTTTCATAAGTTTTGATATCTTCGTTTGTAGAATGCCGTATTCATAAACGATTACTTCAATTCGGTCAAATTCCTCGTCACCAATATGGTGTAAACTAAAAAGGTTACTAGATGAGAAATAAACAAAACGGCGGTTAGAAAATGAATTAGTAATCTTTATAAATTCAAAAGGATACAATCCTCACTAGTTGCGTGAAGTCGATAACTACTGCTAATGGTGAACTGCTAGACAGCAATATAAATATTTACCGACGATATCATCATGCAACACAACGTCAGAAAGTGGGTTTATCAGCAGTATCATGGCAAAATTCCTAACCCCCTCAGTACTTCCTCTTTTAGGGATGCCTGAGGCTCTGGGCAATAAACTAAAGCCTGGGAAGATGGCGCCCTCAAGATTGGTTTAAAATATAAATCCCAGCTAAATGTAAATGAATTTTTGTATCGCTGGAAAGCAATATAGATATTTATTTACCGTTGTTCACACAATGAAACAACTAAAATGGCTGACTGTTCTTTTTAACCCATAGCTGGAGGGAGAAGCGGCAGATTAATACCTTTCCCAAGGATATTTGCGAGTAAATGAATGCAATGAACTCAACTTGAATTCGAACTCGGTTCTCCAATTTCTCGTTCTGACTAGATATCCACTGCACCACAACCACAACTCCATGAATACGACCGTAAGTACGAAACAACACACATCGACAATGAGTACGACCATGAGTACGAGACAACGCATATCGACAATGAGTACAGCCGTGAGTACGAGACAATGCATATCGACAATGAGTATGGCCGTGAGTACGAGACAACGCACAAGGACAATCAGTACAACAATGAGTACAACAATGAGTACGAGACAACGCATATCGACAATGATTACGATACTCTTAACCCATGGACTCGAAAGACAACGGACAGAACCAAACTACTCATGAGAAGTTTGTTCCACTTTTGTCGCTATTGAAAGAATAAATGTCCGCAGAAGAAACCCATATTTTTCGTATGCTTCTTCTTTGTTTATCATATGTGACACGCACCTTATCCTAAATACATACAACCTGTTACATTTTACAGATCTACAGTTTCCGGGAAATTTTCTCCGAAAAAAAACGTATCGTACTATAACAGAGGTATTCGATAATCAAGATCACACTGTATCCTATAATTTCCCAAATATCTGTCTCTCTGTATGTCATGGCATACGCAAAACAATAGCCATTAAATAGGACAACGAGGCATATTAATTTTTAAAAAGTCAATTTTTTATCGAGATGTTCAATTCTTTTTGTGACCGTCAGGTTAGCTAAAATAACATGTACGTTTATGTTTAGGCATGAAACTTAATTATAAGTACCCTTGAGAATATTATCATACATATCCCTCCCGCTATGGGTTAAATATCAGGACAGACTGGACCCTATGGCCTTTTTTGTCAACCAGTATCGTAAAAAAAAAACAATCTACTGCATCAAAATCTCTGCCTAGTCAGTCATGAATAAAAAAAGACATGATTGCCTAAGTATGCATCGCGTATAGCACTTAACTGATTGATTGATACAACGTAGACGCCAAGTAGGTTATTTCCTTGTAAGTAGCCTGAAATGTAACTTTTTTCTTTCAATTTTTATTTTCCTGTCACCAGTACATGAAGATTTTAAAATAGCAAAATTCTGTTCTGTTTGCATTTGCAATACGAGAAATAAACCACGAGGGAAGTATAAAGTTTAATCTCTTGAGGATATTTATCATAATTCGTCGGAAAACATATTTCGGTAATACGCCTGTGTTTATTGCAGCAATAAAAAATCAGTAAAAAAAATCTAGACATTCCCCTACAAAAATATGCCTACTTGAAATCGTTTCTGAAACCGGCAAGTTGTTTACATTAAAACAATATGTGATAATAATGTTTTTTTTCCAAAAAATAAAAACCATTACAATAAATACGTTTCCAATTTAAGAAATACGTGAAATATGTATTTTATATTTATATCATTTAGTAGGTAAATGCCTACTTTCGGCTTTTCATGGGAACTGGCTCCAAGTTAGGGCCTTATTATGATGTCTTGGGTTTCCTAGGCTAATGAAATTAGGTCCTTCTTCTCAGATTGCGCCACCGTCTTTCTTCTTCTATGTACCCTGTCCTTTCAGGACGTAGGCGATCATGGCCTTCCACGTCTCCCTATCCCTGGTGGCTCTTAGCACGCTTTCTCCTGTAACGTGTCTCAGCCCCCGTTCTGTCATCCACCTGCTCAGGCCCTTCAAATTTGTTATCCACTGTTTTCCTCTAGTCTCTTTGTCCCTCTATCTGGCCTGTTTACATACCTTTGAAGAAACTTATTTCAATAAACAAAAAAGCTATCTTTTAAATAAAAAATATTCTTTATGAAATATGACTATTTTAATATTTACTACAAATCAATTTAATACATATTTCAACAACAATAGTAAAAAATATTTTTATAACCAACATTATGACAAGAAAACAATCAAAACAAAAATGAGTTTGTCGTATCGATATCTTTTCAATTTTGATACTGTTTAGACGTTTATAGCATCAGGAAAATTAAAATCACTGCTTTATAAAAAATTCTTAATTTGAACATTCTGAACTAAAATCAAACGTTATTTACTTGAAACACAATGACACAAAGTAAAACGTTTTTTTCCTTGCTTTGCTTCCTGCAACGTCAAATAAATATGAATTTATTATATTGATATCATTTTAGTTTATAGAACTATTTAAAAATTATGCCACTAGAAAATCAAAATTATTGCTTTATAAAATCTTGAAGAGGCCGTAGGATGCAGCCTATAGTATATTGAGACTACTTACAATCAAGTGTGTAGGGAATCGTTTCAGCTTTTTCTATGAATGTATATCCAATGTATACGTTTATTACCTCGGTCGTGATTGTCTGCTTTTTTGTTTGTACGTGGTCAAGATATCTCAAGACGCGCAGGATGGATTCAGATAAAACTTTTAGGCTTCATGATTGGCAGGAACTGATTAGATTTTGGGTTCGATCCGGTACGGGATGAACTTTTCTTTTTTTTTTTTTTCGATTTTGTTACTGAAGTTCATTTTTTATCTTTCAAATATCAAATACTGAAATACGTCGCCTAGATCATTTTAAATACTGATTTACCTTCCCTGTTTCATTTTAAGTATGCAACTTAATAATCAAGGTTACAGTCTGGAGAGTTAGATGATGAGATATAAGGAGTGATGAGATCGCAGAAATTGTCACAGCCTCATCAGCGATGGTCTGGCGAGAAAGGATATGAAAGAGCAACATCAGCTTCTATTCTAACTTCAATCTAACAAATCGATGGTCGTATCCATCGCCCTCTACAGATGTGAGTCTTGGATATTCCTGGACGAGGCAGGTGAAAGTATCCAGGCATGTGATAACAAATGCTTGAGAAAGCATCTAAGAATTTTCTAATGAAAGTACGAAACCAATAACCCTGAACTGCTCAAAGACAAATGTCTAGCGTCCCGATAGAAATCTTTCCTCGTCACTATTAAATGTCAAAACATTGCATGGTTTTAACCAGGTAACATATAAAACCTCTGCATAACCATCATAAAAAGCAGTGATGAGGGTGGACGCAGGTTGGAACGGCAACGCAAAAGCTGGTCAGACATCAAACAGCAGATGGATATTACAACGCCGGAACTCCTTAGAGTCACCGCCAACAAGAAGGTTGTCTGGTTCTTTTGCTCTTAGTTTCTAACCCGCGATAGTTGAAGCAGTCAAGGGACTGATGATGATAATCCTTAAAGTTGGGTCGGAGCCAGATGCTGCATTTCGAAGAATCGCTTAAGATTATCAAAACTAGTTAACTAGTTTACTATTAATTTTCTGAAGGGATTTATAATATATTCAATAATAATAATAATAATAATAATAATAATAATAATAATAATGTCAAAATATAAAGACCTGGAAATTGAAATAGAAAAAATATGGAAATTGAAAACAAGAGTTGTGCCAGTGAGAGTAGGTGCGCTTGGAATGATAAAAAATGGAACAAAACAACACATTGAAAGAATCCCTGGAAACCCCAGCTTAAGAGATATACAAAAAGTTGTCTTATTAAGTACTGCCCACACACTAAGGAGAACTTTGTCTATGTAACGCTAGGGATGATAGGGAAGATAGAAAAAACATGAAATGGAGCCATAACAACACGCCACGACCTGCCTGTCCGCAGACTTGGTTGGTAGCGTGATCAGAACAGAAATCGAAATATGATGAAAAATGACATAATAATAATAATCTTATGAAGCATATTCTAAAAATAGTCTCATTACACCGACCTTGTCACTATTAAAACGTATGGAGATAATTACATATGAAAACTGTTAACTTCCCGGGGGAGTAAAATGATTGTTCCATAGGATTTATACTAAAGGGTTTGATTAACTCCTCTTAGTAACTAATCAACTCACCGAACATTTCAAGATGAGCACTACCATTGTCATATAACACAGGTGATATGATGATGATCGTGCTCATTCATTCAAGTAAGCTGCGTTTGGTTAATTTCAACGCGTTGATTAACAGTAAAACCGTTTTTCTCAAGCCAAGTAACGTTCGTACAAAGGCTTAAAATATTTTTTAGATTTTTGATATTATTATGTCAGTCAGTTAAAGGCCATACGTCACACAAGCGATCATGTCTCTTTGGATCCATGACAGATTTTTTCCACAGTAAGTTGCAATTTCTTTCTCTGGTAGACTGGTTGTCAACCAAAACTATAGAACCTAATTTGTCTTTCTATTCAACCCACAGCTGGAGAGAGAAAAAATGGATTCAAAGGTTTCCCAAATATATTTGCACGAATTGAATGCAATGAATTTCACTGGAATCACGGATTTTTTATTCCGTGCTGATATCCATTGCGCCACAACGCACATCCTACTTGTATGAAAATCTAAACTTATTTATAAATGGAACTTTCTCTGTGTGTGTGTATGTGTGTGTGTGTCAGTTACGAAACGGCTGAACCGATTTTCTTGAAAATTTACACAGTTGTACTATAAGTGTCCGTGAGTATTCTTAGGTAGGTTTTGTGTCGAGGTAGCCTCGATAAATATCGAAAATCGATAATCGAAAATATCGGGTTATAGAAGAAGTCTGATTTTAAACAAATTTGATACACTCATAGACAAAGACATAAGAAACGATATTCAGAAGTTTCAAGGCTGCAGTTCTTACAATAGTGCAGAAAATCGGTAATATACATATATATATATATATATATATATATATATATATATATATATATATATAAAAGGCTAAATGTTTGTGTATGTGTCTGTTTATCTGCCTGTATCTCTTTTTTTTTTTCAGCCCTTTTTATTTTAGTTTTTGCTTCGGGTTTGGCTCTAAGTAGGTATAATTGTAGTTCTTAGTCTCAGCCATGATACCATTTACTCAGAGGACTTATTTAACCTTCAAAATTCAGTTTGCGATGAAAAAAACGTATTTGATATCGATACCAGGAAATCAAAAATTGACTTACATCCATTCATTTTTCTTTCAAAGGACTTATTAAGCCTTCAAAATTCAGTTTACGACGAAAAAATGTCGATACCAGGAAATCAAAATTTTACTTACGTCCATTCATTTTTTTTCAGTCTACGGTTTTGTTTTAACTGGAAACAACTATTGCTTTTTAGTCTTTCGTGCCAACGTCCAAAGTGTCTGAGCTCAAGGACCATGGATTAGTTTTAAAGCTTTTATTACACCCGAGCAACGCCGGGCTATACTGCTAGTTTAAAATAACTTGAAGACAGGTATATAGTTGAAATATTGTTGCAATTTGTCAAAAACTGTGTCTTTCCTTTTTCTTATCTTAATTTGCGATCTTGTCTAAGTGTCAATAAAAATAATAACAATAATAATAGAAGACATCACTATTCTATGGGATTACATCATCTACGCTGATAGAAAAATTGAAGTGAATGGGCCGGACATTACTTTCAAAAACCGAAAAGTAAAAACTTGCCTATTAATTGATATGGCTTGTCCAGATTATTGTAGCATAGCGACCAAGGAATTTAGAAATCTATCAAAATGGGAATATCTGGAAATTAAAATAAAAAAATGTGAAAATTAAAAACAAGAATAGTGATAGTAGATAGTCCCAGTGATAACAGGTGCACCTGGAACGATAAAAAAAAGGAACTCAACAACGCATTAAAAAAAAACCTGGAAATCTCAGTTTAAGTCTCTTAATAAGTTCAGCCCACACACTAAAAAGAACATTGTCCATGTAACTCTAGTGATGTT
Organism: Ascarosepion bandense; assembly: GCA_037127315.1. Classification (NCBI taxonomy): domain Eukaryota; kingdom Metazoa; phylum Mollusca; class Cephalopoda; order Sepiida; family Sepiidae; genus Ascarosepion; species Ascarosepion bandense. The sequence goes on from JBBBDQ010000738.1 coordinate 5,793,744, forward strand.
AAGGGAAATAGAAAATCTATTGACTTAGGTCTTTCCAAAGATGTGATCATCGCAAAAATCGAATTATGATGAAAATAATAATAATAATAATAATAATAATAATAAACAAAGTTAATACTCATCGATGGTTACGTGCATCTGGATTAAAGTCTGAAACTGAAGGATTTATTCTTGCAGCACAAGACCAAAGTCTTTTCACTAGAAACTTTCAGGCAAATATTATGCATAATAATATGGATCCAAAATGCAGGTTTTGTGATAAACACTAAGAAACAATAGACCACCTAATCTCAGGCTGTTCTATGCTTGCCCCAAATGAATATAAAAATCGCCACGATAGAGTTGGGCAATATTTACATTGGGCAATATGCAAACATTATGGAAAAGCTGTAGGCAAACACTGGTATGAACATCACCCAGCACCGGTTACAGAAATAGAAGATGTAACCATTCTATGGGATTACACCATCTACACAGACAGAAAAATTGAAGCAAACAGGCCAGACATTATTGTTAAAAACCAGAAGGAGAAAACTTGTCTATTAATTGATATGGCTTGTCCAGCGGATTGTAACATAGCAATCAAGGAATTTGAAAAACTGTCAAAATATAAAGACCTGGAAATTGAAATAGAAAAAATGTGGAAACTGAAAACAAGAGTTGTGCCAGTGATAGTAGGTGCACTTGGAATGATAAAAAATGGAACAAAACAACACATTGAAAGAATCCCTGGAAACCCCAGCTTAAGAGATATACAAAAAATTGTCTTATTAAGTACAGCCCACACACTAAGGAAAACTTTATCTATGTAATGCTGGAGATGATAGGGAAGATAGAAAAACATGAAATGGAGCCATAACAACACGCCACTACCTGCCTTAGGTCTCCCCGCAGACTTGGTTGGTAGTGAGACCAAAGCAGAAATCGAAATATGATGAAAAATGACATAATAATAATAATTATGATGATGATGATAAGAATAATCATGATAGTAATAACAATAACAATATTAATAAACCCATTGCTGGATAATTTTTTAAAAAGGTTTTTGCTGTTTTTGTCTAATCTAATTTGCTGGCTAATGGTCATATTAGGTCTGACGGATTAAAAATTATGAAATTGTAAATATTTTGACGTCATGCAACTAATGAGATAAGTAACTTTAATATTCTGGCTTAGTAAGACTGAATTAAACCAACGTAAGTTCTAATTCTCTAATTATTAAATAATTGTCATATTCATATATATATATATATATATATATATATATATATACGATAGGATAAGGAGGAAACGGAAAACATTTATAGATCTAACATGTTTCGATTTTATTTCTTTTTTTGCCAGAAACGAAGACTTGAAGAGAAAAGAATATTCGAGGATTTTTTTTATTTTTAAGTTTTTTCTTTTTTTACATTAGTTGTGTAGACCTCCTACAGAAGGTAGTTGTGGAGAGTGACAAAATAGGACTACAAATAAACTGTAGGAAAACTTAATGCATAGTTATTAGCAAAAAGAGCAACCCAAATGGCCAAATACAGGTGGGGAATACTAGAATCAAGCAAGTACAAAAATTTAAATACCTAGGAAGTGTTCTAACAGGAGATGGAAAATGCGACACAGAGATCCGAAGGCGAATTGGCATGGCGAAGGACGCATTCCAGAAGTTGAGTAAAGTACTTAGACACAGGAAAATTTCACTAGAAACAAAGAAAGTACTAGATTGTTATGTGATGTCAGTTCTTCAATTCAGCAGTGAATGCTGGACAATATCTTCGAAGACGAGGAAAAAACTTGAAGCAGCGGAAATGTGGTTCTCCAGAAGGATGCTGCGAATATCGTGGACTGAGCATGCAAGCAATGATGAGGTGCTGAAAAGAATGGCAACCAAAAGAAAATTAATACTGAGCATCAGAATGCGACAACTGAAGTTCCTGGGACATGCAATGAGGAAGGAGGCTTGGAGAACTAGATACTGACAGGCCAGATAGAAAGGAAAAGAGACAGAGAAAGGCAGCGGATAACATATTTGAGGGGCCTGATGAGGTTGATGACGGAACGAGGGTTGCAAGGTGTAACAGGATAAAGCATACTAAGAGCCACCAGAGATAGGGAGACGTGGGAAACCATGATCGCCTACGTCCTGAAACGACAGGGCACATAGAAGAAGTTGCGTAGAATTCACGTATATTTGATTTGTTAGCTAGAGTTTATGTTTTTGTATAGCATAATTCTAGTTGGTCTATAAGGACTATGATTGATATATAGTAGTAGTTTAATACTGTAGCTGTAGGGATGGTCAACCATGTCTGGTACAAGGCCAATTCACAAACACAGCCGACAATCCCCTCATCTTAAAGATTTGTCAGAGTTACCATAATATTATCAGAAAGTGGATTTGTAGAAGAATAAACGTACAGTTTTTGTATGTTTAAATAGAAATTTATTAATAGAACAGAATAACATGAATTGGTAGAAGTTAAACGTTCAATGAGAAACAGTAGTAGGAATGAAGGGTATCCAGAGTTCGTAGAAGTAACTTGTATGTATGTATGAGCGATATCGTTAGGTAGGAATGTATTTGAAGTAATTGCTCAGTCTTAAAGGATTCAAGTATAAAAAGACAGACGGATGATCGGTGGAAGGAAATAGGTAAGAGAGAAAGATAGCGATAATAGTGATCGCTTGATGTTTGTAAAGGGACGTGTTAATACGCTTGTCTCCTTCTCTCTGGTGACAGACGAAGTTGCCCGTCTTTTATTTTGTTTGTGGGGCTTGAAAAGGTCATTTGGGAATTCACTCCCGGATGTGATTCTGGCCTTTCCATTAGACGACGAACTCTGCGTTGGCTTGCGAAAAAGTCCGTAAAAGAATTTGTTTCTGAGAACTGAAAGTTATTTGAATTTTGTTTTTTAGATGTTTCCTAGTTTTCTATTAGCCGAAAAACATTTCGCATCAAGGTGTGAAATTTCATGAGTTTTGTTTTGGATTCGCTTTTTGCGTGTGTGCCAAGCAAAGTTTGTAAATTCTATAGAATTCGTTTATTTCTAACAAAATCAATGAGTCAGTGCTTAGCATTCGAATTTTAAATCTAGTTCTTGTTTTGTTCACTACAGATAATCGTTATGTGTATCTTTGTGTGTCTGTATGCGTGTGTGTGTGTGCGTGTGTGTGTGTGTGTGAGTATATGTGTGTGCCTAGTCGGCATTTTTTTTTGTTTGTTAAATTACGTATGCTGATTGATTGTGGAATATTATGGGAGTGTAAGAATTTACGTTACACCGGTTGTAGTTGTGTGTAGTCTGATCTTAGATTCTTTAAGTATTAAATTAGTATTAAGACTGCTCCCAACAACAGCTGGTGTGAACTAAATTATTTCTCTTTTCTCTTCCACGTTTCACTTTCTGACGAAGCTTAAATAAATAAAAGCGAAACAAGAAATATAAAACTAAACATGTTCAATCTGGAAACGTTTCTTGTTTGTTAATTATCATATTAAGTCGAACATATTTACACTGTTGATAAAGCTGGAACGCTATTCACTAACATCAACATGAATATCCTTTCTTACAAACAAGTAAGATAAACCTTTCCAGAACATAAACGTCGAACTGAAATTTAAATGTATGTGTCAAGCGATCATTATTATTGTCTCTATCTTTTTCTCTGGCGACGGTTGAACTTGTTCTGTCTTTTATTTTGTTTGTTGGGCTCCAAAAGGTCATTTGGGAATTTACTCCCGGATGTGATTCTGGTCTTTCTATTTTGTTTTTAGATGTTTCTTAGTTTTTTAATGGCCGACAAACGTTTTGCATCGAGAAGTGAAATTTCGCGAATTTTGTGTGTGCTAAGCAAAGGTTTTGTAAATTCGAGAAAAAATCGTTTATTTCTAACAAAATCAATGCGTCACTGCTTAGCATTTGAATTTTAACTGTAGATCTTGTTTTGTTCACTACAAATGCAGTCATGGCACCTATCTTAAATCCAACATAGAAATTATGAATGAGACGTTAGTAAATACTAAGCACATCAAGTACTTCGATCTATAGTTCATTTATAACAAATTTCCCAACGGCATAGTCATAGAGCTGTTGATAGCCCTGGAAAAATTTGGTATAGAGAAAATTACTGAAATAATAAATGAAATATATATTAGTGGGGTAATACCAGATAACCTCAGCAAGTCTATCTTCATAACACTACCTAAGAAGCCAGGAGCAGATGAGTGCGAACTCCACAGAACCATCAGTTTAATGAGCCATATAACAAAACTGAGCGTCCGAATTCTGATGAATAGAGCGAGAAGCAGAATCAGCCCAAAGATAGAACAAGAACAGTGTGATTTCGTTAAAGGCACAGGATCAATGGAATGACATATTTATAATAAGGATGCTCTCTGAAAGGGCAATACAAATGAAGAAGGACTTATATCTGTATTTTATTGATTATAGGAAGGCGTTTGACAAAATACGCCACAAAGAACTGATCGAGATGCTCGGCAGCCCGGACTTATTTGGGAAAGACTTGAGAGTAATCAAGAATCTTTACTAGCAGCAAACCGCTTGCATACGGACAGACAATGAATTAATCTATTGAACAGGTGAAGAGGCTCATCCCTTGTTCCCTGTTTAGGATGTGGTTTCCGGTTTTCTCTTTTCCAATCTTCTTACTCTTACATAGCCCCCTGCGCATCAGTGGCGTTACCGCCTTGCTTGGGTTGATGTGGTTAAAAAAAAAAGTAGATATACAAAGATAGAAAGTGGATGTGTCTTTTCACCGGATCTGTTTAACTTTTGAGGACCCTAGAAGTTATGCCTGGATTCGTAATCGGAGGTCACAATTTAAACAACCTAAGATACGAAGATGATACAGTGTTGATAGCAAACACAGAAAGAAAACTACAAGATATTCTAGAGAAGGTAGCTGAAGAAAGTAACAAGAAAGGAATAGAAATAAACTGCAAGAAAACTGAATGCATGGTCATCAGTAAAAAGGGCAGCCCAATATGCCAAATACAGGTCGGGGATACTATAATCAAGCAGGTACAAAAATTTAAATACCTGGGAAATGTTATAACAGAAGACATAAAGTGCAACACATAGATCCGAAGGCGAATTGGCATGGCGATGGAAGCATTCCAGATGTTGAATAAGGTATTAAGAAACAGGACAATTTCGCTGGAAACAAGGAAGAGAGTACTGGATTGCTACGTGCTGTCTGTCCTTCAATATGGTAGTGAATACTGGACAAAATAATCAAAAATGAAGGAAAAACTTGAAGCAAGAAGGATGCTGCGAATATCCTGGTTTGAGCATGTGAGCAATGTTGAGGTCTTAGAAATGATGGAACCAAAAAAGAAATTAATACTGAGCATCTGAAAGCGACAACTGAAGATCCTGGGACATTCAATGAGGAAGGAGTGCTTGGAGAACTTGATACTAAAAGGCCAGATAGGGGGAAAAAGAGACAGAGGAAATCAACAGATAACATATTTGAAGGATCTAATAAGGTGGATGATGGAGCGAGGGTTGCATTGTGCAACAGAAGTCATGCTCAGAGCCACCATAGGGAAACGTGGAAAGCCATGATCGCATACATGCTGAAGAGACAGGGCACATAAAAGAAGTATAGAAGATAAGGACACTGAACAGATAATAGGTTAGGCTTGGTGTGGTTTTGAACAATACAGCAAATTGCTACAAAACGAAAACATTAATTTAAAATCTCAGTGTCATATTTTTTAATAGTCACGTCAGATCGATACATGAATGGTGCCAAAAGAGTTAAAAAATAAACTGTCAGTTATATACACCGCTTTATCAGATCGATAAGTTTAAAATTGTAAATACTTCTTCGAACGATGTGAACTGGCGCTGCATAATCACAAGCAAAGCACTGTACCATATAAGAGAAACCATATTATTTCTAGACTTTCAGCAGAAAATGGTTAGAATATGTAACTTGAATAGAAAATAATCACCTCATCAAGATGCTGACGTTCCATATTTTTCCAAACTAAAGTTCCATTTATATTAGAAAGATCAATAACAGCTATTGGATATGAGAAACTTTTCTTTCTTTTTTTTAAGAAAGATTTTATAAAGTTCAGCCAAAATGAACACTGTCTGCTTGGACAATAAATGCCAAATATTTCCTTGTGTTTTTTTTATAAATATTTAGTAGGAAAACAACAAGTTCTTTTTTATTTTAAAAAACCTCAGAATTTATTGTGATTTCGAAAAATCCCTATTTTCTGTTGCCCCTCCAACATTTCTAACCCCTCCATATTGAATGGTAATTCAAAAACTTGGTTAAATTTAAAATCCAGTGAATGTTCTCAGTGTGACTCCCCGCCTCGCCAATGATTTGTCCACACTATATAATCTCCTCATATATATATATATATATATATATATACAGACAGAAAATCTAAGCAAGAGCCAACAACCTACCACGTTTTTTGCCCAACGGCTCGTCAGGGAAAATGGCCAATTTCCCTGACGAGCAGTTGGGCGAAACCGTGGTAGGTTGTTGACTCTTGCTTAGATTTTCTGTCTTTGTTTGCTCTACTTTCGTATTGTGTGCTTTAGTGTTAGGGTTTTCGTCTTGGGGTTTTTTTCTTTCTTACGAGTGCTTGACAATTTGCTCATGTATTTCGTTTGTTTCTTTTTTTACTTCCCCTTCTTTTCCCTCCGAGTTCGTTCTCGGTGTGTTGTACAAGACGATTTAAATAGTTAATATTATATATATATATATATATATATATATATATATATATATATATATATAGTATATCGAGGCAGCAAGTAATTTTCTAAACATATGCTGTTAAATATAAGAGACAATTAATGTCTATTATGTTTAATCATGAGCCGTTCTAAACTTTGTATTTTTGCTTTAATTTCAGTTGAGAATAAACACAAAAATTCTCTAACATTTGGATAATTATTTATTGATTTTCTTCTAAGCTTTCGGCTCACATGAACCATCTTCAGAGAGGTTGTTTAAACTGAAATATTATAACATCCACCATTACCGACGATTTTATTTTGTGTTGACATAAAACTCCGCTTGGCAACGGCAATAGTTACCAAAAATAATAAACGCAGTTCTTAAATTTGCGATGCGGTTTTATGACGTCACACCGCGGGATAGCGCGAAATTACAACAAAACCATGTAGTCAAATGCAATGTAATATGTTATTTCCGGTTTTAAAGTTGATTTTATTGAGTGTTGGTTGTTTAGATTTGATGTACATGGCCTCCAATATCTGCAGGTCCTTCTTACTGTGTGTATGAGTAAGGATCACCGTATTGTTGACCAGAATCTGTCTGATATTACCTACATGTTTATGTTTTTCAGAGAAATATTGTTTAATAGTACTCTGATCAGAAAGATGACATGTAAGTCTACGGGAGAGCGTGGTTGTAGTAAAACCAATATATGTACTAGGTTTTTTATTAGTATCAGAGATGCAATCTCTGAATGGCCATGTAAATTGGTACACTACATTGGTTTTTTGTAGAGAATTTAGTTTAGTGCTTGTTGGGTTATATATATATATATATATATATATATATATGTATATATATATATTGGATAATTCCTTTTTCAGATATTATTACATATCGAATCTCGCGTGCAACAGTATGGATAAATTTCATCCTGAATATTCAATGAAAAATATTCCTTATCCATCACTTAATTTCTTCACTCTTGTTCTCACGGAAAAAATAATTGAATTCATTAAAAGACTACGATGGAAAACCTATTTCTACCTCAATCCACGGAATGCTTCGAATGAAAATAAGGAGAAATATTATAATATGAGATCTTAAAAACAAAAAAAAAAACAAAAAAAGCACCAGGCAATAAACTTCTCGAGTCTTTTGAGACCGACATGTTTGATTTAATTAAAGAAATCAAGTTTAGAAAACAACGTAACAAATTCCAGTCTCTTCTCAAAAGGGACATTAAAATGATCAGAGACTAACACGATGTGGATAAATGCTGATAAGTCGAGTAATATATATGAGATAAAATCATTTGAATACCATAAACTCATTCTTAAGAAAATCTCCAGTACTTATAAAAAAGATAAAAATGATTATATGTTGTGTACAATTCATAAGAAAATTGCTGCATTGGCAAATAAACCAGATATCGCGGATAGAATGGAAAAGATCCAAACAAAAAACGCATATTTTTGTACCGTATATCCCATTATATTTTAAATTAAATTTCAATGTTAAATTTTTACTTGTATATTAATATCATATTACAGCTAAATTTTCCACGTCAGGTTAATATTAGTTTACAGCAAAAGCTTTTAATATTTTTTATTTTTATTTTGTTTTTATTTTTTTATAATTATTATATTTATAGGTATTTTTGTAATTTCTTTTGTCTCCTTTTTTTATTGATAGTCTAAATATTAATATTATTATTATTACGTCTTAGAGAAATTCTGTTTGATATATATATATATATATATATATATACATACATATATATATATGTGTAAATTGTATGCATATATTTTTTACCTCTTTATTGTTTTATTTGCTATTATTATTATTTTTTTATTAATATTATTACCTATTATTAGTATTGCTAGTATTTAAGAGATTTTTTAAGATTGTATTTTAATTATTTATATTTTCTTATTAGGAGTTATCTTAACTATATTTAGAATAAATTACGACTAGCCGTTATAATGTAATTTATGTTAGGATGTATGATTTATGATTTATTTTTTACCATAGCTATCCCCCATTAGTCTTAATTTAAGTTTAAATCCTTTGTCACTTTTCTAAGAATGAATATGAGTATTATATATGTCGGTTTCGATCTAGCGTTTTTATTTTAAATTATTTTTTACTTTTTTCTTTTCTTCTTTTTGTGTATTTCCCACTTCCGTTAGGTTTATCTAATTTTCCCTGTTTCTGTATTTATATTTTTAAATTTTTTTGTATTTTTAATTATTTTAACAATATTTTTTAAAAGTAGCATTAATTTTTAAAATAAAGCAAAAGTAGTTATCTTTTCAAATTGTATTAAAATTATGATGTACAATTTATTTTTGTACCGTAAATATATCCCAGCATATTTGAGATTAAATTTCATAGTTAAATTTTCCATGTTTTTCTAAGAGAACAGTTAGATAGCTTGAGACGCTATTGCAATAAATGGAGTCAACATTTATTTCTCGTGATACTGTATTTCCTTTTATTGTATCTGTCCTTTCCTTTTCTCTTCTTGCTTTCTATTCAGTTTTTCTGTTTCCCTTTTTTTCTTTTTATCCTTTTTTTCTCTTTTTTTTCACTTCTTTACATAAATCAATCGTCTATATTTTCTTTATTCTTGCTTTTCTCTTTCTTATGGGTTTCTTTTCAAATGAGCGAGACATTTTCGTAAATAACCGTTTCAAATGTCTATTCTAATATGGACATGTGAGGATCTATGCAAATTAAAATAAAATAAAATAAAATACATTTTGAGAGGGATATTTTGAGGACCAACTTTTGTAACATTTGGGTCTGACGAGCCATGATAATGAGATCAGGACGCAGTGAAATATGTATTACCCAATGTAATAATCTAAAATCTTTTATAAATTATATTACTAGTTTGTCTCTATCGGAATTTACCTGGATTGTATGCCAAGTGTGCTACGTTATATATATATATATATACATATATATATATATATATATATATATATATATATATATATATATATATATATAAAGTTCATATAAAAAGATGCGGAATTACAACGGGAATGACGTGTTTTTCGAAGCTCCTGAAAATTTAGCGTTTTTTTATGCAAATATGAAATTCGTGTTTTTAATATTATTTTAAACTAAATATGAAGTTTCTTCTTACTATTAGTTAATTTATCTGTTTCTTTTTTAATGATCCTGATTTTTTAATTAACTCTCTTTTTTATCTATATTATTCCTTAATGAATTCAATATTAGTTGTAGATAACACTAACAGCAATAATTTCGTTTACTTCAATGAATATCTGAATAATAAATAGTTGTCAAATTTTGAAAATCAAGTTTTGATTTTTTTTATTAATTATCCACTTAAATGTTGTTTAAATATATTTTTTGTTGTTTGTATGTTAGAATGATTTTATATTATCATGCATTTATAACCTTAAATTATTATTTATTTTAATTATTAATATACATGCGTGTTTATTTTTTAAGATAATTCGTGGTAACCATTGATTACTCTTCTGTGGTTTTTAAAAATAAGTATTATGTAACAAGTTTAAGAATTATTATATTAATAACATTTCATAAATGTATTTGTTAAATCATTTATACCTTTATACATTTAGCTAAGTGTCATATGTGATACACGCTTTGGGCGATCATGTGTCGAAAGTGACATGACTGACTTGGTAGAAGAATATCTCTCAGTAGGTTGCCATTGCTTTCTGCGGTAGACTGGTTGCCAGTCAAGGCTATAGAACCCAATCAGTTCTATTATTTAACCCATAACTGGCGGGAAGAGACGGGTTAATACTTTTTCCAAGGGTATTTGTGTGTAAGTGAATGCAAGAATTCAACTGGAATTCAAATTCGACACACCAATCTCTCGTTCCGAGTCAATATCTATTGCACCACAACGCACATCACTTTATACATTGGTATGAATAATTCTAATTCATTTTATATTTAGCGTTATGTTTCTTTTTTATGAATGAAGATGTAAGTGTAAGGAAATCATTTACGAGTCGAATTGTTTGATTTTTGTTTATCGTTGACTAGAGTTTCTTTGTTTTACTTAACATTTATTGTTATTCAACATATTTCTTTAACATTTATTGTTATTCAACATATTTCTTTAACATTTATTGTTATTGATAATATTTCTTTAACATTTATTGCTATTCAACATATTTCTTTAACATTTATTGCTATTCAACATATTTCTTTAACATTTATTGTTATTCAACATATTTCTTTAACATTTATTGTTATTCAACATATTTCTTTAACATTTATTGTTATTCAACATATTTCTTTAACATTTATTGTTATTCAACATATTTCTTTAAAATTTATTGATGTTCAACATATTTCTTTAATATTTATTGTTATTCAACATATTTCTTTAACATTTATTGCTATTCAACATATTTCTTTAACATTTATTGCTATTCAACATATTTCTTTAATATTTATTGTTATTGAACATATTTCTTTAACATTTATTGTTATTCAACATATTTCTTTAACATTTATTGTTGTCCAACATATTTCTTTAACATTTATTGTTATTCAACATATTTGCTTTAAAATTTATTGATATTCAACATATTTCTTTAACATTTATTGTTATTGAACATATTTCTTTAACATTTATTGCTATTCAACATATTTCTTTAACATTTATTGCTATTCAACATATTTCTTTAATATTTATTGTTATTGAACATATTTCTTTAACATTTATTGTTATTCAACATATTTCTTTAACATTTATTGTTATTGATAATATTTCTTTAACATTTATTGTTATTGATAATATTTCTTTAACATTCATTGTTATTCAACATATTTCTTTAACATTTATTGTTATTCAACATATTTCTTTAACATTTATTGCTATTCAACATATTTCTTTAACATTTATTGCTATTCAACATATTTCTTTAGCATTTATTGCTATTCAACATTTTCCTTAACATTTATTGCTATTCAACATATTTCTTTAACATTTATTGCTATTCAACATATTTCTTTAACATTTATTGCTATTCAACATATTTCTTTAACATTTATTGCTATTCAACATTTTACTTTAACATTTATTGTTATTTAACATATTTCTTTAACATTTATTGCTATTCAAAATATTTCTTTAACATTTATTGCTATTCAACATATTTCTTTAACATTTATTGTTATTCAACATATTTCTTTAGCATTTATTGTTATTGAACATATTTCTTTAACATTTATTGGTATTCAACATATTTCTTTAACATTTATTGCTATTCAACATATTTCTTTAACATTTATTGTTATTGAACATATTTCTTTAACATTATTGTTATTCAATATATTTCTTTAACATTTATTGCTATTCAACATTTTCTTTAACATTTGTGTTATTGAACATATTTCTTTAACATTTATTGCTATTCAACATATTTCTTTAACATTTGTTGCTATTCAACAAATTTCTTTAACATTTGTGCTATTCAACATATTTGCTTTAACATTTATTGCTATTCAACATATTTCTTTAACATTTATTGTTATTCAACATATTTCTTTAACATTTATTGCTATTCAAAATATTTCTTTAACATTTATTGCTATTCAACATATTTCTTTAACATTTATTGTTATTCAACATATTTCTTTAACATTTATTGTTATTCAACATATTTCTTTAACATTTATTGTTATTCAACATATTTCTTTAACATTTATTGCTATTCAACATATTTCTTTAATATTTATTGTTATTGAACATATTTCTTTAACATTTATTGTTATTCAACATATTTCTTTAAAATTTATTGATATTCAACATATTTCTTTAACATTTATTGTTATTGATAATATTTCTTTAACATTTATTGTTATTCAACATATTTCTTTAACATTTATTGTTATTCAACATATTTCTTTAACATTTATTGCTATTCAACATATTTCTTTAACATTTATTGCTATTCAACATATTTCTTTAACATTTATTGTTATTGAACATATTTCTTTAACATTTATTGTTATTCAACATATTTCTTTAACATTTATTGTTATTCAACATATTTCTTTAACATTTATTGCTATTCAACATATTTCTTTAACATTTATTGTTATTGAACATATTTCTTTAACATTTATTGTTATTCAACATATTTCTTTAACATTTATTGTTATTGAACATATTTCTTTAACATTTATTGTTATTCAACATATTTCTTTAACATTTATTGTTATTGAACATATTTCTTTAACATTTATTGCTATTCAACATATTTCTTTAACATTTATTGTTATTCAAATGTTTTGTTGTTTTTTTTTAACTCTATTTGCTTATAATTTTATTAATTAATATCGGCAAGTAACATTTTAAATTTTATTTGGACTGGGTATATTTTCATATTTGTCTGAACGTTTCAAGTATTAACGTCTATATTATCTGAATGTTTATATGTTTGAATTATACTATAAATAACTTATTTTTTGGAAAGATTGAAAAAGTAATTTACTTTCCTCTTTGGATTTTTATATGTTTTATTATATTTTATTAATTTTATTTTTTTAGTTTTCAGAGTTAACGCAATACCTTTCATTTTTTATCCTTTATTGAATCAGTAATAGATTATACTAAGTTTTTCTGACTCATACTAAGTTAAAACTTGGTAATTATTTTTCAATTTAAAATATTTTTTAACAATGGAAGTATATAGACTCTCCTATCGCCTGGTCCTTATTCCTTTTAATTCTATTGAACAATAGTAGATGTTCATTCCTTGTTTTATGTTTAAGAAGGGATACCAGGTTTTTTTCCCTCCTCAGGTCGTAATAGTGATGCTGTCACACGATTGTTGTAATATGCGAGATGGTGACTACGGCTTTTCATACCGAGGGTACCGGTTGACGGTTTTGTTGTTGCTGCTTCCGACTGGTAGTTAAGAGCCCGAACACATGCGTAGTATCTTGAGAGGCTGCTCTGATCAGAAGTTGAATAATATCGGTATTCTTGCACTGTTATGTCGCGCATGGATAGGTCTTCCTGCAAGTGCCTCTGGTGGACAACTCTGAAGTCCCATTATGCTGCAGCCTGCGTCAGTTCCCTTCCTACACGTTTAAGAATTATTATATTAATAATATTTCATACCCTGTTAAGATGACCGATTTCTACTGATACCCTAATCCTTTCCTTATTGATACAATTTGAAATCATGACAACACATAATCAAACACATAAAACTAAAACAGCTTAAAAAAGCACCTCACCCACTCAATATCTCTTTCTGTAACGTCAGTGATATCCGTACCACCTAGTGCAGTGTGAAATCGTTCCTTTACGAAAGATACCCTGACATCTTAGCTCACTGCGAAACTAACCTCAATTATACAATTCCCTCCTATGATTTTTCGATTCATTGATACCTTCCTCTCTTGAGAAAGGACCTTAATGTCTACATGCGTGGCGTGGGTGTTTATGTCAGCGATATCTCCCTCTGTTTAAAGAGAACTCTGTTGATTCTCGTGTCCACTTCTACATGTGTTTCCGTCTCTCTCTCTCTCTCTGCTAAACTCAGTAAGCTATCTTTTTTTTCTCAGCCGCTCCATTTCTTCTGACTGCTGTATTTTAGATAGTATTTTTTACATTTAGACAAGGCTATTCCTTTCGCCCATTTAGTAATGCATGTATGTTCGGTGACTTCAATTCTCATCATTCCAAGTGGGTGGAAAACGTCACCGACCTTGCTGGAGTTCAAACGCAGAATTTTTAGTCACTCAGTCTCTCACGCAAGTGGTTAATTTCCCCACTCTTTTTCCCAGTAATCACAATAGACACTTTTCTTTTTTTGAGCTATCCCAGAGTTTTGCCATGTTATGCAACTTTACCCTCTTGACAACTTTGATCATTGCTGTGGTATCAGTAAATGCCACTTTTTACTCTCCTTTCTATCCAGGAACCTCCTACCAGCAGAATATCTTACTGCTATCAACGAGCGGACTGAGACTTATTCCATGATTTCCTTTGTGGTGTCCCTTAGTCTTTCTGTTCAAGACTGCGCCTCTGAATTTATTTCCTGGGTGAAAGCCGACATCGATGTTTTCATGCCAGCTAATAAATTTCTACTTAAACTTAGTTTATCACCTTTGTTCTCTCCTGCTTGCTCGCTCGACTGCCATCGCCCACAGGAATCACTTCTTCTGGCTTTACCGGAGTGATACGTTTGATTTCAATAGGCGGCTCTTTGTTTCTGTTCGTAATAAATGTAAGCGTATCCTAAATTATGCTAAGCTATTGATTTCTGATAGAGTAAAGCAGTGTATAGAATCTCACAATTTTGGCTCTAAAGATTACTGGCAGCTCTGCAAGAGGGTGCTGAACAACAGATAATCCTCGATCCCTCCTCTAATCAATCAATTCGAAGTCCTCATATGCACAGTAGACAAATATTCATTCAACTCTACACTTGACTTGTCTTGAATACCCACACACAATTTTCCACCGAGGCTCAACTGAGTAAAATATACATCACCCCATCTCTGGTCTCTAACATAAATTCTAAGCTTGACTCTCATAAGGCAAGCAGAGGTGATCGAATTTCAGTCATCGTCCTAAAGAAATATATCCCTGAGCTGGCTTTAGTCCTCTCTAAACTATATGACTATTGTCTCTTTCTTGCTTTCCTGCTTGTTAAAAGCCCTCCTTTGTAGTTCCTGTTTTAAGAACACTGGGGAGCCCTCTGACCCCTCTAATTATTTCCCTATTAGCTCCTTAACTCTTTTTAACAAGGTATTCAAGGCTATTACCAATGCCGAAATAGTTACACATAACACACCTCATAACTTTCTTTCTGACAAACAGTATAGCTTCCGTTTCACCAGGTCTACCGCTGATGTGCTAACGACCATCCCTGAATATATATAACAGACTCTTGATAAGAACAGCGAAGCTCTTGATATTTCGAAAGCTTTTGACGGGGTTTGGCATACTTGCTTTTCGTACAAGCTTCAGAGCTATAGTATTTCATGACGATTGTTCCGATCAAGGTTGTTTTGAATGGGCAAGCTGCCAGATCCTTTCATACAAACGCGGACGTCCCTCGAGGCTATATTCTAGGTCCTACGCCTTTTCTGATCTTCATTAATAATTTTCGTGATGTAATCAATTCCCAAGTTTGCATCTATGCAGATGACACCACAATTAACGATCATCTCTGTAAGACGTCTGCCAAGGCTGACAAAGTAAACCTGGCTGCTGCACTTCAAAAATGGTTAGTAGATTTTGATGTCTCGAAAACGAAGCTGCACTATTGTAACAACTATAAAGAATCATTTCAGCCTGCCATTAGAATGAATGACTGTAGGTACCTGGAGAGCAACGCACTGCGCCTCCTTGGCCTCGCTCTCTCACATAACCTCAAATGGAATCCACAGCTGCATATACTGCTAGAAAGTTAAGGTCACTGTGTCGTGCTAGGAAGTTTTTCTCGTCAAAATCCATTTTACACATTTATAAATCTGCCATTCATCCGTGCGTTGAATATTGTTGAATATCTGGCTGGGTACTCCGGTTATTCATCTTGATGTTCTCGAGAAAATCTAAGCTAGGATCGGCATTGTAATTAGCAGTCCGCTTTCAGTCACTTTCTTACAGACGTGATGTGGCTTCCCTCTGTCTTTTCTACAAGTATTTTCATGGAAACTGATCTGATGAGCTTTTTTCCCTGGTACCCCGACCACATGTATTTACTCGAGCTATTAGACTAGCATCAAGGTCCCACCCTTTTTACTGTAGAAATAGTTAAATGTAACTACCTCTTTTACTCTAATAGTTTTTTTTCTCGCACTTCCCGTTTGTGGAAATCATTTTCATTCGCTTGCTTCCCTGCTAGCCACAATATCCAAAAGTTTAACTGCAACAACAATTGCAATCTTTTATCTACATGATTTTCATCCATCTCTTGTCCTTTCTTCGACATCACCTGTACCTTTTTTTCATAATGTAGCATTTCTAGTTTGAATATATATATTCATTTCACCCCAAGCAAACTAGAAATAATTTGAAGATATATATATATATATATATATATATATATATATTGAAAATATTTTTTGAACATTATCATTATTTTTAATCGATGCTCGCATTTGAATAGATATTCTGTTTTAATCAAATATTTATATAAAATATTTTAATCAAACATTAATAAATATTTTTTTTTAACGAAAACGTGTGTCATTCGGCAGAATTCAGACCTGCCGCCCCTATCAACATAGGGGAAATCCTTCCACTTTTCAATCGAAGTTAAATCAAGCGTATACAACACAATTTTCGATTCTACGCAAATAATCATCTCTGCTCTGAAATGTATCGTAATGTCAACAAATGTAAACATACAATGTTACGGGAAATCCCGAAGATTAACGAAATGGTTTTAACAACCGACATGTTTAAATTATTTTAAAATTATTTAATCAAGCAGTACATTATATATATATAACAACTGAATGAATATATATTATATTTTTGTGTATTTATTTCGTGGGTACGCAGCAAGTTTTGTACTATGTTCTCATTGAGTATCCCATACCTTCGGCCTTGTGCCACATCTAAGCGGCGCTTGGTAAATCAACTATGATCTGGAGTTGCAGTTGTAATTGTAATGATGCTCTATCTTTATAAGATTCAGATCAGACCTAGAAGAGAGTATTTCTTTCATATCTGCGCTGGTGTTGCCCAATTTTCACTGTCCAGACTTGCAGTAAAGCGGCCTTGAGCGTAGTGGTCTATTTCTACCTTGCAACCCATTTTTCACATAAAAATATACAGCTAGCCTCGCGCTACTCTGTTACTATTACTATGCCAAATGTATAAACGAGATATATTCCTGGGTTCTACCAGTTCTGACGCACACCGGTAGAACCTGCGATGCCTAGTACAAATCGCCAAATTATCCTTATTTTGTTCGTATTCATTTAGTAAGATGTTTCACTTAAAAAGCTTCTTCCCCAGAACTGTTGTGTTGTAGAACGGACTCCCGATACGATGCTTCCCTGATCTTATAGCCTCTCCAAATCGAGTGCCACCCGATATCTATGTTACATATTTTCATAAATGATCTTTCATCTTTTTATGTACCGATAACAGTCTCATTCGGTAACGGTCTACCTGAGCTTTGTATTTTGTTTAACAGCTGTAAAAAGAAATGACATTCGGCTCAAACCAATCATATTATTGTTGTTTGCATCACAAACACACCAAATCATTTTATTGTGGATATATGTTTAATAGTATTGTCTGTCCATTTTTGTTACTTTTTACTACACACTTCTGGGCTGATTGCTTGTTTTTCTGAAGTTAGGAGTAAATCGATTCGCCGAATCACGTACACATAAAAGACGTTCAAACAGCAAAGTCATTCAGTAAACCCCTATCTTGAGCAGCTCTTGAGCCTTATATTTGGCGAAAACTAGTGAAAATGAAATATACTGGATGTGCGTTGTAGTGCAGTGGATATCGGCTCTGAACGAGAAATCGTAGAGCCGATCTCGAATCCCACTTAAATACGTTGCATTCCCATACGCGCAAATACCCTTGGAAAAGCATGAATCCGTCACTTCTCTTTTCAACTATGAGTTAAATAGCAGGACAGATTGAGTTCTATTGCCTTGATTGGCAACCACCCTACCTCAGAAAGTAATGGCAACCTACTACGGGAAAATATTCTAGCAAATCAGTCATGTCTCTTTGGAGACATAATCACCTAAGAGTATGTCATATATGGCACTTGACTGGTTGTTTAATGAGTATTCAAAATGTATAATGTTTTCTGTCTGTGAAGTGGCATACGTGACACACGCCTGGGTGATCATGTCTTTTTCGGTTAATGGCGGACTAGGCAGAAGATATTTCCACAGTTGTTTGCCTTTTCTTTATGTGATATAGTGGTAGTCAACAGTAGCTCAGTCTGCCCTTCTATTCAAACCATAGGTGAAGGTGTCGGCGAAGAATAGATGGATTCATACTTTTCCTTTGGGTATTTGTGCGTCAGTGGGTGTAACAAATCCGACTTGATTTCTCATTCCAAGCCGAGATCCATTACACCACAACCCACATGTTGGTTTTCAAAATATGTCTGTTCTACTGCGGAGATTGTTATCAGAGATGCAAATAATGAATGCCCCCCTGCTTCAACTTTAATTCTAATTCTTGATTCGCAATGATGGATAACCTCTTTGGGAGAATGGCTTAACGGAATCTTTTCACAAAATATTCTCCACGGATCTTTACTAGCTTTGGCGTGGCAAATGCCACTTTTAAATTTCACAGAACATGGAATATTCCACCATCAAGGAAAAAATTCTAAAATGTAAACTGCCATAACACAAGACTGAATTGAACCCGAAACTCCAATTCGTAATACAGAACCTCACCGACCTGACAAGCTGAAAGCCGGAACAATGTTATTTGAAGTAAAATGGATGAAGCACCATATGAAGCTAAAGACCAGTGCTTTTGTAGGCGATTCCAAATTATATCAGCCATTAACTCAATCAGGTAGACATACATTTGAGAAATAGATGAAAAAGTGCGTTAATATGATTTTGATGTTTATTTATCCGAACACGAACGTCATACAGTCAGTCCTTTTGCCTCACTACTTTGAAGTGTTCCAGCCAGCCATTTCATGCAAAGCGATCCTTTCTTCCACTCTTAGCGTGGGTCCCGAACTTCTAGCGTGGCCCTGCAATCTATTGATGAGTAGAGGTGCCCGTAGCCAGGGATCGAAAATGTTAGCAGCTTTTTTGTCTGCTTGTTCCGCAGGGCGTCTTCGTGTGTGCGAGCGGTCATTCCCTTCGCTCTCATCGATGGCCAGAGGTTTAAAATGATTATTTCCGCTTTGTTCAGAACCCAGTGACCGCTTCAAAAGAAATCAGTTTCGCCAAAATTCAATGCTGGACAATTGCGAGATTGGGCGAGTAAGCCGTTTACATGTCATTAATCTATTGTCAAAATGCGCATGGAAACAATCCATCTATATATTTAGCTTCTTCGCAGGGTGGCCGAGATGATAGCACTTACAACTTCTTCTTCATTTAGGTGCCGTGTCCTTTCAGGACCTTGGCAATTATGGCTCTCCACAACTTCCTATTGTTTGTAACTCTTAATAATTTTTGTTTATTTGTTATCTCTCTTAAAACTTGATCCGTCTTCCGTTTAATTAAGCTTGCTAGGTAGGTTATGCTTTGTATTTCTCTGTCACTCTCGGTATCCAGCTTTTAGGCCCTCTTTTCTCGTTATGCGTGCAAGAAATTTCGATTGCCACTTCTTCATGTCGTTTTAGTTTCTATTTCCTTTAAAATTTCCTTTTTTCTCACATGTTCTTTCCAAAGTATTCACAGTATCCTTCAGTAGAACAACATTTGTTCTGTTTCAAGAGATTATCTAGTAGTTAAATAAGATAAAATGCCAGAACTTTAATATCGATGTTCAAAATAATTTTATATGTTCATATTACATATTCCATCCGCCCTTGCATTGAATACTGCTGTTAAATCTGGTCGGGCGACCATCGACAATATCCAAAGGAAAATCTGCAATGTAATCAATACTGACCTGGCAGCTCTACTCCAAACAGGATTTTTTTTTTCGTCAGAATCCATTTTGCACATTTATAAATCTATCACTCATCTATGCATTGAATACTGTTGCATATTTGGTAGGGTACTCCTGTTATCCATTTTCAGGTTCTCGAAAAAAAGTTCAAAGGAGGATCTGCAATATAATCGCTTTTGATTTTACAGCCCTCCTTCAGTCACTTTCTCACCTACGAGATTTGGCTTCGTCTGTCTCTTCTACAACTATTTTCTGCTCCGACGAGCTTAGCTCCCTGGTGCCCCAACTCTGCACGAATTTACTCGAGCTACTAGACTGGCAACTAGGTCCCACCCTTTTACCGTGAAAGCAATCAAATGTAACTGCAACTCCTACTTTCGGTTTCTTTTCTCGCAAATCCCGCCTGTGGAATTCCCTTCCGTATACTTGCTTCTCTGATAGCTACAATCTCCAAGAGTTTAAATGCTACGTCAATTGCATTCTCTTATCTCCTTCAATCCTCGATACTCTCCTTTCCGTTTTTTCTCACGCAGCTATCTTCACGCCAGTGTTTAATCCTTCTCTTACTCATTCTCCGACATTCCCTGTGACCTGTTCCACTTTCTCTTCACTCTCCGCAAATGCAACTTCTAGTGCACTAGTGGCTTTGCTTGGGGTGAAACGATTATAAAAAAAATGTTATTTAAAAGTAAGGAACATTCAGAATTCATTGTTCAAACATTCAGTTTTACTCGAGTTACCGTTTTCTTCACACCCTGGTGATCGGACTACGATCAAAGTGTAGTATCTGTCCTCAGGTGGCTAAACTATATCTATGTTGTGCCACAGTCTGCGGACGAAGCGCAACTTAAAATATCTTTGAGAGGTAACCTGTAACGGGGAAAAATTGCACGCGGTTGTACTTCCATCATTGCACTAAAGAAAGAGATGGGTAGTAATTCGGATGCTAGCGCAAACAATGGTTGCGAGTGTTGGGCTATTTTAGGCCTCAGCCCAGGTGCTAGTGTTCTGTTTCTCCACATTAAACTGACCTATCTATAGATAATGAACATTCTGAGATAGATAGATAGATAGATAGATAGATAGATAGATAGATAGATAGATAGTTGATTTAATAAGCACCGCTTAGATGTTCATTATCTATCTATCTATCTATCTATCTATCTATCTATCTATCTATCTATCTATCTATCTCAGACTGTTCATTATTATAGGATAACAAGTAACACAATAAAAAAATGCAAGTTTCTTACTAAGGCTAAGCTGGAGGGCCCAACAAAAATTCTCCACGGGCCAGAAGTGGCCTGGGGTTTGCCGACCGTTGACATAGTGAGTAAAACTGTAATTTCTTTGCAATGTGTTTGTTCTGTAAAAGGACCTCGTTGCATTAATGTAATGTTCTTATTGTTGAAATTATATACATGTAGTAGGTAGGGATATATATATATATATTGCAATATATTGCATACATATTAAGTTTATAGATAGATAGATAGATAGATAGATAGATAGATAATGAGCAGACAGATAGATATAAACAAACTGAGATAGATAGATAGATAGATAGATAGATAGATTATTTTGTAAGCGCCGCTTAGATGTGTCACAAGGCCGAAAGTATGGAACACTCTGTGAGAATCGAACTCACTACTCAGTTATAACTAGTTCTAGCGAGACAAGCTTACAACCATTACACCACTTAAATTCAGAAAGAAAAAATCTTACATGTTTACACTTCCAATCAGTTAAGATTAGGAAACATTAAAACTATTTATTATAATTGATTATTAATTTATTAATATTATTACGTAACCCCGCCGTCAAAACGTCAATACTTTATTCCTACCTAAATATGGGGTCTATTTCTCCTTGAGTCATCTTTCATTAGCTCTTTCCTCGTGTTTCTTTATTTCTTTCTCTCTTGTCTACCTCTTTTTTATTTCCTCTTTGTCCTCCCCTTTCCCTTTCCTCTTTTTTGATTTCTCTTTTTGTTTTCTCATCTTTCCTATCCCCTTTACCTCGTACGAAAAATTTTGCCAAGTGAATTTTCATAAATTTTCTTTTAAAAACGAACGTTTTTGTGATGCAGTGGATATCGACTTGCAACGACAAATCGGAGAGCCGAGTTCGAATTCCAGTCAAATTGGTTGCATTCAGTTACGTGCAAATACGCTTGGGAAAGTTATTACTCCGTCTCTTTTCTCCAGTTATGGGTTAAATAAGAGAACAGATTGGGTTCTATAGCCTTGGATGGCAACCAGTCTTCCGCAGAAGAAAATGGCAATCTTCTGCCCAGTCAGTCATGTCTATTTCGAGACATGCTCACCCACGCGTGTATCACGTATGGCACTCAGCTGACTATCTGAGGAGACATTGTTCTTTCAATGTCGAAACAAAATGTACACTTTTGTGATAGATTGTAGTTTGTACATGTTCTAAAGTATAATTTATGATATATATATATATATATATATATACACAAATAAATACACAACGGTTTTTAATATATTAGAGAAGTTATATATATATATATATATATATATATATATATATATATATATATATGTGAATAATAAAAAACTCTATATATATATATTCTTGAATACTCGACCGCATAATTAATGCAAAAAATAAAATAATAAAACAAGAGCTTGCGACGTAGTAAAGAGAATGAACCATAGCGACGCTGCATTGCTATTGCCTCTATCTCTATAAGCGTGATTAGCGGGACATATATATATATATATATATATATATATATATATATATATATATATATATATATAACGGTCTTTATTATAATAGGGAGGATTATTATTATTACTACTTGTTGTCGGGTGATATGGAAAATGGTAAAAGACATTTCGTAAACATCAAGAGCAAATGCTTTTATTAATCGATTTATGAAGGAAACACACTATGAATCTGCCGCCGATTCGATTGACATCACGAAACAAAGCGGTGTTAGAGTTATCTATCCAATTTTTTTCATTATAGTTTCATAAAGAAACACAGAGACACACACGTATAGCGACAGCCGGATACGTGCGCGTGTGGGTAAGAGTGCGTCTGTGACTTGACTGATCGATAGACATAAAGAAAAGCAGATTAGTGGTTCGTCAAATCGGTTGATAATGAATAGATGGTGACAGAAATAGATAGATAGATAGATAGATAGATAGATAGATAGATAGATAGATAGATAGATAGATATGAATAGACTAAAATAGATCAATCGATAGATAGCTGATTTTCTAAGTACCGGTTAGACTTAGCACAAAGCTGAAAATACAGTGTACCCAGTATGAATCGAACTCACTACTCAGTTGTTATAGGTTCTAACTAGTCAAGCTTGGTGGCCATTATACCACGCCGAGGTGTTCAGAAAGAAAGGGAGAAGTGAACAAACATATAGATAGTTGATTTACTAAGCACAGCTTAGATGTGGCACAAAGGCGAAAATACGGTGTACCTAGTGTGAATCGAACTCACTACTCAGTTTTAATAGGTTCTAGCAAGTCAAGCTTGTTAACCATTACACCACATTGTGGTGTTCAGAAAGAAAGAAAGAAAGAAAGAAAGAAAGAAAGAAAGAAGGAAATGAACAGATAGATAGATAGATAGATAGATAGATAGATAGATAGATAGATTGTTGATTTAATAAGCACCGCTTAGATGTGGCACAAGGCCTAAGGTATGGGGCAACCAGTGACAATCGTTTTAATAGGTTCTAGCGAGACAAGCTTGCTAACCGTTAGATCATGTCAGGGGTGCCCAAACAGACAGACAGACAGACAGATAGATAGATAGATAGATAGATAGATAGATAGATAGATAGATAGATAGATATGAATGATGGACGGGCGGAAGTGGAGGAATATTAGGTGTCATCGGTATACTGAGCTTTGATATTAGCACCTCAACATGACATCCTCGGTGTGTTCCTTTCTTTATCAATAATAATAATCACCAATAAAATTTAGATCTTGCAAGCCATACATAATTAACCCGTATATATATATGTAAGACTCAAAATTCCTGAAAGATATACTGGCCACAAAATTCAAACCAGAAAGCCTCATTGCGTTCACGTAATCCATAGGGAATCTTTGTTTGATCCAACATTGAATAAGGTAAAACTGAAAAGAAAAACGTAGATAAATCAACGTGAAAACTGAAACAAGTGTTCAATACATGATTAAATGACGTACTCATCATTATCGGCATCACTGGAACAATACTTGGTAGTCTTAGAAAGAGTTAAGAAATTTCAGATTAATTAGGAACAATATAGATCAGTGCATTACTAACAAGATTGGAAAGTGCTAGAGTATTCAGTCGACTTGATGTCACCTGGTCTCCATTGAGAATTATTACTTGTCCAAAAACGCTATTAGATAATAATAATAATAATAATAATAATAATAATAATAATAATAATAATAATAATTATTATTATTATTATTATTATTATTATTATTGCTGCTCTAGGCCAAAGTCTTTTAACTAGGAACCTTCAGGCAAATATTATACATAATAATGTGGATCCAAAATACAGGTTTTGTGATAAATACCAAGTAACAATAGACTGTCTAATCTCAGGATGTTCTGTACAAGCTCCAAATGAATATAAAAATCGTCACGATATTTACATTGGACAATGTGCAAACACTATGGAAATTATGTAAACAAACACTGGTATGAACATCACCCAGCACCGGTTACAGAAATAGAAGATGTCACTATTCTATGGAACTACACCATCTACACAGACAGAAAAATTGAAGCAAAGAGGACGGACATTATTGTTAAAAACCAGAAAGAAAAAACTTGCCTATTAATCGATATAACTTATCCAGCGGATTGTAGCATAGCAGCGAAGAAATTCGAAAAACTGTCAAAATATAAATTGAAACAGAAAAATTGGAAATTGAAATAGAAACAATGTGGAAATTGAAAACAAGAGTTGTGCCAGTGATAGGTGCACTTGGAATGATAAAAAATGAGACACAATAACACATTGAAAAAATCCCTGGAAACCCCAGCTTAAGAGATATACAAACAATTGTCTTTTTAATTACAGCCCACCCACTAAGAAGAATTTTGTGTATGTAACGTTAGGGATGATAGAAAATTCATGATGTGTAGCCATAAAAACACACCACGACCTGCCTTAAGTCTTTCTGCAGACTTGGTAGGTAGTAGTGGCCATAGTAAAAATCGAATTATGATTAAAATTAAATTTGATCCAATCTTTCTTATCAAATCGCACAATGAAGGTCATCTCGAACTTGCATGCCTCCTCATCTTACCGCACGAAGGCTGGCGTCACCCAGGGCTATATCCTAGGCCCGCCGCTCTTTCTGATTTTCATAAATGATCTCCCTGACGTAATCAAATCCCAAATAGGCATCTACACAGACGACGCCACCATTTACTCCCGCATCAGCAAGAAATCTAGCGAGGCGGACAAACATAACCTCGCTCCTGATCTTGGGGTGAAACGATTAAAAAAATGAAAGAAAAAAAAATAATAAAGTTTTAAGAAAATCAGAATAAGGACAGATATAACCTCACTTCAGAAAGCCTGTATTGCTTGGCATTATAAATATTCAGTGTAAATTGTCATCAGTTTCAGCTTGATGGTGAATACACAGAAGAAGAAGAACAAAAACAAGTACAAGGAAGTGGAGGAGGACGATTAAAGCCAAGTTCTAATGTTATCACTTTTTCAGCTACGATATATTATATCGGAATTATATTTTGTCGAAATACCACTTGTGGTATAGTTGACCTGATGAGGAATAAGGCGAAAAAATCCTGTTTCCCCTTCTTTCTTCCTGTGTGTGTGTGTGTGTGTGTGTGTGTGTGTGTGTGTGTGTGTGTGTTTCACTACGCTTGTTAATTTCGGGAACGTCAGTCATGAAGTTTAAAAAATGAGTTCTTGTTGGCAATGGCGGCTAATCAGTCATTAGTAGGGTAAAATATATAGCAACCTTTTTGACATTGTTTTGACTATAAAATTCAGATCAGCTCCGGCGTATTGACTTGGACGGCTGCGAAGTCGAGAGGCGCCACTACAAAGAGCGAAAGAAAAAAAATCTCTCAACAGAAAAATAGGAGATTCGTGTCAGGAGAATAGAAATTTTCATGAGTTTTATGGGTGATGGGAGGAGTCTTTGAAATGACACTGAGTGAGAGAATGAAATGAAAAAAAAATGAAAAACATGGAAGTTTGTAGAACTAAAGTAATGAAAGAAAAAAGGAATTAAAAGGTAAACACATCTACTCTATCTGCGGTTTTATTTATCCACTCTTAACCCGAAAATTAGATAATTCTCTATTTTTGTTTAATAATGGTCCCCTGCCCAAGAATAATGTTGCTGGAAATTTGGTTATACTAAAGTGAAGCCAAGAAATATTACCGTTTGAACAAAAATGGAGCAAATGTGGCTTTTACGGATGTAAAGAGCAATTAATTATTAATAGGATGATCTTGGGAAACTGTTTCAGTTCAAAGAAAAATCTTAGTCCTAGCTGGATCGTAAGTCGTTCGATAGTGTACCACATTCCTGGATCTTAAAGTCCTTAAATATGTACAAAGTATCACTCATTACCATCAATTTCATCAAACAATGTATGTTGATATGGAAAACAACCCTTTATCTCAATCATATAAATAGAACCTATAAATCTGGTGAAATAAACATCTACAGAGAAATATTTCAAGGTTACACTTTGTCTCCGTTATTAATTTGCAATATCACTAATGATATTAATCAGCCAACTGAAAGAATGTAGTGATAAAATAACTCAAAAGAAAATAAGCCGTCTATTTTACATGGATGACCTAAAGTTGTATGCTAGGAAGGACAATGATCTTGAAGGTCTTCAGCAAACTGTAAAATTGAAAGCTTTAGATTAAAATCCTCAATTCAGTCATAATTGACAAGAATGTTCTGAAAAGTTCTATGCTTTAGTTCTGCCAGTTTAAATCTTTGCACCTAGGACCCGTTACACCAGGTATACAGGTTCGAATCATCTTCTTTCCTTTCATATTCCACTGGTAAGAACTAAGAAGGAAGTTTCATTCGAACAGCTTCTTCGTAAGAACGAATTCGTTTAAATTACTTATATTGTTCGGACTATTGCTCTCATCTTTATTGCTATTATTGCGAAGTTTCGACCGTTTTACGCTCCAGCTTTCTTCAGGTGTTTGGAATTTTGAACCGAACCTTTTATTACAATCACTGAGGACACATGGCGCAGTGGATATAGACGTTGGCGAATTCCAGTGAGTTAATCCAAAGACTTGTGAGTTCAATGCCAGGTTACGGCTAGTGGTGAACTTAGAGAATTAAGTTAAAGGGAGATAACTACATGACTACCAACATGTATTTGTGCGCAATCGAATGCAAGGAATTCTACTGGAATTTGAACTCGGCTCCCTGATTTACTGCTCCGAGTTTCATGCTTGAACGTAACAAAATGTTTTAAAATTAAAATAAACGAAAATATATGCTTTCTTTTTTTGTGGAAACTGATAATTTTTTTTAAGTAACCATATCGCCCCAAGGAAGGCAGTTTACTGCAACTGGTGCGCAGGGGGTCACATAGGAGGAAAGTTATGAGAAAGAGTGACAGGTTATAGAAGGTGTCAGAAAGTGGGTAAGGGAATGATGAGAATGCTGATGAGAGTGAAGTGGACAAAGAAAGAAGCATGAGAGAGGGGGATGCTGATTAGTGAGATAGGAAATGACTATTGACTTTACCTTTAAATTCTTAGAGATTGTAGCTGTCGGAAAAGAAAGTAAACGGAAGAGAATTCCACTGGCAGGAAGTGCGAGAAAAAAAAAACTGAGGGAGTAGAATTTAAACAAAACAAAGAAGCAGTTAAGATTTCTCATAAAAATATGATCCGCATAATGTTGAAACACAAACATCCACACTATTTACACTCCACACCGAACCCTTTATTCAATCTACACTCAGAGATTGAATAAAAATACCGGTTCAAATTTCCATTAATGTTACCGTGTTCAACAAGTAGTACCGAAAGAGAACTGGAGAATCTCAGCCAAAATGTGTATGTGACAATTAATAATCTCAGAAATACAGACAGATAAAACAAAATCAATTTTAAAAAATTCCGAAACCTTTAAAGCTGAATTTTTGTCTGATCTGGGTGCGTCATGTTTTGCAAAAGTTTTTCAAAACTATATTTGCAAAAATATGAGTATATATTCTTTCCATATTGAAAAAGATGATACTCAGAAAGAAATAAACCTAAAAAGATTACTTAAATATTTATAACACACCTTTTTCTTTATTGTGTGGGAAAGCATGAAAAATAACAATTGGCAAGTTTAGTCAGAAGGAAAACTTAGTTTTCTACAGTCATTTGAATTCGTACATTTCCCGTGATTTTCATTGTAAAAATGGTTTTCATATTCACTGGATTGATTACCGCTTCTTGTAATATATCCAGCGATGTACACGAACGCCATTTTTATTTCATCATAATGAGATGGTTCTAAATTTTCCTGATTGCGTAATATTTTTAACCTTACCCACAAAGTTCATAACCACAAGATGTACGTTGACAATCTGAATAAGCATCAAAAGCATCAATATTTACATTTTTATTTAAAAGTAAAGATGTCTGCATAATACGCAGATCTTCTTTATAAAGCTAGCAGTATCATTCTCATCTTCAATTAGACAGAGTAAAAAGTGCATTATATGTTGTTTTTCTCTAAACACTCTGAGGCAACCAGAAATTAGTTGGCTTTGGAGCAATGAAAATTTCATTTAAATCTGAAAGTTTATCTCTACTTTCATATTCAAAACGATATAATTGGTTAAATTTTGCCCATTTTGCGCCATTATCATTAAAAATTAGTTCTGCTGTCTTTTCTGTGAGCCACAATTTGCAAATATTTTTATCAGATGAACATATAAAAGACTTAACATCAGCTGGTAAAGAACTGATTGAACTTTTAACTCACTCTGTTCAAATAAAAAGGCTGATTTTAATTTTGAAATTGGAATCAGTTTTGTAAGAAATTTTGAACGTCAATAAAGACGTATCAACGTTATACCAAGTTCTGTTTGAACAAGAAGAGATGGATTGTCGACTGACTTACCAAATAGTTGTTTTTCATAGTATAGTAACATTTACTTGATATATACTTCTTCATGGAGAATTTTTTTTATTTTTTGGCAGGCATTAAGAGTTTTAAAGCTGATAGAAAAAGTTGATTTTTCATTAAATTTTGAAACTTTTCATGATATTCTTCTTAAAGTTTCTTACTATTGGTGGTAATTGAGAATCATATCTGAATCTATTATACAATTACTGTAAATGTTGCATGGCACTCAAAAGTATTTGCTATATCTGTGTTTCATTCTATTCTAACTACTTTGGTGGCCATTACTGAAAAATGCTGACTCAAGATAACCTTCTTGTGATCAAATGCTATAGAATTAAAATATCGAATAATTTCTTTTAATGTTAACCAAGTACCAACTGTATTTATACGGCTTTTGGACAGGCTGCTAATAGAAAACTTTTGTAATGAAAGATTTCGAACCGCATTTTTTTATAAATTATCAGCATAAACTTTTAACAAATGAGCAGTTAAAATATTTTCAGCTAAAAATGATACAGCTGAACAAAGTTATTTTTTGTTGATTAGATTTTCTTTAAAATTTTTATAATTAATTTTATGTAATTTTAAAAATAGTGTTCATTTCGTCATCAGTTTGATTTTAACTAGTAATGAGATTTTCTCGAGCAGTGGGTTCTTTTAAATCCCTTTGAACAGCAGAGGGTGTTTGACTTTTTGGCAAACCTGGCCATACAGCTGGGGAATCTTTGGGGCGGATTTTTCCATGAACTTTTATGACATTAGAATTTGAATACTTATGGGGTTGACAGATAACTATATCTTTTGTAACATTAAGGTTAACATTTGGAACTATTTTTTCTCTCGATCTTTATCGGATTTATCTTTTGAAAACAATAAAGTAATATTCATTTTACACAATTTTGTTTTGCTGGCTTCTGTAATTTGTTTTGCAACCAACGACACAACACTTCCTATGAATTGCTGGAAACTAGGTAATATCTGAAATTATAGCTTAAGCTTTTTAAGCAAAATTAATTCTTTACTGCTTCAATTTAGGGATAAAAATTAATTATAATTTTAATCCCAAATTTTACATTCCCTCGAAAACAATAAGTTAAAAACAAAAGTTTTAAAGGGTTTGCCTTAAAATGAGAATTCACCTTTGAAGTTGATTTTTTTTTCATATTGGTTTAGGGGTGTACTGTTAACAAAGTTTTGCAAAATATTACATCATCTTTTAATTAATTATCGAGTTAATTAAGTATCCAAATTTCTGGCACTTGTCAAACTAAGATCAGCTATTGTCTAGCTTTCTCCCAGAGTTCTGCTTCTTCTGGCAACACCTTCCCAGGGGACTGATGGTTTTTCCCAGTTCCTGAGATGGCCCGCAAGGGCAATGTCAACGGAAGAGTGCTTTGGCTATTTTTCAGATAATGCCTTGTGGTGGGGCATTTTATCTCGGCCTTCTTGTACCAAAAATTAGTTCCGTTCTTAATTTGAGTAAATGAATAAATAAATAAGTACATTAGAAGATCCTGGGAAAATGACTTAGCAACAACAAGGATTAATTTTCATTCACCGCATTTTTAGAATATCGAATTAAATACATAAAATTCTATTATATGAAGTTTACGTAAAAATCATTCTTAAATGGCATTTTTATTAATTTTGTAATGAGAGTATGATGTTTGGTTCTATTTTAGGGTTTAACGTAAAATTTAAAAACATTAACCTAAACCTTAATATTTGTTTGTTTATTTTACCTTAGAGTAAAACAGAATTAATAAAAAAATTCTATGAATGCATTTGTTTTTTATGAATAAGAATAATCTCAGAGAAAAAGTAATTTTGTAAAATAATTATGGTAAATTTATTTTTAAATTTCGAAATATAAGTTTGAGTTTGATTTTTGTTTAACGACATATCAACCTCTGTGGGTTATTTAATGCCAAAAGTTTGGGGTTTTAAGGTACTTTTTTTAATGTTCAGTTATAGTCAGAAGGTTGATTTGGTCAGATTTTGATGAAAAATGTTTTTTTATTTTTTTTCCTTTATTTCATAAAAATGTATTGCTGGTAATAATTTCCTTCAAAAATGTATATTTTTCCACAAAAGTCTATCTTCATGTATATATTTCTATAAAAGCCTATTTTTATACTTTCATAGTGTTTTGACCCCAATTTGGGGGTTACTATTTGCCCATAGCTGGGACCCTAACAGGTGCTACCACTCCGGGTCAGAGTGGACCTGGGAATAACAGCAATTAAGAGGTGGTTCCATGTTCTTCACAACCTCCCAATCAGAAGCCTTGCTGCCGGATGCAGTTTACCGTCATACCTAGAACCAAAAAATATAAAATAAGTGTAGAAAAACGTACATATGTCAAAAACAAGACACTAACTTTACGTAACATTATTTATTAATGTCATTTTTCTCATAACTTTCAATAAGAATATCATTGCAGTCCACTCAATA
Source organism: Ascarosepion bandense (assembly GCA_037127315.1). Classification (NCBI taxonomy): domain Eukaryota; kingdom Metazoa; phylum Mollusca; class Cephalopoda; order Sepiida; family Sepiidae; genus Ascarosepion; species Ascarosepion bandense. Next base: position 5,825,697 of record JBBBDQ010000738.1, read on the forward strand.
ACAAAATAAAATGTTGTAAAAAAAAGAATCATACTTTTAACTTTTAGAAACAAATATACAGAACGTAAAAAAAGAGAATTCGTTTTTGAAGCGTAGCTGTTTGCTTTCTTTTTTTCAAGAACATTGAATAAAAAATGAAGAGAAAAATAGTGAATCTTTTTACATTGTAAGTGACTGTTAATCTTAGTTTTTTTTATCATACTTTTTAAAAACTTTGGAAGACCCTGGACAAATGGACTGAGCAGCAGATTTAATTTCGTTCATACTCACAGCGTTTTTACAATATCAAAAATAGATATTGAATAAGATATTTAGAATTTAATTTTAATTCTGTACCATTAAATTTATGCAAATCCTTCTTAAATGTTTTTCATTAATTTTGTTATGAAAAAATATTGCATTTGCTTTTATTTTATGTTTAATGGTAGATTTAAAATAAACTAAAATAGTTTAAAGTTTGCAATAAAAATACAAATTACTCATAAATGAATTAAATTGTATTAAAGAATAATTCTTATGAGTAACAATATCAAAGAAAGATATCAAAATTGTTTTGTGACCATTGACAGATAATGGCATTTTATTTGAACCTTCGCAATAAAATAAGAAGCCTGTAAAAATGTCTAAGCCTCAGGGAGAAGCGAAGTGCGTTTACTTGTTCGTCTCTTCTTTTTTTTTTTTGTGAGAATAACCATAATAAACTTAAATTGAAAATTGTTAAGCAAACGTAATGGGGAAACTACTTAATAAACTTTTCGGGTTTGTTTATCAATTTTATTTAATTTTTATCTCTACACAACGCAAGGTGCGATGAATAAATTGTCTCCAGTTTGTGGTTTAATTTCACGCATGCGTATGGTTTGCTTTTGATTTTGTTGACTGCACAATGTAGTAGGATCAGTTGGGAACCGTCTGTTAGTAAAAGAGCATTATGCCGCACTTCACTCTGCCAGAAATTTGGAAACGGCATGCTATACTGCTTAGCATTCGCGCCGAAAACACCCATACGATCATTTCAGAATGTTTGGATGTCATTCTGAGGACAGTGCAGACTATTAGGAAAGAGTTGAATGAGTATAATGGTGAATAAAAATGAGTAATCAATACTAATGGTGACGTTATACCTCTATTCTTTTTCCCACAGAGCCTCAGACAAAGCTTTTTGGTATTCCCTAATAACTTTAAAAGAAGTGAAACTTATTAGGTTCCAATTTATTCTTCATTTTATCATTCGTTCGGATTGAGATCAATATTTGGTCAGTGTGTGTGTATGTGGGTTGTAGTGTGCGTTGTGGTGCAGTGGGCATCAACTCAGAACGAGAAATCGGAGAGACAAGTTCGAATTTCAGTTGAAATCATTGCCTTCACTTACGCGCAAATACCTTTGGGAAAGGTGTTAATCCGTCCCTTCTCTCCAATTATGGGATAAATAACTGGGTAGCTTGGGTTATATAGCCTTGGTTGGCAACCAGTCTACGGCAGAAAGTAATATGCAATCTACTGCGGGAAAATCTTCTGCCAAGTCAATCATGTCTCTTTCGAGACATGATCTTTCTAGTGTGTATTACTTATCGCACTTAATTGACTCTACTTGTGGGTACCTCAGTATGCTGTAATGGTTAGCAATCTAGTGTAGTTATGACTGAGTAGTGAGTTCGATCCTCACTTTCGGCCATGTGTCATATTTAAGCTAGTCACATGCTGAGATAGTTCAATGCCGAGATAGTTCAACATCTTACTGCTCATGAACTAATCTGTATGGATTCCACTTTGCCAGGTCTACTGCCGATATGCTAACGACCACCATGGAGTACATATACCAGGCCCACGATAAGTCCAGCGGGTCTCGTGCTGTTGCCATGGATATATCAAAGGCTTTCGATAGGGTTCGTCACGTTGGCCTTCTGCGCAAGCTTCAGGGCTATGGTATCACTGAACGCTTGCATGATCTGATCCAATTTTTTCTATCTAACCGCATAATGAATGTCGTCTTAAATGGGCATACCTCCACATCCTACCACACGAACGCTGGTGTTCCCGACTCTCTTTCTGATCTTCATAAATGATCTCCCAGACGGATCAAATCCCAAGTAGGCATCTAAGCAGATGACACCACCATTTACTTCCGCATCAGTAAGAAATCTGGTGAGGCGGACAAACATAATCTCGCTGCTGATCTTGAGAAAGACCTCCACTCAGTGATGGAGTATGGTAAGAAGTGACTCGTAAATTTCAATGCTTCTAAAACGAAACTGCTATCAACCATCACAGGCAATCTCTTCTGCATCCCCACAAGTATGGACCAAGCGAGTCTCTATGAAAGCAATATACTGCGCCTCCTCGGCCTTACTCTATCTTCCTACCTCAATTGGAATCATTATATTGTACAACCAAATGCAGGCGACAATTCTCCCCCAGTACCTTCTTTTCTCGCACTTCCCGTCTGTGGAACTCCCTTCCATATACTTGCTTTCCTGACGGCTACAACCTCCAGGAATTTAAATGCAATGTCAATTCCCATCTCTTATCCACTTGACTCCAGTCCTTTCTACATCACCCCGTGTATCTTGTTATTTTTCTTTCTCACTCTACCTTCGCAACTGTCTTCACGCCTGTGTTCCCATCCTTCTCTTGCCCTTTCTCTCTCACCCCTGTAACTGGTTCGTCTTTCTCTTCACTCTCCTCCTGCCTAAATTTTTACTCTCTTATGTAGCCCTCTGCGCATCAGTGGCGGTACCACCTTGCTTGGGGTGAAACGATTAAAAAATAAAAATATTGTTGTGTGTGTTTTGTGAACACTTACTTATTTAGCAATGACTTTTACCAAAACCTGGAAATACTCTTGTGGATACTGTTTCGAATAAATATTCTTGGAGTCAGGTAATTGTAACAAAGAAGTATTAGCCTTTCTGTTAATGACTTAGGGAAAGAAACATTAATCTTCCGTTCGCTGACCCTTTAACGATAACGATACTTCTGTGCGCCCGAAGCAAAGAATTACAATTTACCCACACCAGACTAAAAAAGAAAAAAACAAAAATCACAAACAAAATTTTCCTGACCCTGATCGTCAAAATTCTAATTTAGTATACAGTTTCTAGAAAGTGATATTTGTGGTATGATAGAATTTCAACGCGTCCTGGGTTGATATGCGTGGACAAATCTGTTGTTGATGATTTATATTCACTAACAATTCAGATAGATAAAGACAAACATTTTAAAATTCACAGCCCATACACTTACACTTAATAACGTAATTTTATATATATATATATATATATATATATATATATATATATATATATATGTGTGTGTGTGTGTGTGTGTGTGTGTGTGTGTGAATTATACATATTTTTCAAATAATTATAACAAAACCCGTTTTTTAAACCATCATCACAATGTAGATTTTACCGAGTTTATCTTTGTAATTTACCCCTGAGAATGAGCTTAGAGAAGATTGAAAGTATTTAGATAGGGAACAGCTATGGTGCTTCCTTGGTGAATTTCATCTTCTCATTAAGAAACCGTTTATAGAGTCGATAAAGATCATTATAAAATAAACAAACATATTATGTCTATATTATCCATTGAAACATCTTTGAGTGAATAAGAGGTAAAAAATCTCAGCCGATCGTCGATAGCTTAGGGATAGTCTCCCTGACTGAGAATTAAATCGGTCGAGTTTCGATCTTGGCTGGAAGCCATCAGATGACTAGCCTTACTGATGAGCTGCGAAACAGGCTTGTATGTGGAAGACTATATATATTTATATATAATGTGCGTATTTAGGCAGCAAAAGTTTTTAAGGCAAATATTATGAAAGAAAACAGATATGGTGTGTTGATTAATTCCATTGATCAGCTTTAATTCCAAGTTACGAATAATCCTTCTCCGATGAGGTGGAAGATCAATAAGAAATTGTACAAACCTAATCTGTTTTAAGTTTTCGATATTCTTAAGTCATCCTCAGAGTAAGTAGAGACAAATGTTGTGTTTCTGATAGATGTAGTGACAATTTTAAAAAGTGTTGTAATATAGGCGGCGTGTAAAGTGTGAAAAACAGTCATCTATACGTAAAAAAATTATTAGTATAAGAACTCGCATCCTCAAATTTATATCTATCTATCTATCTATCTATCTATCTATCTATCTATCTATCAGTTTAAAATCATTTGTTTCTGATGAAAGGCCGAGGACGGTCTGAAATATCAAATATAATAATAGAAATAAATAAATACTGTCAAAAAATACATTTTTAAACTTACAACTTTTTAGTAGTTTTTCCTATACATATAAAGACAGTATACGTGGATCATCACTATATATATTTATATATATATATATATATATATATATATATATATATATATATAGAGAGAGAGAGAGAGAGAGAGAGAGAGAGATACATAGATACATAATTTTTATGTACATATATATATATATATATATATATATATATATATATATATATATAACAAAACGAAAAATGGTAAATACACTGTCTTCTGATGTGTTCTGCTATCTCACGCAATTTCATTTTACGATCGGCCAAAACGAGTTTGTGGATTTTTTTGTGTTTGTGTTTTCCGAGAAAATTGCAGATTTTAGGTGACTTGAGCGTTTAGCATCATTTATGTCTGTACGACTACGTTTAAAGTCAGCATACCACCTCTTAACCATTGTTTGCAACGAAGCAGTGTTCGAATAACACTTATCAAGTCACTGCTTTGCTTGAACAGTATTTTTCCTATCAGAAAGCAATGCATTATCAACACACGAAATTCAGATTTTTCCATTGTTTTGAAATTTGCAACAGTAGTGTCACTTAAATAACTGTAATTTGTAAACTAATTGTAATTATCCAATTAGTCCCAATATTTTTTACGTGACATTTAAAGATAAGTATTTCATAAAAATCATATGGATTTTTTTATTAGTGGCGCCATCTATATGTCAGGCCTGGAACATATTGAGTGATGTGCTACATATATATATATATATATATATATATATATATATATATAAAATAAACGCACCTTACGCCACAACACCGTTTGCCCACATCATCACACTTCTCCTTTCTGTGAAATTAAGTTTGTTTCTACCTACCCTAATGATAAAATAAAAAGGTGGAAAGCTTTTTTCTTTATTTCTTTCGAGGTTAACTTTGGACAATTTCTGACGGAATTTCCTCCTTATAGAAAAAGGATTATTCATAATTTAATGAAGCTGATCAATAAAATTCATTGACACAAAACTTCTTTAGTCTTTTATAATATGCATATGTACAGGTTTCATTAAAGATGTCTGGCAAGTTACTGCTATGTATATTCATTTTTTTTTCTTTTCTGGACATTGTGCGTGTATGAACTATCCAATTGATTTTTAGATCCAAGCGTTTTCGGCTATTCTCTTAGTCGTTATTAAATCCGAAGGCACATTTGGATAGCGAATGATGCCTTTCAAAAGATTAGCAAAATATTAAGAAACAGAAAAAAATCGTTTAAAACAAAGAAAATGTACTAAACTGTTATGAAATATCAGTCCTCTTCTATAACAGACAATGTTAGGTAATATCATCATAGATGAATAAGAGACTTGAAGCAACAGAAATTAGATTCTACAGAAAGGTACTGAGAATATCATGGGCCTATCATGTAAGCAAAATCGATATTCTAGAGACAATGGAAACCAAAAAGAAGTTATAATTAACACCAGGAAATGATAGTTGAAATTTATAGGATAAATAATGATGAGAGAGGGCTTGGAATGTCTGATATTAACCGGATTGTTCGAAGAAAAGAGGGCCAACGCTTATCCCACCTAGCGAGAAAAAAATTAGTAGTAATTCCTCTTTTATACAGGTTTCATTGAAGATGACTATTATGCCTCAGTGATTTTTTTTATTTATTTCTTTACTTAATATGTAAATGATGTTAATTTAGTTAAGCACAATGAGGATGTGTCCATAATTTATATTACTTAGAGGTGTGTTTTTTTTTTTGTTTTTTTTTGTAAGTTTTCTGTTGTGGTGCAGTGGATATCGGCTTAGAACGAGCAGCCGAAGAGGCAAGTTCGTATTCCGTTTGAATTTGCTGCATTTATTTTCGCACAAATTCTCTTTGAAAAGGTAATAGTTTATTACTTCTTTTTCTATGGTTGAATCTCAGAACAGGTTCTTTAGTATATATATATATATATATATATAAAGCAATCGGAGTCTAACCGTACTGATGAGCTGTGATACGGCGAAACAGATCTGTCTACGGATGACAATATATATTTACGATATAATATTTACGCTCTCACACCCTGATTGAGCACTCTGGGAAAATAGTAGATTTTGATAAACAGTAGCTACTCTGGCATGTACGCATCGCTCATTCGGTGAAATGAATTAGAGCGCTCTAGCTATTGGGCGCGTATAATGATATGCGCTAAAAAGTATGCCTACTTCCACCGAACGCCCATAGCCCAGGGATAGAGTCGCCGCCTGACGCCATTTCGGTGGGGTTTCAATCCTGGGTAAAAAAGCAATAGGAGTCTAACCGTACTGATGAGCTGTGATACGGCGAAACAGATCTGTCTGCGGATGACAATATATATATGGTGCGATTAATTAATTTTCTTCTAAATTCAGTCAGTTAAGTGCCATACGTGAGACACGTTTGGGCGATCATGTCTCGAAATTGACATGACTGACTGGGCAGAAGATTATCACACAGTAGGTTGCCATTGCTTTCTGCGGTAGACTGGTTGCCAGCCAAGGCTATAAAACCCAACCTGTCCTGTTATTTAACCCATAACTGGAAGAAAGAGACGGATTAATACCTTTCCCAAGGGTATTTGCGCGGGAGTGAATGCAATGAATTCAACTGGAGTTCGAACTCGGTTCCCCGATGTCTCGTTCCGAGCCGATATCCACTGCACCACAACACACATCCTCTTCTTCTAAATTACGCTGGAAAAAATAACATTAACATCTCATTTTAACAAATATATTTCCCAAAATTCCATGAAACTATCTTAGAAAATGAAAAAAAAAATTCTCAGTATTCTTGACAGGCTCCAAAGTGATGTGATAGGTACCGACTTGACGGATCGAGTCCAGCCACTTTCCCACTGACGGGATGTGGCTTTCCTCTGTTTGTTTTATAAGTATTTTCATGGTTTCTGCTTTAACGAACTTAAGTCACTGGTGCCCCTGCAACAGGTGTTTACACGTGCAACCTGACTGGCAACTGGGTCACCACCCATTCGCAGTTAGATCAACCAAATGCAGATGACAATTCTACTCCTCCAGGTTCTTTTCTCGCACTACCCGCTTGTGGAACTCACTTCCATATTCTTGCTTTCCTGACGGTTGCAACCTTCAGGCATTTAAATGCAATGTCAATACCTATCTCTTATCCACTTGACTCTAGTTCTTTCTACTCCACCCTGTATATCTTCTCTCCACCTTTGCAACTGTCATCACACCTGTATTCCCATCCTTAACTGGTTCGTCTTTCTCTTCACTCTCCTTCTATTTTTTTTTTTACTCTTATACAACCCTCTGCACATCAGTGGAAAAAAATCCCTGGAAACCCCAGCTTAAGAGATATACAGAAAAATGTCTTATTAAGTACAGCCCAAACAATAAGAAGAACTTTATTTATATAATGCTAGGGATGTTATAGGAGATAGAAAAAATGATATGGAGCCATAACAACAGACCACGACCTGCCTTAGGTGTTTCCGCAGAGTTGGTAGGTAGTGCGACCATAGCAGATATCGAATTATAATGAAAAATGTCATAATAATAATAAAATAACTGAGTCGTAGATAGCCCTTTAATGAACATTCGAAATAAGTTTTGTTCTTCATAAAACAGACATCACTTTGATGAACACTGACCTTTCTGTTAAGCAGTTCTTTGCTGATACAAAATAATATTTACCCCATCTAAGTTGAATATCTTAAGAATTTCACACGCAGAGACTTTTTGCCAAACCCAATAGAAGTGAGACATTAAATTGGAAGTTATATCTGATCAGTATTTCGTTTGTCCATGGTGGGTAAAGATGAAACGAACCACGAATAAGACATGCATGCTAGTGTTACTAAATTTTTCGACCTGCATCGTCCATTGCCCGTGACCATACTCTGTATGCTCCACACATAAATGCCATTTTCAAGCCAACGGTCTTTCACACCGTCTGATCGGCCATCTTATTAAACCGTCGTAAAAGCGACCAGCGCCATGTGTCCCCTGCTTCACATTAGCCATCGATCTCTCGCACGAACACTCTTCGCACTGACCGAGTCTCGTACATTATGTGACGCGACACTGGTCACAGATTTCATGATCTGCTGACCCTTGAGATCTTTCCGACATCGCGCCACTCTCTTGCTTGCCCCCAAGATGCCGTTCTGGTGGGAATGGTGAGGTCTCGTGTCAGTAGCAATCATCCAAGCCGAACTAGCGGAAACAGAAGCCAATTGATAGTTCTAGTAATCTTTTGCTCTGAATTTAACGACGGTAGGTGCCGCATTCCAATGAAATATATAACGCTTTTGTTTGGAAAAATAGTATCAATCGAAAAAGAAAAACAACAAAAGGTTTACAAAGCAATATATATATATATATATATATATATATATATATATATATATATATATGTTATAAGATCTGTGAGTTGTGATTTTTACTTTTTATACTCACTAGAAAGATTCTTGTTTTTGCAGTTTTTCTTCCAGCAGTCTTTTTTTTTTTACATTTCCCCCATTCCATCATTAAATTATTTTTAACCGTAGTTACTCATTTACGCCAAGGCGTTTTCTCACTTTGCGAATTGCTTTAATGTTCTATTTAGGCTGCCAACCATACTTCTGATGAGGTGTTAACCGAAACTTCTTCCTTAAAGGAAATAAATCCTGTGGTATCAGACTTATATATATATATATATATATATATATATATATATATAAAATAAAAGCTCTCCATCTGTATCATTTTTTAATATTAAAATATTAATATTAATTAGGATCGGGTCTTTGGGATTTAACTTCCTGCTTTTCCTTTTGGATTAAAGTTATTTAATATATATATATATATATATATATATATATAGTCATCCGCTGACAGATCTGTTTAGCTTTATCACAGCTCATCAGTATGGTTAGACATCCGACTGCTTTTTACCCAGGATTGAAACCCGACGGCATTGGCGTCAGTCGGCGATTCTACTTCTGAGCTATGGGCGCTCGGTAAAAGGAGGGAATCTTTTAGCATATGATGTATCATGCGCCAGTAGTTAAAGTGATCTAATTCATTACTGAATGAGCGATGCGCAGATGCTTGAGTAGCTACTGTTTTTTCAAAGTCTTACATTCTTCCAGAATTAATATATATATATATATGTATATATATATATATATATATATATATATTACACGGTCATGTCACGTTGGATACACCGGCTCCCGCTCGATCACCGAAGTTAAGCAACGTTGAACTTGGTCAGTACTTAGGTGGGTGACCACTTGGGAATACCAGGTGCTGTTAGCATTCACGGATGTGCGGTGGATGTTGGCTTGGAGGGGGAAATCGGTGAGCCGAGTTCCAATTTCAGTCGAGCACGCTGCATTCACTTGCGCACTGGTACCCTTGGGAAAGGTATTAATCCGTTCGTTCCCTCCAATTATGGGTTAAATAATTGAGGTCTGCTGTTCGTGCGATTTGTGGCAGTCATCTGCACCAATTGTTTGTTATCAGCAGTTCCAAGAAGTGTGGATGGTACTACACAATGCCTTCATCACTATAAAACAAATCTCTGTGTGGTTGTCTTGCTGGAAAAAGGTTGGACCCTCATACGTTGAACGCGACGGGAGAATCCATTATATATTACACACAGGGAGATTGTTGTAAAAGGTACACCAAAATATTTAAAAAATGTGGTCATTATCACATAAGGTGGTAAAGTGTTGTGGATGTTCATCTCCAATTTATTATGTCAAATCTTAACGCAAATCTTCGTCGCTAATTTGTTGTAGAGTTGTTGTGGCGAACCTCGCTGCAAAGTTGTAGTGACCAGTATGGTCGGAAGTAAGACACGGAACACAGGAGGTAGGTTCAAAACTGTGTATTAGTATAACAAAAACATATGTAAAAGGTAAGTGTTAGTAATTAAGTAAATAGAAATAAGTCAGTCCGAACGGTACAGTTACGTTGCGTATTGCCTGAAAAGTAGCTAGCTTTAACTGGAGTACTAACTGTCGACTTTAACTGCTGCACTTAACAGCATTTAATTGCCTCTCCACATAAGACCAAATGTGGTACACAACCTTTTTAATGTGGGTAATCTGGGCCATATAGCCCGGGCAAAATTTATTATCTAATTTTTCCCATACGAGATATTACCCTTGGAGTCTCGACTGGGTTATTACACTTCGTCCGTCGATAATGTGCAAGACAGAAGAGAAACTGCCGTGGTGATCTGCGTCCCGGAAGTTACGCAGGTACTTATATATAACAAGAGGAAGGGTCCATTCCTCGTAGAAAGGCACCATAACATAAAGCTAAATATGATTAACATTTTAGTCGTTCGCGAAGCCTGAAACCGGCCGCGACTCGAGTTTCATGCACGTAAGTGCAATCCTTAGGCAGCCGAAATCATAATTATTACCATCATTGTTAACTACCTGATGAAAAATTGATCTTTCAACATCGACACAAAATGTATAATTTTGTAGTAGTAATTTTACATGTCTTTACATGTCCTAATATAATAATTTATAATAAATAAATAAACATATATTTTTTAATCGTTTTCACCTCAAGTAAATCAGTACTGCCACTGATGCGCAGGATGCTACATAAAAGGAGAATATAAGTTTCCATAGCAGGAGAGCAAAGAGAAAGCGAAACAGGTTAAAGGGGGTGTCAGAGAATGGGCAAGAGATGGATGAAAATACTTGTGTGAAGAGAGTTGCGTGAGAGTAGAATGAAAAGGGAGAAGAGCAAGATTCAGTGGGTGTTGAAGAAAAGATAAGAAAAGGACGAGAGTCAAAGAGACAGAAGATGGCAATTAACGTTGCATTTAAACTCTTGAAGATTGTAGTTATCAGGGAAGCAAGTATAAGAAAGGGATATTTGCAGGTGGAAAGTACGAAAAAAGAAGCCGGTAGAGTAGAAGTGACGACTGTATTTGGTTGTTTTGACTGTAAAAATGTAGGACCTTGTTAACAATCTGGTTGTTCGAGTAAATTCTTGTAGAGAGAACACCAGGGAGTTAAACTTATCGGAGTAGTTATGAAAATATTTATAGAAGAGACGTCGGTGAGAAAATGGCAGATCCAGATCAATCACAATGCAGATTCTCTTCTGGATCCTGTCGAGAACTCCGAGATGATTAGCAGGGGCACCCAACCAGATATGATATTCAATGCATGGTCGGATAGTTGACTTGTATATGTGCAAAATGAACTCATGAGAGAAAAACTTCTTGGCCCGACACAGTGAACCAACCTTCTTAGGAGAAGCTATTGATTCAATGTAGTCGTTCCACAAGGTCTGCAAGCAAAGCACTCGGCCTTGTCCGCTGTGGCTGTGAGGACCTCAAATTTATTGATTAAAAAAGGGACGGAGGATTTGCTCATGTTCAGCACACACTTGAAGAGCCGCCAGTTGTCTTTGGAGCTGAACTTGCAAGCTGCCATACGCTGCTTCATCCTCTCAGCAAACAAGAGCTTAGCGTCATTTAAGATCCTCACTACGAGCAGAGGTAAATAAGCGCCTATTATGGTCAGACGCCTGACTCTGA
>JBBBDQ010000738.1:5842500-5872500 GCA_037127315.1 Ascarosepion bandense
GCTGATAATTTCTACGATATACGTTGTGGTGTAATGTTTATCCACTCGGAATGAAGAGTCGTGGAGCCGGGTTCGAATTCCAGTTAAATTTATTGCATTCACTTATGCGCAAATACCCGTGGGGATAGTATTAATACTTTAATAGGACAGATTTGGTTCTATATCCGCGGTTGGCAACCGGTCTACTGCACAAAAAATGACAACCTACTTCGAAAAACTTGTCTATCTAGTCAGTCATGGATCGAAAGCGTTATGATTGCCTAAGCGTGTATTACGTATGGCACTGAATGGTTGAATTCTATCATAAATAGATGTTCTTGGTAATTTTGTCATATAAAAAATATATTTTTATTTTTTCATAGTGTTTTGTTTTTGTTTGAGAGTTCTTTATTTGCCCATAGCTTGGGCCTTAAAAACTGCTACCGCCCCAGATCTGAGTGAACCTGGGAACAACAACGATTAAGTGGTGGTTCCACGATCCTCAATAACTTCAATTTACCAATCAGAGTCCTTGCTACCGGATGAAGTTTTTTGTCAAACCCAAGATAATTCTACGTTAATGCATTCTGTGGTAAAAAAAATTTCAGTATCTTTCACCTACAAAACAACTATTTTACATCGCTTATGACACAGTTCACACTCCTGTCCTGTCTTTTAAACAGGAGTTAATGTTTATCCCTTGTTTCTTGTTAAGGATTGAGTTTCCAGTTCCTTATGTAGTCTACTTAATCTTTAAACATCTAATGTTTAGGCTTTAACTTTGAAATTTTATTTAATATCATTTTCTTCTTAGTCAGAGTTGATAAGTTTGCTAATCGTCCTATTTAGACTACTCTTCGGTCTTTTAAACAGGAGCAAAGGTTTATCCCTGTTTAGGGTTTTTTCCGGTTCCTGGTAAAAAGTCTTCATTCAACTTCACTCCTGGTAGACTTTTCGTCTTAGTGACGTTGAGGCCTTTCTAAAAATTCAATATCATTGTTCTTTAAGCGATTTCTGACCAGAGACGTTTCCTTTCTTTTAATCTCAATAATAAAATTAAGTAATGCATTTTTAAGAATAAAAATAGGCATCCTTTTATTCCCTGAAATAAAAATAACGTACAGTTTGGTTAAAATTCAGTGCTTTGACGGGGAAACTGTAGTGACTCCTGTGAGTGGCAGGCTTGGGTGATAGTACATAACGCCCGTGCGCTGCCTAGATCACATTAACCTCCAGTCAGCGGGACCCAAAAAACCAAAGTAATACAGCTATTTATCCCTTGTTTCCTGGTTAAAATTGGGTTTTCGGTTCCCTCAAAAGTCTACTTCAATACTATATTTCTAATGTCTTTGCCTAAACACACAAATTAATTTTTCTTTCCTCTCCCACTTCTCTAACGTCTTTTGAACAAGAGTAGCTATTTATCCCTTGTTTCATGTATTTAAGATTGGCTTTCCTGGTCTTTCTAAGGTCTGTTTCTACTTTATAATTCTAACGTCCTCGACTAAACCTTGAAATGCTGTTCACTACTTAAATCTTGACCTCTTCAAATCTAGAGTTAGCTATCATCTATCCTGCATAGCCCTAAGCAATTCACGTTTTGCTCTTTCTTACTCTCATACAATACTACTCTGTAACCCAAATATCTTGATTAGCGCTTGAGTCTTGTAATGGGTGAACATTAGTAAAAAAAATTACATTTGGGGAGTAGTTGTGTTCTAGAGTTGAAGATTTTCAGTGTCGACAATCAAAGACCTTCGAGGATGCACTCTGGATTTTCTGTCTGGATTTAATTACGTAGCGACACCCGTGTTTCGATATGACCGCAGTTTAGTGGATATTTAAAATAGGAAAGAATTAAAAAAATATATTTACCGCGTATTTTATAGTAATATCCTGTTGCAAAATAATACATACGTATGTAATTGTCTTTTTTTTTTACCTGATTTTCAATGTCACACTATAGTAAAAATCATTGACAATTGTATAATACATTAATTACAATGCTTTTATATCATAAAATTATTCCCTAAAAAATTTCCATATTAATCTACTTTTACGAAATAATAATTATTTGAACAATGGCTTGATATGGCAAAGTTTTATTAAAGACTTGAATTGTACTGATGAAAGCATCTTAATGCGAAAGTAAAGGCGTATATCTAAAGAACTTTTTGGCTTTTTCTCTTCAGTGATCAATCGTTGGCGAACACCATTCCTTTTAATTGATTCAAACAAGACCAGCGAAAACACAGATTGCACTATTAAGATTTCTATTAGTAATTCCTGATTCCTTAGAAGGCTTTTACTCTTTTGCACTGTATAAATCTTCTGCCCAGTCAGTCAAGTCTCTTTCGACACATGATCGCCCAAGCGTATATCACGTATGGTATTTAACTGACAGTTATCTATCTATCTATCTATCTATCTATCTATCTATCTATCTATCTATCTATCTATATATATGTATATTGTATATATGATAGAATACATAAAGTACAAGGTAGGAAACATGTCTCAATCTAACATGCTTCACTTTTATTAAAGCTTCTTCAGAGATTAAGGTAAAGTTGAAAAGAAGTTTTACAGATCGAATTAAAAATGAAAAATTTTTCCTTGTACTTGAATGTTGTTTGGAGTGGATTCTTATTGGTTAAATATGCGTCACGTGTATTAAATTAAGGAATTATTATTCTTAAATGTATGTATGTAGAAAATGTTTTGTCTGTTTATGTACGCGTAAACATTCAAATGGCACGTATTTAAGACAGGTGTTTTAAGTTTGAAGGATAAGAAACATATGGCAAGTTGTGACTCACTGTTATACACTTGGGAACATCCTTCATCGGAGATCACATAAGTAGACTGATTTGACCGATCAGAAGTCATTTCTCACTAAGTTTCACCGCTTTTAACAAAGTTTTACATCATATCAGATACGCTTGTCTGTATTGTATGTTATCCCTGCTATTAGCCTGAAATAACTCGAGTCATGTCCCATCGTACGACGACATACGTTGGCAGTATTGTAGAGTCCAATTACTGAGACCACAAGCCACTTTGTTTGATCTTATATCCCAAGGAAGTTTACATTTTACTAACTTGCCGTTACCTCCAGCATTTAAACTAATATCACTTGTTTGTTAGCACAAACAATTCTAAGCGACGCACTTTCGTCATGATTCTCAAGGTGCCTGTCGCTGACATGCTTTGAGCACATCTGAAACTGACGTTTGGGAATGCCAAATGACATCCAAGGGTAGAAATGGTATACGCCATCCATCTTACATCAATTACAATGCTTAGTTCAATCTTCGATAATTCATTTCGTCTTGCAATAAACAGTTTAGCCAGTGTTCCCAATGACTCACCAGAAGCTGAAATAGGTTTGGGAATTTCCATGATGTCAATATAAAGTGGCATCATCTACCATTATCTTTACATACTGCCTTTTTATATATTTGGTACGTCAGTGTATATAAAGAACTATCAAATTGCAGTTACAAAATTTTTTGTAGCCTGGTATTGTACTAGACTAGGCTTGGTCAACTATTTTGCGAAGGAAGTCTGGGGTAAGGCAAGCGGATTTTAGCGTGTGTATTAATGGATTAAATATTAACCAAAATTCGTTTTTCTAAGTTTGTAGATTTATTTAATCCTGGTTGTACGTGTAATAAAGAAACGTGGAATAGATTACTACAAAAACTCTCGAGTGATCGAATCTGTGGGAGAATTTTATAATTACCAATTCCTTTCTGTCAAGTAGGTTCTTGCAGGTGGTTGTCAGGTCCAGGGTTCTCAAGCCTATGAAGACGCCCCACAAGCGTTACTACTCGGTTCTACTCTCGTTCTCAAACGGTTAGTAATTATCTATGAATGCGATACTGTTATATATTTAACTGTCCGGTACAAGGCCACAAACACGGGTGTATATAAAAATATATGACTTATATTTTATTTATGAACGATGGACCGTGTGGCACAAGGGCAGAGAATTGAGAGTGCGCTTCTAATGGGGGTTCGACGGGAGTGTGGCCTCTCTGCTTAGCTCTTCTAGCTTCTTCTTCGACTTCTCGTCTTGTCTGGCTCTCTGCCCAGACTGCCTGTCGAGCCTGACTCCTGTCGAGGCTGACTGGGACTCTTCTCTGTCGACTTCTTCGACTTCTCTGAGTCTGACTGTCAAGACTGACTTCTGTCGAGACTGACTTCTGTCGAGGCTGACTGTGACTGGCGAATCCGTGTTTTTCGCAGTCTTTATATATCTTCCAAAACCGGGGACTCGTTTCTTCCGGTTTTGCCTTGATCACGCGACGCCTACACGACGCCTACGTAAATTCTCAGAGACACCTGTCTGTTTGCTCTGAGCTATTTCCGCTCTGCCGGAAATAGGGTCAAAATGACATCCGCTGCTTTCAATGACCGAAAACACCCACGCTTCATCAGCCTTCTTGGGTGGGGCCAGATTATTATATTACATTCTTCGCCCACCCATTTTCCAAAATGTTCCCCTAAGAACATTTTAAGCGCAACATCCTCACTCTCCTCCCCATGCCACACAAGCCCTACAATTGTATAAACATGTGCATGCCAGAACAACAAAAACATGTGCATGCTGAAACAAAAAAACAACAAAAAAAAATATATAGGGGAGCCTACATCGGCAACCCAACAATGTTCGTGTCCATCTTGAAAATTGTTCTACCAGCTCGATGTTTCATTGTTCTTTTTTTTTTTTTTTTTTTTTTTTAATATCCATTTTCACAGAATTGGGCAAGGTTCTTAATTATGTTCATTCTCTTTCTCGCGTCTGTCCATAAGCGTAGACTCTTCGATGCATAATCACATGATTATTAAGCGGTAACCGCGCTCTAGTTTCAAAACTAACATCGAGTAAATGACCTTTGACCAACACCATGCGTGCTTCTGCTCGAGTTTATTGTTACCACGTAACCTCATTTAATTTAATTTAATTTCAAACATACTATGTTACTTTCACAGAAAAAAAATGGTCATTATTTGCCGTACATAACATTCATAGTCCGACCGAGAAATGTTCAATAGAAAATGAAGAAAATTACCCCGATTCCAACGTCAATCCGCATGCAATTTACTTGTGGAGGATATTAATTTAGTCTAAAAAAAAAATGGACCCGTGACTCGTAGTTCCCTAGTTTGTACAATGCTTTCCATTCCCTGAACTACTTCCGCTGGATTCGAAACCAAGCCTATCTGGTTTGTTGACATCTCTCTGTTTAACGCGGAGAGTTGAACGCCCGTTGACCCCGGAGTACTATTCACAGCGGATAACTCAATTTCCTTTTCCGAAGCACTGTTGCTTCTTTTACACTTAAAAATCCGCTTCCTGGCTATTATTCCCAGGATTATTATTACGCCGACCACGCCAGCAATGACCCCTATCGTCAACTTCTTCGGGAGTTCCTCATATCCTTCACTAAATCTCTCCATATTTACTAGTTTTCAGAAATTAATATATCTTCAAAAGATATTTCCCAAGTCACATAAATGAAAATTCACAGAGGATGTTGAATTTATGGGAACCTGCACAAAAGCATAAAAGTGAAGTACTTTCACGTAAATAAAAATAAGTTTTAGATTTTAATTTAATTTTCCCAAATCTCCCCAAATAATCCGATTCCACCATATTGATAACAAAATATCTTTTCAATATCTGACTCATATCGCGAAACACTGAGACGCGGGTGAATGTTTTAAGAATATATATAATCGGTGTGTTCGCAAAGAAATAACCAAACAATGCAGTTGTTTTCAAGCAACGATGTTGAGATATATTTATAATTGGCGATTTTGTTGGCTGTTATTAACTGCATAATTAAAAATACACTTTAAAACTCTCGATAACATTTAAGTCATTTCTACGCTCTAGAAATGTCACGCAAAACACAAACATTTTTAAATTTTGACAATTATCTGTGTAAAGATTACAAATTAACGTTTACGAACAAATTCTGTTGACGAGATCAAAATTAAAGAATCCTTTCGTTTCTCTGATTTTCCTATTGTGGTAGCATTCAGCAACATTTATAATTTGTCAATGTTTACCAATTTTGATTTAGTTCATGCAATACAAGGCCAAATGGAGAAAATGAAGAGGGTCATTTTACGCTAAAACTCCAATTGGGGAAAGTTTGTGTACGTAGAACATCGATTGTGTTTTTTTTTTTTTTTCTTTAATTCGGCTCGAGTACTGGTCAGAAAAACTCAACTATTTCAACCATACAACTGACCTTCATAATCACATTGAGAATAGTTGTTCGTCAATATTTCTATCGGGTTGTCTGGAAAGTTCATGCCGCTTTTTAAGTAAAATTAAGACACAAACCAAAATTATTTCATTAAATATTTATTCTACGAAATATTAACTATTTTCTTGCACAAACCAAAGAAAACCATTGCTAAACTCACTTCACATATATGGTAAAACATTAACAAAAAAAAATAAATCATCAACTCAGACGCCCTGCACCCACAGATAGGTAAATATTTCAGCTTTAACACCCCACTGTCAGCCTTAACACCCCACTTTAACACTTTCTTCCTCATTTTAACACCCCACTGTCAATTTTAACACCCCCGTCACCCCAAACTACGCGCTAGGCATAATACTCTCTCTACTTCACCGGCGTTCCCTGCCACTCTCTACATGTAACCTGCCTCTCACCGGCCGACTCTGTTTCTCTCTCTACATGTAACCTGTACCCCGTCCGTTCTAACCACAATGCGTTCGACACACTTCTCCATTCTCGTTTCAGATCGGCAAAAGTATACATTTTTTTTTAACTGGACTTATTATAAACACGAGCAGAGAACACACACACTATTAAATCAATGGGACACTCACCTTCCGATGTCTAGTCATACGGCTGCTATATTTTCGTCTTCTTTTTTTTTTTTTTCCGGTGGCAGTTTTAATTCCGGAAATTTCAAGTCTGTTGAATTTTCAATCGTTGTTGCGGTAAACCAGTTCGTATCAATGTTTTGTTGTTTCAAAACCAAGTCACTAGCACCAAAACAATTAGTCTGTTGTATATCAATAAACAGACAAACACGTAGTGTATATAAAAATATATCATAATATTTTTTATTAACGACGATGGACCGTGTCGCTTAGGAACAGGGAGTGAGAGAGCGCTCTTCCAAGGTTGACAGGGGTGACGACGGGAGTGTAGCCTCTCTGCTTAGCTCTTCTAGCTTCTTCTTCGACTTCTCGTCTTGTCTGGCTCTCTGCCCAGACTGCCTGTCGAGCCTGACTCCTGTCGAGGCTGACTGGGACTCTTCTCTGTCGACTTCTTCGACTTCTCTGACTCTGACTGTCAAGACTGACTTCTGTCGAGACTGACTTCTGTCGAGGCTGACTGTGACTGGCGAATCCGTGTTTTTCGCAGTCTTTATATATCTTCCAAAACCGGGGACTCGTTTCTTCCGGTTTTGCCTTGATCACGCGACGCCTACACGACGCCTACGTAAATTCTCAGAGACATCTGTCTGTTTGCTCTGAGCTATTTCCGCTCTGCCGGAAATAGGGTCAAAATGACATCCGCTGCTTTCAATGACCGAAAACACCCACGCTTCATCAGCCTTCTTGGGTGGGGCCAGATTATTATATTACAATACCACGCCTCAGAAAATCAGGATGAAGAGAGCTTGGCAGCCGATCTTTAATCTGACTTGTCTCAGATGACCTAATGGGTGAAAACTGCCTCTTAATTTTCAATACTACAAAAACCAAGTGAACTGACCTTAAATATTCAAAAGTCAATTATCATAAAGTACTTTTGAGACTCAAGTTCAGAGTTCTAGGTATGATAACAAATTACATCCGGCAGTAAGGACAGATGATTGGAGGTTTTGAGGAGCATGGAACAACCTCATGATCGCTATTTCTCCGAGTTTCATCTTTACTCGTGGTGGTAGCATTTGTTAGGATCCCAGATATGGGTAAATACTAAACCGCTAAACGAAACCAAAAGAGTATGAAAGTATAAAACTACATTATTACAAATAGGTTCACCAGGCAAACCAAATTCTCATCTTGATCACTAATACGATGTTTTATGCACTCGACCTGGCTACCACTCAGTCAATGAGCGCCCAGAACCAGTCAATATAAACGGCTAAAAGCGAAACCAATTCTATAACCACGAAGTGCTGTCCGATTTTCCATCTGACCGAAGCTCGTCTCCAGACTCCCTTGCAAAACATACCCCCGATTCTGACCCTTTTGGGTCGCTGAGGTAAGTCACTGCTACAAGATCCTCGATATATATGGTAAGACCTGTAGATCAGATACGCACGGATGAATTGTAGATTTATAAATGTAAAAAAATGGATTCTGGCCAGAAAAATTGTTTGGAACGACATAGTGAACCAACTTTCTAAGACTTAGCAATTGTTTCAATATAAACACTCAGCACAAAAGTATTTTCCTTCTCTTTCACTCCTAGCATCATCTTTCATCTTAGTCGCATTATTACATTGCATAGGGCGAATTCATATGAATTAAATGGTGCCGGGTGGCAGCTGATATCCAAAACGACCTTCAGTTTGTCATTACCTGCAGAAAAGTATGATTTGTTAATTGCAATAACTCCAAAACTAAACGGCTATCTGTTAAGGAATCAATTTTCTGACAGAATACTCTTAACCATCCATCATGGTGATTGATGCTGACCTCCAGGTATGTGACTTGCTACGCCTTCTTTGGTTAATGATCTCTGCAGACATGAAGTGGAAAGATTATATTGAATCAATTGCTAGAAAGGTTGTTTCATAGTGTCATGCTAGACGATTTTTCTCGCCAGAGTCTATCTTTCATATCTATGTCTACCATTCGTCCATGCTTAGAATAGTGCTGCCACAAATGGTCCAGTAACCCTGCTATCTAGAGCATCTTGATAAAATGCAAAGAATTAGTTATATTATTGGCCTCGATATGGTGTCTTGGCTTCAGTCACTTTCTCGCCGCCGTAAGATTGCTTCCCTTTGCCTTTTCTATAAACACTGTAGTCGTAATTGTTCGCATGGGCTTTTTGCTATGGTACTTAGACTCTTTGAAATTCAGTGCAGTACTTTACTGGTGTTGTGGTGCAGTGGATATCGGCTGATATCGGAGAGCTAAGTTCGAATTCCAGTTGAATTTGTCATATTCACATACACGCAAATACCCTTGGGAAAGGTATTAATCCGACGATTCTCCCTCCAGCTATGTGTTAAATAGCAGGACAGATTGGGTTCTATAGTATTGGTTGGTAACCTGTCTAATGCAGAAAGTAATGGCAACCTACTGCAGGAAAGTTTTCTGCCCAGTCAGTCATGTCTCTTTCGAGACATGATCGCCCAAGCGTGTCTCACGTATGCCACTTAACTGACTGACTATACTGGCAACGATGATCATTTTTGTTACGTCGAGTAACAGAATTATGTGTATAGGTGTATTGACAGGAAAGAGAAGTATTTACAAGAGGTGAGGATTAGTAGAATACAGAACAAGGAAATTAGTATACAGTATCGTCGTAGAGACGTGACAGATTGATTAGTAGAATACTCCCGGTGCAATACCGGAAATATCCGACTGACTCGCTCACTCGACTTCTTACTCGACTTCCTTCTCGAGGTATAATCATTACTATTTTATATAGTGATTCGAATAGTCCATTTCTGTGGAAAGGCGGAGAGCGCCCCAACAATTTTGTTTAGCGACATATCCATCTGTATGCGTTATTTAATACCGAAATGCAGATATTAAAAAAAAAATTATGGCTTTAATAACAGATATAATGTATTGTTGGTTCTTTTATTATTGTTGGTTATTCTATTAATAAATGTGCTGTTGGTCATTTTGTAATTAAATGTATTGTCGGTTATTTTCTTATTAAATATATTATTAGTAATTCCGCTTTAAAAATGTATTGCTAATAATTTTTCTGTATAAAAATGTATTGCTGGTCAGTCAGTTAAGTGCCATACGTAATACACGCTTTGGGCGATCATATCTCGAAAGAAACATGACTGACTAGGCAGAAGATTATCTCGCAGTAGGTTGCCATTGCTTTTTACTATAGACTTGTTGCCAGCCAAGGCTATAGAACCCAGTCTGTCCTATTATTTAACCCATAACTGAAGGGAAGAAACGGATTAATACCTTTCCCAAATGTATTTGTTCGTAAGTGGATGCAAGGAGTTCAACTGGAATTCGAACTCGGCTCCCCGATTTGTCGTTCCAAGTCGATATCCACTGCAATACAACGTACATCTTTTGGTGACATTTATACTATAAGATGTATTTTTAAGCATTCATCATATTTCGACTTTGTTTCAGCGTTCACCTTTTTGCCATAGCTAGGACCCTAACAGGTGCTACCACTCCGGGTCCTCTGGCAAGAGCAGCAAATAAAATGTACGAGAAAAGAAACACGCTCCTCGAAACCCCCAGAGTCCTTGCTGTCGGGTGTATTTTATCGTCTTATCCAGGACTACTTACGACAAGATCTCGGCAATTCACAATTAAGTTAGCTATTTGAAACCGTAAGTTCTATGTCAGCAGTTTCTTTTCTCGCTTATAGAACTCCCTTCCGGTTCCATGCTTTCCAGTCAAGTTTGATCTGCAAAACTTTAAATGCAATGTCAATCGTTATCTACTCTCCTCTTGATTATTTTTTCTCTCGTTAGCAATGTCTCTGTTTCACACTGGTAACCCCTTGTGTTTCAGTGGCTTTACTGCCTCGCTTAAGGCAAACTCGTTTAAAAATAATTCTAGAATAGCTTGTCAGGTATTACAACATACAAGATATTCTGAATATAGGTAATTACTAAATTTAAGTTAGTCTGGTATTGTTATATATCCATAAATAACAAACACGTCTGTATATAAAAATATATCAGTGATATTTTTATTAATGAAACGATGGACCGTGTTGCCTAGTGGACAGAGAGTGAGAGCGCGCTTCCAGGGATTGACAGGGGTGATGGGGGAGTGTCGTCGTATCTATTCTCCTCTACGTCTCTCTGCCTAGACTCGTCTGTCGAGACTGACTGACTGACTAGACTCGTCTGTCGAGACTGACTCCTGACTAGACTCGTCTGTCGAGACTGACTCCTGACTGGCGAATCCGTGTTTTCGCCGTCTTTATATATCTTCCAAAACCGGGACTTGTTTCTTCCGGCTTTGCCTTGATCACGCGACGCCCACGCGACGCCTACGTAATTTTCAGAGACACCTGTTCTGTCTGCCTCTTGTAGCCATTTCCGCTACTGCCGGAAATAAGGTCAAACAAACATCCTTTCCTTTCAACGGCCGGAAACGCCCCCGCTTGCATCAGCTTCCTTCTTCGGGTGGGGCCAGATTATTATATTACAGTATAATGCTACGTATTTTCGGACCTGATAATTGAATATAACTACAGTTGTGTTGACCTGCAAGACGATCTTACTCGCTACTGCTCCACGGCTAGATACTCGTTACAAACAATTTTTGAAGAAACCCTATACCTCAAATGTAACGCAGTAACATCTGCTGCGACCGACTGCTGGTAATAATTTACATATACAAAAACTTTCCTGGTTTCATTTTTGGTTCAGGACTGTTTAATATATCATATCGTTTACTGTCTGTGTGTTCTTTACGCTAGAATCCCAGAAGGTTTGGAATTATACTTAGGATTATCGAATCGGGCGTCAAATTATTATATCCATGTCTTAAATCATTTTTAGAGTCTGAGAATCATTGTTGAAATTCTTTCTGCAATTCAGAGAAAAGTAATTACAATGTGTATAAATTGAGGAGTCGTTAGCATTCCATACTTTCTTCGGAAAATTGAATTTCTTCAGTTTCTGTGTTGTTGTGAAAAACGTTTCGGTTGGCTTTTTCTTCAGCCTTCATCCGGTGTATATTTTATATAAAGAAAACTTAAACAGTTAGGAAGTTAGTGTTCCGACCTTGAGACCAGAATACGGCTGTCACCGTGGGCAATTTGTCAAGGTGGCAATTTCTTGATAATATCGGTTTGGCGAGACGATCCCAATGAGCGGCATGTGTCTAAAAACTGTAACAGTTTGACTGCAGCCTTGAGAGCGATATTCGGTCGACCAGAGTGTTGAAAGCTGTTGATCGTTGTTGTATCAGAAGTTCACCAATAAGAAAATGTATGCCTGCATTGTAGACCTCACAGAAGCATATGATTACATCAAACCAGGTTTAATTTATTAGAAACCGCCGTTTAGACACTGCATCCAGTAAATGCATTGATCTAATAAAGAAACTTTTTACAGAGTTTTAAATACCTGGGAAGTGTTTACTTTTGGTACAAGGTCCCATCATTGAAATATCCAGTAGTAAGAGTAATAAAACAAGGTGTTCTTTATTAGGCCTAAAATAATTCAAAATTACTTCAGTAGATAATATATTTCATATATTATTTAAACTTAGCCACTATTTCATGGAAAAGTGTTCTTTTTGGAAACTCAGAAGACCATCAAATACAGCCTGTGATTTCCGTTTGAATTTCATTTGCGACTCCGAAGCGACCTTCATTCATGTTCACTTTCAGTTTAGAGATCACTATGTGAGATGTACCTCTCAATCAAGCGTCAAGAGAAGGAATACAAACCGTGTGGTAAACCGATATAGGTTTTACATGAGGATATGCTGGCTGGCTCTATATCTGATTGTAATCGTGCGAAAGCAACGATTTTATCTTGTGTTGACATAAAACTCCGCTAAGCAACGGCAATAGTTACTAAAAATAACAAACGCAGTTCGCAAATTTGCAATGCGGTTCTATGACATCACACCGCGTGATAGCGCAAAATGACAACAGAACCATATATTCAAATGCAAAATATGGATTTGGAAGAAGATAATTGCTGTTTGGCTGTGTGTATTTGCCATTTAATGAGGTTCCATTGAAATTTCTTGGTGTTAGGATCATTTGATGCTGCAGCATCATGTAACTTAAATTTAGTGTATCGAGGCAGGAAATTACTTTCTAAACATATACTGTTAAATATAAGACACAATGACAACACAAGATAAAATCGTCGCTGATGGTGGATGTTTTTGTGTTACCGTCCTCATAACCTCTCTGAGCCTAAAGCTTAGAACTAACTTAATAAAAAATTATCCAAATGTTGCAGAATTTTTGTTTTTATTTTCAACTGAAATTAAAGCCAAAATACGATATATAGAACGGCTCATAATTTCACATAATAGATATTCATTGTCTCTTATATTTAACAGTATATGTTTAGAAAATTATTTGCTGCCTCGATACACTATATATATATATATATATATATTCATTTGTAAGTTAGTTGATTACGCAAACTTGGTTTTAACCTTTCGGTATCTTCAGGTGTTTTATATCAACTAATTTTCCAACGTTTTTATTTTTGTGGCTGTTTTTTTTTAACTTGTAACAGGAACTTTCAGAATGCACGGCTGTAAATTTAAAATAACTGAAATTTCAAAATAAGGGAAGAGTTTTTCAGGAATTTTAAGCACATTAATCCGGGTTTGTATGATCCTAAAATATATTTGTTGATGTGTTTACATCGTGACATTTCTTCGGATTTTCTTCGTTTAGTAACCTTTCTCGTCCTGGAAATAGAATTATGTCTAACTTTTCTTCTTGGCACAATCTACAGACATCACCATGTTGTAAGGTTTAAGTGTTATTCGGATTCTACTCCGTCGAAAACAACTGTTAAGCGGTCGTACAAACACAAATGATGCTGATCGCTCAGGTCGCCCAAATTCTGCAGTTGTCACAGAAAACACCAAAAATGGCCGTTCATCAACGAAGTTGCTTAAAATAGCAGAGGAGTTGAACCTATCGGAAGGTAGTGTATTCACTATTTTACGTTAACATTTGTCATTGAGAAAGTTGTGTTGAAAGTGGGTGCCGCGTTTGATCATAGCCGATCAAAAGCAACGACGCGTCGACGATCCAGAGCATTGTTTTCAACTGTTTTAACGCAACAAGAAGGAGTTTTTGCCTAAATATGTGACAATGGATGAAACATAGATCCGTCACTTCACTCCGGAGTCAAATCGGCAGTTAGCTAAATGGATAGCAGCAGGTGAAAACTGTCCAAAGACGCAAACATCAGCGAGCAATGTTTTGATCTCCGGATTTGAGATGCGCAAGGTATTTTGTTCATCGATTACCTTGAGAAAGGAAGAACCATCAATATTGAATATTGTATAGCATTATTGGTTCGTTTAAAGGAAAGTATCGCCAACAAACGGTCACAAATAAAGAAAAAAGGATCTTTCACCAAGAAAACGCACCGTGTCATAAGTCGATCACAACGATGGCAAAACTATATGAATTGAACTTCGAATTGCTTCTGCATCCACCCTATTCTCTTGATCTAGCTTCCAGCGACTCTTGACTGTTTGCAGACCTCAAAAGAATTCTCCAGCGAAAGAGATTTGGCTTCAATGAAGAAGTGATATCAGTAACGGAGGCATTTTTTCAGGCTGAAGACAAATCGTTCAATAAATAAAGGCATTGAATTATTAGAGAAGCGATAGAATCAGTAAATCATCCTAGAAGGAGACTATGTTCATTAATAAAGTCGTATTTTGCCCAAAAGTTGTTGTTTTATTAGTAAGGCTCGGGATTTATTAAGTGATGTGTTTTATACATTAACATTAAGGTGTTATTTTTTAATTTCCAGCTTTTTATGTAATTTTTTAAATTACAAGTACATTTATAAAGTAATTTAAATGTTTTTCTAGTGAATATTTTATATAATTCAGAAATTTTAGGGAAGTGTCAATTTATTCGAAAAATATTTGCCCTAGTTTGGATTCTAATTCTAAATTAAAAAGTGGGTTGAACAAAATAATTTTTCGTTTTTTAGCACTGTTTATCGGATATTTATATTCCAATTTGATTTTATGGCCACTTTCTTTTAAGGCCCTTTCATAATCTTTTTTCCTTTCACCGAAGATTGTTTTGTGAGAGGAATTTTTAGATAACCTGTGTTTTATTCCATTAGAGATGTGTTTGACTGTGTTAGTAGGATGGATAGATACAGTATTTGCATAACTTAAATTAGTATTTGGTTTCATATATGGGGAGACACTGCGAGTCTATAGTTTTAATTCACCATCTATATATGGGACAACCTTTTTATTCATTTCGACTTCTATTTCAAAATTATGTTTCAAACAAGGCCAATTCAAAACACATTAACCAACTACCTATAGCTTCAGAATAAAACATATTCATTGATTCGGACAAAAACACAGAATGACATCAAATGCGCGAAAATTGTTCATCCTTTAATAGTTAGTTGTGTTTCGTTAAATTCATAACGTATATAAAGTAGAGGTGCGTTGTGGTGCAGTGGATATCGGCTCGAAAAGAGAAATCGGAGTTCGAATTCCAGTTGAGTTCGTTGCATTCACTTACGCACAAAAACCCTTGCAAAAAGTATTAATCCGTCGTTTCATTCCTTCTCCCACTAGCTATGGTTTAAATCGCAGGACCGAGTGGGTTCTACCACCTAGTCAGTCATATCTCTTTCGATACATGATCGCACAAGTGTGTATCATGTATGGCGCTTTACTGATTGACTGTTACAAAAGCAATAGTCGAGGCCCCCAATCAGTCTTGAAATCGGGGGCAGTACGTACCAGCCTTGTTTATCACATACATATTTAGCTAATACTAACTACTCTCTGACTCAAAGAACTAATTCTAGTTTGACTAATGGGACTCAACAGGTATTTCTGGTCGGTGCCATTATGTTAGAACGCTCGGTTAAATACGACTGAAAAGAGTAGCAGTTACTCGGGTATTTGCTCTTCTTTCCATGCAGAAACTAACGCGGCTAATTACTCAAAGAAAAATCGTGACGTAGCAGGACGCCCTGACAGTCACAATTCACCCACGGCGTTTTTCACCGCCCCATAGCAGGGATAAATACCTGAGAAGAACAAATCAGTGAAATAAATAAACAACAAAAATTGTACTTTTTGTTCGTGCGGGCACCATAGCAATTATCAGGAGAAACAATCCATCACATCGATATTTCCTGAAATCAACGGGTGCTATCATTTTAGTAAATTG
Organism: Ascarosepion bandense; assembly: GCA_037127315.1. Classification (NCBI taxonomy): domain Eukaryota; kingdom Metazoa; phylum Mollusca; class Cephalopoda; order Sepiida; family Sepiidae; genus Ascarosepion; species Ascarosepion bandense. The sequence goes on from JBBBDQ010000738.1 coordinate 5,858,598, forward strand.
TTCTGTCAAAAAGACGTTCATTATATGATTACCGGTGCATGGACCCTGTTACGTGCACTTCAATAAACAAACCAGATTCTCGATATTCGCTTAGTTTTGTCTCAGCCAGAATTTGAGAAGTATACATTCAGATGATTGTAAACAAGAGTAATTTCTCTAATTTGCCCAAGTTTACGTATCTCTTGGGTAGTGTAGCTCAATGTCTATCCGTTCAAACTTGACGAGGTTGTCAAATCTGCTTGCCAACATATCTTCTAAACTACTAAAAAAAAACAACAATTTTGATGCTAAAAGTTATCGGAACTCAACAATATATATATATATATATATATATATATATATATGAAAGTAGAATGGGTTTTTTGTTATTATTACTTTGCAAAATTTACAAGGCAAGGAACCAAAAATGAATTCGTCCAAATCACTCTAAATATTCTTCATTCTTTCATTGATGAAACTGCAATATAGGTAATTATTAAATATTCATAAATTCATTTGATGCACATGTTATCGTGCAGTATTAACACAAGACCCATTCTATTTTGATTTACAATTATTCACTTAGCAATAAATACTAAAAAATAGTATGAAATAATTTTTTTCAAACTTTGGGGTGGCCTAATAATTATGGCCGGTAGTATATATATGAATGCCCACAACGATATAAGTTAGCTGTGATAAAAAAATTAATTCAACGCACACAAATGATATCTTCTTCCAAATCAATATTTTGTAAAGAATTGCACAACATTAAGCAAACACTTGTCAATAATGGATTTCCTAACTCCGTTAGGATCAACAAATTAAAATGTATCTCAACAAAGTTAATAATAGCTCTAACAATATTGATAATATTAATAATAATGGTGTACATCAAAATAAACATAACACTATTAACTTATACTATTGCAACCAAATGCATAATAATTACAAACAAGATGAAAAAAAACTCTCAAAAACATAATACGTAGAAATGTTAAACTAGTGCATAGTAATAATCAAATTAAACTCATTATATATTATGAAAATTAGTACATCAAAGTTATCACCTTGGCTTTTATTCCAAGTAGAGTTATTGCTAGACAAAATAGATGTCCTAGATGCTTGTATAATTTTCGATTCTTCCTCAGTAATATCAACAAAGTTTTTAGCGAATTCTAAACTACCTAATAATAGATTTTTAGATATGGATGGATAGAAGTCTATAATGTCGAACTGAATGAAGGTAGCTTTTTTTTATTTTGGATGTCCTTGAACCATTTTATGGTGTCTGCAGAATCTTTCCACGGATTGATAGCGGACGATTTTTGTATGTGGTCTATTATACTTTTCAGTATGTTTATTGATATTAATCCTAGTTCTGTTTTTGAGGGGTTGATTAATCTTGTCTGTAGTTTGTTATCAAAGTTGGGTTTGTGATCTTTAAAAAGCAAGTAAGCATCTTTCAGGTGGATCTTTCCCATTCTGTCTTCAATTCTAAGTTTACAATAAAAACTAAGTAAATCAGCATGTTTATTCCTACTGATAGGTAAGCAAAGAGAGATTCAGTCATTCAAATACACGCTTGGGTGATCATATCTCAAAAGATACATGACTGATTGGGCAGAAGACTATCCCACAGTAGGTTGCCATTAATTTCTGCGGTAGCCAGCTAAATTTATAGAACCCAATCCGTCCTGTTATTTAACCCATAACTGGAGAGAGGAGACGGATTAACACTTCCTTTCCCAAGGGTATTTGAGCGTAAGTGAATGCAAGGAATCCCAGTTGAATTCCTTGCATTCACTTACGCGCAAATACCCTTGGGAAATTTATTAATCCGTCTCGACATTAGCTTGTCAGAAATACCAACTGGAAGTAATTCCAGTCGTGACACAAGATCGTTTCTGATACCAAATCCAACACCAGATTCTCTCTTGCAGATGTAGACCGTCCTACCCAGAAGAAGGTGTAGCCACCTTCCACTTCTTTGAGTTGCCCTCTGTCTAGAAGTCTGGTTTCTGATAAATCAACAATACTGATGTTTTGCTTAAGTACTCGTGAAGTTCAAGGTTTTTCCTTATATTCCAAGTTGCTATGAATATATTTGTTTCATTAGGTTTTGATTTTCTAAAATTTCAGGTGCGCAATTTAGAAGCTGGTGACTTGGGAGCCTTCATGATAATTTTACTCAGGTTTTAAAAAGCCTCCACACACGTGCACAGATGTAAACACATATATATAATGCAAATAGCACGTGTTTACACAGCAGTCCTACACGCGCACACACACGTACACTCATGCAGTGCATTTACATAACAAACACACGCATTCAGGTACAAAAGTAAACTATTTAACCCATAGATGGGAGCCTAGCAAAACCTGGAAGTAATTGCATTTAAGAGGATATCATTACATTCCTCAAAACTGCAAATAGTAAATTTCTAGTCACACCACCAGTTAGAGTTTACATGTCATTCCCAATATATATATATATATATATATATATATATATATATATATATATATATATATATCCTGTGAATGATATGAATCAATTATATAAGCAATTGTATGTTCAAACAAAAATCAATAATTTCAGGAATATGTTATATCTTGTTGTATACACGCCAAGAAATGTGTTCATATTTAATTTCATATTTTCATGTAATATGGCACACGAACATTAATTTCAAATGTTGCCGAGTGATGATATAATCCCAGATAAAAATCATAAAACAACGAACAACGACTCATATTATTCATACTCCTACGACGGATGTATCCCGAGATATCAGGATATTATATGCACTCAATAATATGCTGTAAATGAAGGGTGGGATAATGTTGAATATCACGGAGATAAGTGTATCTATCAAGGCGGTAGATAGCAGTGGTTATATATATCTCCGAGTGAATAGAGAACGAAGAAAAACTTTTTTTACAACGTCCAAAACAATAATTTAAAACAGTGCTCGATATATAATTTCATTCCTGTCCACACCACCTGAAAAGACATTGAAGTTTCAATGTCGAAACAAATGTACGATTTGCAGTGGATATATATAAAAAAATTTGTACATGTTTTCAAATATAATTTATAATATATATATATATATATATATATATATATATATATATATATAAACTTAGAAATTCTTTAATATTCGCAATAATAATAATAATAAAAGTGAATATAATAGTCAATTAATGATGCTGATCTTAATTTAATCATTTAATATGCTACTCCCCACCTTGTATGTTGGGGGATGAGGAAACTTGCTACATACCGTTTTGGTTGTTGGGGGGGTATGAAGAAACTTGCTACATCCCGCCTTGGATATTGGGGGGGGAGATGAAGAAACTTGCTACATCACGCCTTGGATGTTGGGGCGTGGCGAAACTTGCTACATCCCGCCTTGGATGTTTGAGCGTGGAGAAACTTGCTACATTCCGCCTTGGATGTTGGTGTGAGGATGAAGAAACTTGCTACATCACGCCTTGGATGTTGGGGGTGGAGAAACTTGCTACATCCCGCCTTAGATGTTGGAGGGTGGAGAACTTGCTATATCCCGCGTTGGATGTTGAAGGGTGGAGAAACTTGATACATCCCGCCTTGGATGTTGGAGGGTAGAGAAACTTACTACTTCCCGCCTTCGAGGTTTTTTTCCAACAAGGACTCCAAGTGGATATAGAACTCTATCCCAACTGGAAAGTGCGGTCTGAGCAGCTTCCGCCAAAATATGGCAACAGTTTTTTTGGGGGGGGGCCTGATTTGTTTCTTATAAAGATAGAGGATAGCATTCAGATTTCGCTGTCAAATTTTTCCATTTGTTTAGAGACTTTTCAAACGTCTCCAAATTCATAGCTCACATGAGCTTTTGTTTTTGTTTTTTGTTTTTGTTTTTTGTTTTTGTTTTTTATTTTTGCTTTGTTTGTTTTTTTTAACGACTATAAATTCTGCAATCATCTGATGGTTACTCCTTTCTTGTCGCTTTTGAATGCAAATATTCACGTTCTCTCAGTTTCAACGTTTATCTCTAGCCCCTTCATTTATCGTCTGAACAAACATGAGTCATATTAAAGAATAAACATAATCTCGTAATTCGGCGAATGTCATCAAAATGCCATGAAACTTTGCCCACGAATTTGTTCTTTAACGCAATCATTCGTTACGTTTGTTAATGCAATCAGCATTGTGCGCTTCGTCACGTGTGCCTTGCGAGCTAATTGCTTGTACTTCATCGAGATGCTTTATTTCTATCATTCGTTCGCCAAGATTTTTCAACCAGACTCGCACCAAGAGGAGATTGAATGGTTTCTATAAAAAGCCGCCTTACAAAACGATCAGACGTGTGTGGTTTTTGCAACGCGATGACTCGTTTCGTCACCTCGTTAAAAGAGAAAGATAAATATGCCATTACGCTCTATTCATCACAGCTCACAACAAGCTGAGCTTTATTTTGCACTCAATATATATATATATATATATATATATATATATATATATATAGGTTATCGAGGCAGCAGATAATTTTCTAAACATATATAGTTATTTATAACAGACAATGACGGTCTATTATGTTTAATCATGAGCCATTCTAAACATCGTATTTTGGTTTTAATTTCAGGTGAAAATAAAGACAAAAATTGTTCAACATATATATATATATATATATATATATATATATATACATATATATATATATATATATCTTTTTTTAGATTAAAATATATCTTTTTTTAAATCAAACCTCTATGTAAAAAAATATATATATATATTTTCTAACAAACGGCTTCATATATACATACATACATACATGTACATACATGCATACATATATATATATATATATATATATATACATATGTATGTATATATATATATGTGTGTATATATATGTATGTATGTATGTATATATCAAGCCGTTTGTTAAAAAAGATATATATATTTTTTACGATGAGGTTTAATTTTAAAAAAAGATATATTTTAATTTAAAAAAAAGATTTATATTTTTTTACATTTAATCCTGCATATCGAGCGGCCCATGGACCATGACCGCTCGAGATAGAGGATTAGATTAAGAGATAATTTATGCAGATAGAATCGGAAAATAACAGTTAAACCCAGACTCGAACGAGTTAAGATTGTAGTGATCGGGGAAAAATCCTTTCGGAAGTCGGTTCCAGAGAGCAGTGGACCCCGGGAAGAAGCTATTAAAGTGGAATTTACTTCTCACCAAAAAAATTACGGAGGAAACAAGAGTAGTTTGCTACAACGTGAGTTGTCTGACGGGTCATGTCCCCGATGGTTAGAACTGCCGGAAGTAAGGAATGCAGTTCCTTTTCTTCTTCTTTTAGGTGCTGTATACCTTGATACAACGAATGTGAGTTCAGATATTGAACTCACAACTCTTTGGGTAGAGTCACTGGATTCAATCAACGATTTTATTTTATTCACTGGTTCATGTGTCGTGAAAGTTGTGAGTTCAATACCTGGCTACAGCAGAGTGTACAAAAACTTAGACCGTTGAGTTAAAGGGATATAACTGATACTGAGACACCTGGAAGAGGCAAGACACCTGGAAATAGAACAATCTACCCCAGTAAACGAAATAAAGGTTTCAGTTACAAATTCCAATCACTTGAATAAAATAGGAGTGTACAACGGCCGAAACGTCGTGATTATGGCAACAAAGATGAGTGCAACTGTACGAACAATAAATAGTTTAAATAATTACAATACTTCATCTCAGAAATTGTTATGGTACCCTCCTTCGAAATAGTAACCTGCGAGACTTCCTACAGGAGGCAGTTGAGACGCAGTGTAACATGACAGTTCGGACGGACACTTCTATCTGCTGAGTGATAAAACTTTTATTTTGTACATATTTTCTGTTATTCCAATACACTGGTCCAAACTACCTCCTTCTTTTCGTGTCTTTCTTCCTGGCTGTAATAAGCCACAACATAAATATGGACAGATTCTGAAGAAGGCCGAAGCGTACAACGACTGAAACCTTGTGAATGTGGCAACAAAGATAAGAACAACATTCCGAAAAATGTAAATAGTGTAAATAATTACAATACTTCATTTCCGATATATAAACAAATAACACTGATTTCGAATAGATGAAAATTGTTGATTTTTATCGTTTTGAAGATACACGTATACACGTGTGTGTATATGCGTGTGTATGCGTGTGTGTTGCGTGTGTGTGTGTGTTGCGTGTGTGTGTGTGTGTGTGTGCGCATGCGCGTGTGTGTGTGAGTGTGTGTGTGTGTGCTTGTGTGTGCGCGAGTGTGTGTGCGTGCGCGCGCGCGTGTGTGCGTGCGCGTGTGCGTGTGTGTGTCGATGACCAAGCAAAGTTGAATAGTCTTAAACTCAGACTTTACTCTTTCAAGCAGCAGAAAAAATATCTGTATTCAAAAGCAGTGTTCATCGATTGGTTTGTGGTGCAGTGGATGCCGGCTCGGAACGAGCCGAGTTCGAATTCAAGTTAAATTCACTGCATTCACTTATACGCAAATACCATTTGGAAGGGTATTAATCCGTCTCTTCTCTCCAGTTATGAGTTAAATAAGAGAACAGATTGGGTTCTATTGCGTTGGCTGGCAACCAGTCTACCGCAGAAAGATACTGCGGGATAATCTTCTACCCAGTCATTCATGTCTCTTTTGCGACATGATCGCCAAAGTGTATATCACGTATGGCACTTCACTGACTGACTGATTAAGAGTAAGAAATTAAATTCAGCCAGTTGAGAGGCTGTGATTTGAAGTCAAATTTCAGAAGCAGCGTTAGGTGCACCTTAGAGTCAAGGATATTGAAACACTTAAACGATAAACGATATAGATAAACCGGATAACAAAACTGACCTCACGCATATTACCCCAAACAGATATTCACACACATGACTCAGTCAGCTAAGTGCAAGATGTGATACATGCTCAGGCGATCATGTCTCTTTCGATCTATGTATGACTGGGCAGAAAATTATCCCGCAGTAGGTTACCATTTACTTTTGCGGTGGAATGCTTGTCAACCAAGGCTATAGAACCCAATCTGTTATTCAACCTATAGCTGGAGGTAGAAGTGATGGATTAATAGCTTTTCTAAAGATATTTGCGTGTAAGTGAATAAAAAGAATTCAACTGGAATTCGAATTCTTAATATATTCTCTTTCTGAGACGATATCCATTGCAGAAACAACGCACCTATAGAAAAAAAAAGAGAAGAGAGTAGAGATATTCTGTCCTTTCCCTTCTGCCCCTCTTTTATGTCGCTTACTTATATGCATTTCGTAATATATTAATTATATTAATAAAATTAAATGTTATCTCATCCTTATTCTGAGTTTCGCTTATATTACATCCACTCATCAAAGATTCACTTATGCAAATTAACTCTCGTGAGTAGGTGATGTTATCTTTTCAAAGCTCAGCGTAGGGTTTCGTGGACATTCTATTTATAACTACTAATCTTGTTACAAAAAATTAATTACAAAGACTATTTGCTTTCACGACGTTATTTTTCAAAACTACATATTTCGAGTAATTATATATATATATAAATCCTTTATATATATTTATAAATCATATATGACTAAAATATATCAGTAGAGATAAAATGGAAACTTTTTTTTGTTTTTGCCGGCTTGTTTCGCACCCTGATTACATTTTCCCTGATAAATTTCCACAGGGGACGAAACGGGACAGCAAAGAAAGAACTATAGTATTTTTTTTTATTCATGTATGTATGTATGTATATATATATACATACATACACACACACATATATATATATATATATATATATATATATGTATATATGTATATATATTTTGCAAAATTGCACAAAAATAATTTGAAATGCTAAAGAGTATATTTATTCAATAAAATCGCGACCAGCTTAAGTCATGGTTCTACACGACTTTGGAATCTCCTGCAACTCCTCTAGACGGTCTTCTTGTTTAAGTTGGTGAATGCTGGCATATTCCTTGCCTTCAGTTCATCTTTGGTGTTACATAAACTTTCAATATTCAAGGTGGTTGCAAATTGGGGAGTTATGCGGCCCGATATAAAGGTTGATGTGGTCACAGAAATCGTCTGACAGCTTTGTAGCACATGTTGCAGAGTCCTGTTGCCAGATATAGGGTCTTCCAGTATTCACCTCATTGACCCAGGACAGCAGTTGATATAGGCACTCCATATTGCGACTGAGACCCTGTGGGAAGATGAAGGGAGTCATAATGACACCATCACTAGGAAACACAACAATCACATTCGTAATCACCATTAGACTCATCGGACTCTTTTCTATATTAATGTGTATTTGTGTAGCAACATTTCTTTTAGACATCTTTAATTAAATGCGGAAGACAAGGAAGATTTAATTAATTTTTTATTTAGTTTTTCTAACATTTTTATGTTTTTACGTTTTATCGGTCTAAGGCTTTAAAATGGCGAAAGAAGTTTAGCGAAAAGCTCTTGGGGCAATGAAAATTATGGAAAATATCTGTGCTCTCTTTCGGTTACAAAACGGAAAAATGCAAAAACTCTGGGAAAACTAAATAAAAAATTTGTTAAATATTCCTTGCTTGCCGCATATATATATATATATATATATATATATATATATATATATATATATATATTATTACAACATATAAATATTCCATTTTGTATAATTTTCACGTTCTAATGAACGCTAACAATTTGTCAACCTTTATATTTGAAGCAACAACAAAAAAAATGTACAGTAATTTTTAGCAACACAGTTTTCCGGTTACGTTTGTTACCAGAACTCACACTCCTGAAGATGACCGCGAAAGAAGGTTGAAATTACTTGGGTACCTTAATAAATGAATGAAAATAATATCTGTCAACGTTACAACTCATTTCTGACATCTATTGATTGCAATACGCGAAAGATTATATGTGAGTATGAACGGATCTTATTAAAAATAAGCAATCATATTGTTTGCAATTTATTTAATCTGACATATATATATATATATTTGTGTGTGTGTGTGTGTGTGTGTGTGTGTGTGTGTGTGTGTGTGTGCGCGCTAGTTATTTCCTATTGCTACCTGGGCACCTTTATGTTTTACAACATCCGCAGAACTGAACTATGTTTTATACTGCATATGTACTTTTTTTTAATCGTATCACCCCGAGCAATGCGGTAACGCCATTGATGTGCAGGGGCTACGTAATAGTGAAAAGATTGGAAAAGATAAATCCGGAAACCACATCCTAAACAGGAAACAAGGGATGAGCCTCTTAACCTGTTCAATAGACGAGGGTGGAGTGTGAACCGGGCGATAGATAGATCTATCTACTCCAATTGAAAAAAAAAAAAACAAAGTGAGAAGATTGGAAAAGAGAAAGCCGGAAGCCACATCCTAAATAGGGAACGATGGATGAGTCTCTTAACCTGTTCATGGGCAGAACTTACAGTTTCTAGGATAAAACTTGCACAATTTCGAAAGAGCATCACTTTGAAAAAAGCCAGTGCGTTCAAGCTTTCAGCATTTTCTGCAAATTTGTACTATATAAACGTGTTAAATATTACTTATTAAAATAATCATAATTTTGCCTTTTCATAGAGATTTTACAACATATTTACTTACTGAATATCTCGTACGTCTTATTTTATCAGTAAGTTATTACAGATATATTATAATTCTTAATACTATACCATTATTTTCTGAAATAGTATTAAGTTGTCTTAAATTTATCTTAATATTTATTAATAGTTCTACTATTCGTCCATGCCTTAAATACTGTTACCATATGTGGTCGGGTGCTCCTGGTATTCATATCGGGGTTCCCGACAAAATCCAAATGAGGATTTGCAATGTAATCTGTCGCGATTTGGCAGCTCGCCTTTAGTCACTTGCTCACCGACGGGATGTGGCTTCCTCCTATTTTTTCTACAAAGTATTTTTAGGTCTTCTGTTCCGACAAGCTTCATTCCCTGTTACCCCAGTTTCATGAAGTTATTCGTGCAACTTGATTGGCAACTAGGTCTGGGAATGGGAGGGAGGAAGTAGCCTTATCTACATTGTCAAAGATGCTGTCTAGCAGGAGCAGTTGCGAGAGAAGGGGAAACGGTAAAGAAAGATAAGGTAGCTAACTGATTTGAGAAGTAACAAAAGGAGACACACATGTGGGTGATCAGGGATTCGATAGATGTCACCTTAGCTAGATGGAGGTGTTCACTGACGTAAACACCCAGCCTATTAAGAGGGGAAGGTAGTCAGGGATCGAGAAGTCAGAGGAGGCAATTTAGGGGTTGAGATTAGTCTCACAGAGCGCTAGGATGCCAGGGAAGTTTTCGTAAAGGAAAGATTCAACGTTACAGAAGCTGGTACGAATACCCAGGATGTTAGTGAAGGAAATTTTAAGAGGTTTAGGTGATTTAACTTTGCCTGGTTTAGCTTTTTTTCTTCAGGTATGGTTGTTCATATTTCTTGTTAGTAGGAAGAGACCTCCAGTAGAGAATGCAGACGGTCATTAACTGCGACATGCGCTGGAAGTGAACAGGCGCGGCATGCAGCAAAGTGTGGCCTCGGGGTTGCCCATCGAAAGCGCTTGCAGGGACGCCTATTCATGCTTGACATGGCACTGCAAGAACCTTGATATTATGTAAGTGTTGATCAGAGCAACCGATCCTGACGCTACGCAAGTTTTAGGGCTCCTAACTACCAGTCGGAAGCAGCAACCAGAAAACTCTCACAATGAAGAGACATTTCCACTGCACGTTGCAGGAAAATTGCGAAAGCACCAATACTGAGGTCTGAGGAGAGGAAGAGAGGTCCGGAAACCACTGACTAAACAGAGAACAAAGGATAAGCTTCTACGCTTGTTCAATAGAAGTAGAATTAATATGAATTATATATATATATATATTAGTCCTCCACATGCAATCCTGTTTCGCTGTATCACAGATCATCACTGTAGCTAGACATCCATTTTCTTCCAGCCCGGAACTCGACCGATTTGGTGTCAGTCGGAGTCTACTACCTAAGCCATTGGCGCGTGGAATGAGGTTGCGAAGAAAACGTAATTCCATCCCTCTTTTTTGCGTGTTTATAAATTTCTTGTTTATTGTTTTATCTATGTGTGATTTGATTCATTATTCTTTGTTGGTTATGTGTGCGTTTGAATGTATCTATTCTCAAGTTATTTTCAGCCAAAGAATCTCTGTTATAAACTTTTTTTTATCATTCTTAGTGAAATTAACATTTATTTATTCATCAACAGTCTGAACGAGGCAATTGTAAAAAATTTTCTTTACATTGCTGAAATAAATTTTAGATTTATAACCGTTCAATTATGTGCTAAGTTTTCTTCTCAATATACTTGCTCTGGTTAATATCCATTGAGCTCTCTATTTTTATCTAATTGATAATTCATATTAACTAGATAAAATCTTTCGGATGATCTTCTCCGTCTTCACGCGTTGCCATCATCTCCTATATATATATATATATATATATATATATATATATATATATATATATATTGTAACTAAGTTGTTGAACTCGTAGGTTTATTTACCTTTTTGTTCATGCATTTACTTTTATAAAGAGTGCTCAATACAAATGTAGAGCGTTATACTGTAATGGTTGTTACAATGTTTTTAAATTCATAATATCACTACAAAAAAATTTCTCATGTTTCGAAGCCAGCCCATTATGTTTTGTCTTCATCCTCAGGTGATTTTTTTTTAGAAAAAAAGCTTTTTTTCTTAAAAAAAAATCACCTGAGGATGAAGACAAAACATAATGGGCTGGCTTCGAAACATGAGAAATTTTTTTGTAGTGATATTATGAATTTAAAAACATTCTAACAACCATTACAATATATATATATATATATATATGTGTGTGTGTGTGTGTGTGTGTGTGTAGAGAGAGAGCGAGAGCGAGAGAGAGAGAGAGAGAAAGAAAGAGAGAGAAAGCGAGAGGAAAGCGTATATTACTGCTTAATTTCAGTTATTCTGCTGTAATGAGAATGTATCTATCGCCATTACTTATTAGTTCGATCTCGTATTCTGTGTCATCTCCGTCTCCCTCCTTTAGTATTACCCCATTATCTATCTATCTATCTATCTATCTATCTATCTATCTATCTATCTATCTATCTATTGTGGGATATCCCCTTTATATATGATAATGGACTCGACTGAGTGTACATACACTCCTGCCATAGAGAGAACAGAAGTTGCTATTAACAGTGGAGAGTATTCGTAGAGATCCGTTACAGTTATCGGAGAGTATCGGAACTGATACGTAAATTACCGAGAGATACCGAACTTACCCACAGACTACCGCATCAGAAGTTAGACTAGCTCTGAACTCCACTCAGCTTGAATAATACACACGGATATACTATTTCCAACGACTTCACTTCAAGACTTGTATATATTTATTTCTAACTAATAGTATCCATGGATTTACTAACCTGCGTTCAAGTTTGTATATTACGTACTTTTCTATCTCCATATCTTGTACAGTACCTACTTTTCTATCTCCATATCTCTTTTGTTGTTCATTATTTTGTGTGGTTCCTCACGCGGAATCCACAATAAATTGGCGACAAAGATTCGTCGTACACGTACATCGCCACAACAAATTGGCGACGAAGATTCGTACACAAGTCGCCACAACAAATTGACGACGAAGACTCGAACTCACGTATACCTACATCGCCACAACAAGTTTGCGACGAAGATTTCGAACACGAGTCTCCACAATAACTTGGCGACGGAAGATTCAAACTCACGTATACCACACAACAACAGAACTCATACAGAACAACGTGAAAACCATAGTGCCACACAGGTCAACCACAAACAATTTGGCGACACTATCTCAGATAATCTGCTGGCATTACAACTTTGGAGCGTAAAGAGATAGAATGAAAACCTGCACAAAGGAAATTGAAAGTCAATATTTTTTTCCTTTCAACGGAAATATTTTTCTACACATTTTTTTTACGAGATTATTTGCCAGAAAGCAATAGTTAAAAAAAGTGTAACCCCTCACGGAATCAAAGCAGCAAACCATGGATGACTTTCAGAAAGAAATACTACAAATCATAAAAAGAAGTAAATAAAGACAAATAGAAGCACAAATTAAATTAGAAGAAAGAGAAATGGAAATTCAAAAGGCAAATGAAGAAAGACAGATGGAAATCCAGAGGTTGAACGAAGAAAGGCAATTACAACTGCAAGAACTATTACTAACAATCAACACACAAGAAAGGAACACGGGAAAAGAGGCGACGTTTTCGTAAGATGCCGTTTGGAAGGCGATAGAAACCTTTAAGTACTCTATTGACGAAGACAAAAAATTAAGTTAAGGCTTTTGCTCAGAAAATTAGGTACGGAGGAATACACTTAATCTCTAGATTATATTCTGCCAAAGAAGACAAACGACTTAACGTTCGATGAGGCAGTGACATGCCTCAGTGAGCTATTTAACCCAAAAATTTCTTTGTTTCACAAAATGTAAAAATGCTTTAATCTCGTGAAAGACAAAAACGAGGACTATTTAACATTCGCAGACATTGACAACAAACATTGTGAGGACTTTAAATTAGCTGAGGTAACTTCAGACAACTTTAAATGCCTTATATTTGTCCCAGGATTAGTCACTGCTGAAGAGAGCGAAATGCGAAAAAGAATGCTCACCAAATTCCAAAATGAACCAGGTTTAACACTGCAAAAACTATCAGAGGATTGCCAAAAATGCCTAAGTATTAAAAACGACATAAAGATATTGAAAAATCAGGAGTCGCGCATATTTGTAAATTAAACAAAAATCTACGTTTTTCACCATCCCCAAAAGTAAAACAAGATTTTAATGACAAAATTACAAGATATAAAACAACTAGTGATAGAAATCAAAGA
>JBBBDQ010000738.1:5877500-5962500 GCA_037127315.1 Ascarosepion bandense
GTATTTCGACAAATCTGAATGAAGGAGTGCAAGTATACAAAGGGAGTTCCATAGGCGGGAAGTGCAAAAAATTTGTAAAAGTGATTGTAATAAAGGTAAATTAGAATTTTGCTTAGCCCAGCGGTAGCAGCACGTCGGTTAGGAACTTCATTCCAACTACAAAGAGATCATCGGCGGTTTAAATCTTTCCCCTATATTATATATTATATATAATCCTTCCCCTCAGGCTTGTATGCGGACGATTGATATGGTTTGAATACGATCAATTTTGATATTTCCAATAACGTACTCAAATGCCTGTAATCAGATCAGGGACCACAACGCCACTATTTTGTCACTGTCTTCGGCCATCCGCCACGGTAGGGATGGACATGTATTTTCAATTTAATTCTCTTTATTCTTAATAACTTTAATGTTCTATGTTCACTGTGTGTTAATATTTATTCTTTGATAATGGCTTATGTGAGCCGAAAGCTTAGACCCGATAAAAAAATCAACAATTACTATGATTTTTTGTTGTCTTTCAACGATATCACCATCAAGTATATCAGACGGTACGAACGGATCCTACACAAAATTAATAGACAAAACTTGTCTATATTATTCAATGAAACCTGCATTAATATATATATATATATATATATATATATATATATATATATATATATATATATATATCCACATACAGGCCTGTTTCGTTGTATCACAAATCCACAACCAGCATGCAAAATTGCCTGATGAAGAGAATCTCGAAACATAGAAATTTCCGTGTCGCAATGCACAATTAATTTATGATTATATATATATATATATATACTTATGTCTATATATATATATATATATATATATATATATATATATATATATATATAACTTTTCAGAATTGCGAAATTGCAACATATGTATTACTCAATTTATTTCATCCCTGGCTTGGAAAATATCTGGGTCTTAAGTTATTTTAAGTGTCTATCCCCCTTTACTTTCACGCTAAAATTTCTCCATATACATCATGATCTGACTTTCTACTAGTTTGCTGGGAGAAACCCTCTGAAATTCTTCCACCTTAATTGTCTAGATTTTTAAAAAATTGTTTTGGTTTCAAGCTTCTACATATAATAATTCCTAACGGAAAAAATATTTCACAGCCTGACGAGGTGCTAATAAGATATTGCCGAAACACAACGGTTGATGTATTGATTTTGTTGTAAACTTTTAATAAAAATATTACCATGTATATATATATATATATATATATAACTGATGATATATATAAATAACTGATGATTATATATATATATATATATATATATATATATATATATAATCATCAGTTATTTATATGGTCTCAGAAACGCTTTTTCAAACCTTTCAAATATAACTCTGATTGTGTAATGAAGTGGCGATATTTTAAGAGACCAGACGCTACATTTCAACATTTTTATTTTCTGCTTTTTATTTCTATTTTTTATCTAGAGCGTTTGCTAAAAATTTGGCTCCTGACACGCAACCTTTTTGCTCCACCTGTATTCATTTCTTTATGTATAATTTTCACAGGTACATTTTTGACGTTAATCATTTATATATCTTATCATTATCTGTTCTATGCTTTTAGAATTAATTCTAGCATTGACCTTTGTTACTTTTTGAGTTTTCTCATTAAACATTTTATAAACAATACTAAACTAATCCAGTCAAACAAAAATTACCCAAACCACGCAACATATCTTTCTTTAATATTAGTGGTATACGTACCAACTTCACCTCTGTAGGAAGGACTCTAATTTCTATATACATGGTCTGGGTGCTTATGTCAGTAAATATCTCCCTCTGGCTAAGGTGATTTCTCTTGAATCCCCTGATGTCAATTCCTATCTCTAATCCACTTGACATCAGTGATTTCTACATCACCCGTGTATCTTGTTCTTTTCCTTTCTCTCTACCTTCGCGACTGTCTTCACTCCTTCTCTTGCCCTTTCTCTGACACCCTCTGTAACTGGTTCGTCTTTCTCTTCACTCTCCTCCTACCTAAAACTTTAACTCTCTTATGTAGCCCCCTGCGCATCAGTGACGGTACCACTTTACTTGGGGTGAAACGATTGAAAAAAACATGTGTCTCTGTCTACCTCTACTTAACTTTGTCAGCTATATTTTTCTCTACCGCTGCCCTTCTCTCTTGACTGTTACTTGCTAGACAACAATTCAAATAATATAGACATGACCATTTCCTCTGATCCGTTCGCTAATACATTTGTGTTCGGTGACTTTATTGCTAACCATGTCAAGTGGCTGAAAACTCCGTAACTGTTCTTGCTGGCGTCCGTACCTTCATCTTCTCAATCACACAGTCTCACACGCAAGTGGCGGAATTTCCCAGGCGCTTCCCCAGTATCCCTGAAAGTCTCACTTTCCTTCTAGATATTTACTTTACTTCTATCCCTGACTCTTGCCACGCCATGCAGTTCTGCGCTCTTGGCAACTCTAATCATGCTGTAGTTTCCGTTAATATGAAAAAGTGACTTCAGTCACTTTACCACACTTTAGTCTGTTGGAACACAAAAAAACAAAATAAAAGGGTTAATACTAATGTCAATAAAACTAACAGAACTGTGTGATTTATCGGCTGTGATTTCTGCATGTGTCTTTAAAAAGCTAAATGAAGAAGAAAACTCAGAGTTAAAAGTGCTGAAGATTAAATCTTATCAAAACCAGGGACAGATCAGTTTCATAAATTTTTAAGCTTATAAAAACGTGGTGGGCAACCGAGCCAAAATTCCGGGGAGAGGCTTGGCCTCATTGTGTCTCTCAGTAGAATTGCCACTATTCATGGCTATCCACAACTTCCTATACATTAAAGCTCTAAGCAATCATTGTCTTTGTAAATGATTAAGAAACATTTTTTACAGTATTTACATTAAAGACACATGACCAAGTGGATATAGATGTTGGTTAGTTTCTGTGACTTGACCCAAAGATTTGTGAGTTCAATACCTGGCTACTGCAGTGGTGAACAAGTAACTTACAGAGTTAGAGGAAGATAAATCATGATTCCAGAAAAGGCCCTACGCAAGGGATGGAGATTATATACCCCAGTAATTGTAATAAAGGACCAAAACATCGTACAAATCGCTATAAAGATGAGGGCAATAGTCCGAATAATGTAAATACTGTAAATACATTATCTCAGAAATATAGACAAATACTAATATTTTTATGCCAATAAGTTTGTTTCCCTGGTACCACGTCTACGTGAATGTAAGCGTGCTACTTGATTGACATTTAGTTTATACCCTTTTACTGTTGAAATAATTAAATGTAACCGCCATTTTTACTCACTCTCTTTTCTCACACTTCCTGAGTGTGGGACTCTCTTACATTTATTTTCTATCTTAGCTACAATTTCCAAGAATTTAAATGCAAAGTCAATTTCTATCTATTATCTTTTTGATTCCTGTTCATCTTTTATGTTTTCAATATCCGTTTCTATCGCTGTAACCCATTGCACACTAGTAGCAGTCCCGTCTTGCTTGGTGTGAAATGATTAAAAAAAATATATTCTTGAATTCGTCCAGGTTGTCATTTTTTAATTTACGCTTTTTGCCGAAATTTTACAATTGAATATGTTTATTAACTATTTCTGTTAATCTTTAAAACGACATTGAGATTTTTCTTATTTAGGTTTCATCGCATTTCTTGTAATTAATTCAATGATTCTTATATTAAGAAAGCACTCCCAATAAATAGGAAATAATTTGATTTATCCCGTACTTAGGTGGACTACAATACTTTCCCGGTTCATTTTCTTGAATGTATTTTCAAAAGATGCTTTAAATAGTTCAGGCGAAATCGTATCAACTTGCCTCGGTCTTTTTCAATATTTTATTTGATCTGCGTAATTGTGAAGTCTAATTATTACTGTATTGTTAGCAAATATATCCTCAACAACTTTATATCGTTCTTGATTATGCTCTTTCTAATAGCGAGGGAACACTTACCAAGTTGTCTGTCAACTTGAGTCGTTTTTCTTAGACAAAAAAATAATTAACAATACGGTTTGCGATTTCCTGTTTTTCTTTTTGTGTGTGTGTGTTTGTGGTCTGTTAAATGCTATTCCTAAAAGCTACACGGATTTTGTTTTTAATTTAGGTTTTAATATCTTTCCAAGTAATTTTAGAAATAATTTGTATATGTTTGATAATAGCGTTATATGGTGACCCTTGGGAAAGGTATTAATCCGTCTCTTCCCTCCAGTTATGGGTTAAATAACAGGACAGATTGGTTTCTATCGCCTTGGCTGGTAACCAACCTACTGCAGAAATTAATAGCAACCTACTGCGGGATAATCTTCAGCCCAGTCAGTCATGTCACTTTCGAGACATGATCGCCTATGCGTGTATCACGGATGGCACTTAACTGACTGAAAGTAGGATTACATTTCCATGACTGAATGTTCACTATACTTTGGATAATTAATTGTTCTAATCTTTGTTAAATATGTATTCCGCTTCTTTCAAAAGGTCTGTCTCGATGTCATCTTCGTTAAACGCATTTTCTATTTCACATGCCGGAACATTGCTGTCATCTGCCGGAATTAGTGTTAGTGGCATTTCTATTTTCAATATGTTAAGGTTTGTACATTAATCTAGAATTATTCTGGACATCACATTCGTATATTTATGAATTTCTCTATTTCTAGCGTTCAGTGCTGGTAATTGCTATCTATATATGTAGGTGGGGAATTGACTGTTTTATAGCAGAATACATTTCATTACAAAAAGCAAAAAAAAAACCAAAAACAATAACAACTTAAATCCAAATTCATACAATCATTAGAAAACATATATAATTTTTGTTTAACTTAGCCACACACATGCTGCATTTTTTTAAACTTTTTTTTAAAAACAAACACAAATATACCACAGTGCTGGCTACATCGACACAACTCTAGCTTGTCATAGATTTTTGCAACTACGTCGGCGCGTTTCCCTTATATAAGAGAAGCCAGACAGAAAGAGAGAGAGAGAGAGTGAGAGAGAGAGAGAGAGACTTTATACACACGTGTTAAGCACTAGACTGTAAAAACAAACCCTTTTTTTTATATCACCCCAAGCAAGGCGATAACGCCACCGATGTGCAGGGGGCTACGTAAAGGTAAAAAGAATGGAAAAGAGAAAGCCGGAAACCACATCCTAAACAGGGAACAAGAGATGAGCCTCTTCACCTGTTCAATAGACGTGGGTGGATTGTGAACCGGGCGATAGTTTAGTCTATCTACTCCAATTGAAAAAAAAATAAAGAGAGAAAAGAGTGAAAAGATTGGAAAAGAGAAAACCGGAAACCGCATCCTAAACAGGAAACAAGGGATGAGCCTCTTCACCTGTTCAAAAGATGTGGGTGGAGTGTGAACCGGGCGAAAAAGAACGGATTCCACAATCAACACGACAAGCCCAAACAGATAGCCAAGAAGCAGTCAGCCGTATTAGGTATACTCTTTCACACTTTCATTTTTACTCTCGTATACGTGCACACGGACGCTACCCTATATGACTTCTTCTTCTTCTATGTGCCCTGTCCCTTCAGGACGTAGGCAATCATGGTGCTCTTCGCCTTCTTCTTCTATGTGCCCTGTCCCTTCAGGACGTAGACGATCATGGTTCTCCACGTCTCCCTATCCCTTGTGGCTCTTAGTATGTTTGCTCCTGTTACTCCTGGCAACCCCCGTTTCGTCATTCACCTGATCAGGCCCTGCAAATATGTTATCCGCTGCCTTCCTCTGTTTCTCTTTCCTTCTATCTGGCCAATCAGTATCAGGTTCTCCAGGCTCTCCTTCCTCATTGCGTGTCCCAGGAACTTCAGTTGTCTCTTCCTGATGTTCAGTATTAATTTCCTTTTTGTTACCATTCTTTTCAACACCTCATCGTTGCTTGCACGCTTAGTCCACAATATCCGCAGCATTCTTCTGTAGAATTACATTTCCGCTGCTTCCAGTTTTGTCCTCATTTTCGATGATATTGTCCAGCAGTATTGAAGAACTGACATCACATAGCAATCCGGCACTCTTTTCTTTGTTTCTAGTGAAATTTTCCTGTGTGTTAGTACTTTACTCAGCTTCTGGAACGCGTCCTTTGCCATGCCAATTCGCCTTCGGATCACTTACCAGAGATATTTTCATATGATATAAATGAAAATAAATCTTTCGTCATTTCTCCAATACAGTGTCTAAATTGTTTCTTTACTCCAACCAGCTTCCACCTCGGATCAATTTCAAACTTTCTTTTTGAGAGTTGATTCTGTTCTTTCAAAGTTCGTCATTCATTTTTTCATTTCTTATTATTTTCACTAATTTATCACAAGTCTCAAGAGTTACTCAATGTAAAAGTGTAATGAATGAGGTTGCTGTATGGATGTAGAAGGAGGGGAGCGAGGAGGAAGAGAACGAGGATGAGGAGGAGGCAATAATAACTGCAGATCATGAGCCTATGTAGGAAAGTTAACGGTTGATACTAGACTTGAAGCGGTTAAGATTGTACCGATCGCGTACACATTCACTCATCTGTTCCCTAAAACACGGTTCTTCGAAACAAGCTGTAGGAATAGGAATTCCTTACTAATGAAATACGAAGCAAATAGGGATGGTATGTCCCAGTTTATGCGCCATGGTGGATCTTAGCTTGGGAAACCTGAACTGTTGGAACTAATCAATGTCGCTAGTCTGAACATTTCGCATGAAAACAGCAGTTGAATAGTGAGAAGCTTGCGACATTTTGAACTCTATCAAGTTTGGAAGACGATGCCTGGGCAGCTCCAGTAGAGATATGCCAGCAATAAACTGCATTTTTACTTTTACCAATTTTAATTCTTGTTAAATATTTTATCGTTTATTGTGTTGAATTGGAATTGTTCTGCTTCTAGTTTTGATTTCCACTTTTTTAAATAATAATTAATATTATTATCTTCCTCGTCTGTGACTTCGCTTAATTCATTGGGAAATAATAATCACGGCGATCGAACATTCTAAGAATAGGAAAGGCAAAAAAGGTTTCAGAAGAGCATCAACGACAAAAATGACTTAAGAATAATTGAAAATACAAAGGATAATAGAATTAAAAAAAGAAGTTTTAATGGGAATGAGAACTACGAAGAAGTTTTATGAGGAATATGAAACGCAAAGAACTTTTAAGGAGAAAAAGAGCTAATAATTAATATTATTATCTTCCTCGTCTGTGACTTCGCTTAATTCATTGGGAAATAATAATCACGGCGATCGAACATTCTAAGGATAGGAAAGGCAAAAAAAGTTTCAGAAGAGCATCAACGACAAAAATGACTTAAGAATAATTGAAAATACAAAGGATAATAGAATTAAAAAAAGAACTTTTAATGGGAATGAGAACTACGAAGAAGTTTTATGAGGAATATGAAACGCAAAGAACTTTTAAGGAGAAAAAGAGCTAATAATTAATATTATTATCTTCCTCGTCTGTGACTTCGCTTAATTCATTGGGAAATAATAATCACGGCGATCGAACATTCTAAGGATAGGAAAGGCAAAAAAGTTTCAGAAGAGCATCAACGACAAAAATGACTTAAGAATAATTGAAAATACAAAGGATAATAGAATTAAAAAAAGAAGTTTTAATGGGAATGAGAACTACGAAGAAGTTTTATGAGGAATATGAAACGCAAAGAACTTTTAAGGAGAAAAAGAGCTAATAATTAATATTATTATCTTCCTCCTCTGTGACTTCGCCTAATTCATTGGGAAATAATAATCACGGCGATCGAACATTCTAAGAATAGGAAAGGCAAAAAAGGTTTCAGAAAAGCATCAACGACAAAAATGATTTAAGAATAATTGAAAATATAAAGGATAATAGAATTTAAAAAAGAAGTTTTAATGGGAATGAGAACTACGAAGAAGTTTTATGAGGAATATGAAACGCAAAAAAGTTTTAAGGAGAAAAAGAGCTAATAATTAATATTATTATCTTCCTCGCCTGTGACTTCGCTTAATTCATTGGGAAATAATAATCACGGCGATCGAACATTCTAAGAATAGGAAAGGCAAAAAAAGTTTCAGAAGAGCATCAACGACAAAAAAAAAAAAAAAAGATTTTAATGGGAATGAGAAATAAAAATAATTTTTATGACGAATATGAACCGCAAAGAAGTTTTAAGGAGAAAAAGAGTTTTTTTTTTTTTTCATAATCGTTTCACCTCAAGCAAGGCATTACTGCAACTAGTGTGCATAAGAGGAGTGTGAAAAAAAGAGGAACAAGTCGAGGGTGAGTGTCGTAGAATAGGTAAGAGGAGGGGGGAAACACTACTGAGAAGAGAAGTGCGTAAGAGTAGTGAGGAAAGTGAGAAGAAGAAGATATTGTTGGGGGTCGGGAAAAGAATGGGAATCAAGGAGATAAGAGATGGCAATTAACGTTGCATTTAAACTATTGGAGATTGTAGCTATCAGGGGAGCAAGTATACAAAGGGAGTTCCATAAGCGGGAAGTGTAAGAAAATATGCTGTTAGAGTAGAAGTTGCTTTTACATTTGATTGTTTTCATTGTAAAAGAGTGGAACCTAGTTGCCAGTCTAGTAGCTCAAGTAAATTCGTGCAGAGTGGGAGTCAGGGAGCTAAGCTTCTCAGAGCAGGAACCGTAAAAAATCTTTGGTCATTTTTCCAATACAGTGTCTAAACTTTAAGAAGAATATGAACATTAAATAAGTTTTAAGGAGAACTCTAGAAATGCAAAGTCAATACTCATCTACTAACCACTGGACTCTAGCTCTCTCCCCACCCCTGTATAACCTTCCCTTTTTCTCCACCTATGTATCTGTCATCGCACCTGCTTTCTATTGTTCCTTTCTAACTAGTTTTTTCTTCTCACTCTTTTCTAATTAATCTTTTTACATTTATGTAACCCCCTGCACATCAGTGGCGTTTCCGTCTTGCTCGGGGTGAAATGATTAAAAAATAAAAAATAAAAACAACAAAAAAGAGGTTTTAGAAAGAATATAAACTGCAAAGAAATTTTAAAGAAGATAGGAATTAAAAAGAAGTTTTAAGATAATATGAACTGCTAAGTTTTAGGTAAATATAAACTTCAAAGCTAAAAGGAAATGTGAACGGCAAGGTTTTAAAGGAAATATGATCTGCAAAGATTTATTAAAAATATGAACTGCAAAATTTTTAAGAAAATATGAACTTCAAATTTTAATAGAAATATGAACTGCAGGTTGAATAGAAAATATAAGTTTTTAAGAGAATGGGACAAAAAAGTTATTTTAGGAAGAATATACCCGGCAAAGAATTTTCGACCAGAATAGGAACAAAAAAGAACTTTTCAAGAATATTGTAAACCGTGATTATACGCTCTCTCTTAGATATCATAAATAAGGCCTGCTCAGCACAATTATAGCATAGACCATATATTGCCTCTGTGTTTATTGAAGGAAGTCAAATGAAAAGTAACAGAGCTAGAATCTGCGACAGGGATTAACTAGCCATTCTAGTAGATGTGTGTGTGTAGATATAATATACTATACTATTATGTATGTATGGCTGGCCACTCGTAAAGAGCTAATTAACAGTGAATTGATAAGTTTGCGGCTAACTAATAAGTAACTAATTAGCGGTTAGATTTCCAGTTCCAGATGTCTGCTCAAGTTGTAGTTTGTTCAACAGCTACAGGGTCTACCTGTGGCTTATACTGTAATTATGCTGAGCGAACTGTTGTTACAGTTTCTCGGAAAGAGCGCGTAATCTATCTTGAACAACAGTCTTGATAAGGCAAGGACACTCAAACTCTCAGCCTAGATGACTGCTCCCAAAAGGAACTCGTCTACCCAAATTCTTTCACAATGTTTAGTTAACCCATGGTATGGTTCTTCAGGCATTTTCGAAAAGTGCCACACGCTGAGATCGCCTCGATTACATCACCTTCCTGACAAATCTGAACCCGGACCCCACGTTCAGAAAACGACTACTCGGCAGCGCTTCTATATGAAATTATAATTTAAAATAAATACTATTAATCTTATTAACAATATTATTATTACTGTTGTTTTCTTTATATCCCGAATTTCTTTAAACGACCCACAATACCTACATATAAAAAGCATACGTAGACACATATTTCTTAATTATCGAATTATCGAATGTTCATTTGAAATATTGGTCTATTCGGGGTATGGATAGACGGGTAGATTATTTCGGCGGAGATTTGTCTAGTTTGAATTTATGTAGGTGGTGAAAATATGAAAGACGAGACAAAACGTTAAGCATTTACACTATGGGTTGTCATCGACATTCTTGGAGAAAGGAGAAAGTGACGAACTGAAAAAAAAATCAAGAAAACAGATACACGGCGAAGCATCACTAAATTTGGAAATCCATTTTAGTTTAATCTATCTATCATCTATCTATCTATCTATCTATCTATCTATCTATCTATCTATCTATCTATCTATCCTTATTTATATCTATCTATCTATCTATCTATCTATCTATCTATCTATCTATCTATATTAGCCTGTTTATATCTATCTATCTATCTATCTATCTATCTATCTATCTTTTAGATATTGGTATATTCGGGGTATGGATAGACGGGTAGATCATTTCGGTGGAGAAATGACTAGTTTGAACGGATGTGGGTTGTGGAAATATGAAAGACGAAACGAAACGCTGAGCATTGACACTATTGGTTATCATCGACATTCTTAGTAAACGGAGGTGACAAACTGGAAAAAACACAAGGAAACTGATACTCGGCGGACGATCACTAAATTTGGCAAACTATTTTTGTTTAATCTATCTATCTATCTATCTATCTATCTATCTATCTATCTATCTATCTATCTTAGCCTGTTTATATCTATATATCAATCTATCTGAGGGTGTTCATATTAACCACAAAGTATTTTAAAATAGATATTTCATTCGTTATTAAATTCTTAAAGTCTACTAATTTATCCTGTTCCAACAGAGCAGGAGAGACTATATATACATTCATTCGAACACACACACACACACACACACACACACACACACACACACACACACACACATATATATATATATATATATATATATAATTATGTAATTATTTAGTTTTTGGTCATAATAAAATTAGATCAGTACACAATTGTCTTAAAAAGTGTTCAATATAATTATATTGTAAAACATTTGAATATTTTTTACTTTAAAACGAGTTTTTACGCAATCCAGGTTTCTACCTTTCGGTGTTTTCAGGCAATTTATAATAACTGATTTTACAATTTTTTTTTTTTTGAAAACGCTCAAGTAACAGGGTTTTTTTTATGAGCGCGCAATTTTTAAAATTAGAACTTAGAATATTTTCATTAAGATTGTACGATCCCAATAGGTATTTGTTGGTATGGTTACACGTGGTCATAATATATATATATATATATATATATATATATATATATATATTAGGGGATTTAACGGAAATCCACGAAACTGGTATTAGCCGATAAATTTGAATTTTTAGTTGTTTAACGTTAAAAAATAATAATGTTAAGCAAAGAAAATGAACCAAAATACGATGTTTAGAACGGCTCATGATTGAACATAATAGACATTCATTGTCTGTTATAATTAACAGTATGTTTAGAAAATTATCTGCTGCCTCGATACACTAAATTTATATATATATATATATATATATATATATATATTCATCGGCAGACAGTCTTGTATCACAGCTCAACAGTAGGATTAGACATCCGATTGTTTCCAGCTAGGATTGAAGCTCGACTGGTTTGACATCAGTCGTAGATTCTACCTCTAAGCTATCGGTGTAGGAAGGCAGCTTTTAGAATAAACACACGCCAATAGCCGAGAATGTTCAATTTATTACTTAAATAGTAAATAGCCGCGAGTAGCCACTGCTTTTAAAGTTTACCATTTCTCGAGAGTGCTCAATCGATGGGCGAGAGCGTATAGGGAGAGAAAGAAAGTGATAATATCATATCTCGTTTCGTTTTTATATCTATCTATCTATCTATCTATCTATCTATCTATCTATCTATCTATCTATCTATCTATCTATTTCTTGTGACATATCTGTTCGTATCTAGGTTTCGCAATAAAATATAATTACAAAATAATACTAATTGTAAACGATGAGTCAATTTTTAAACAACTTATTTTCCGATATATTCATGACATTCTTTAATATATCACTGTCACACTACTTTAGCTGACCTTATGGTTATCCTAAACAAAAGTCGAACAAAAGATAGAATTTACTTATGAAATGGAAACGCACAATACTTCACATGTCCTAGATATCAGGTTGCACCTTAATGACAATATAATTAAAACTAAGTGTACGCGGCAAATCAACTAAAATAAAGGATCTCGTAAATTTCCATTTTCACCATAACAACAAAATAAAATCACTTACGCAGAAATACTCTTGAGAAAAGTATTAATCAGTCTCTTACCTCCAGTTATGGGTTAAATAATAGAACAGACTGGGTTCTATAGCCTTGGCTGGTAACCTGTCTACCGCAGAAAGCAATAGCAACCTACTGCAGGATAAGTATTAATCAGTTTCTTACCTCCAGTTATGGGTTAAATAATAGAACAGATTGGGTTCTATAGCCTTGGCTGGTAACCAGTCTACCGCAGAAAGCAATACTGCAGGATAATCTTCTGCCTAGTCAGTCATGTCATGTCTCTTTCGAAACATGATCGCCCAAAGCGTGTATTACATATTACAGTTAACTGACTGACGCGATTGGCAGCATGGGCTTATCTTTTAAAAGATGAAATGTCAAAATGTAACCGCATGTTTTATGCTAAATTTTATTCCCTCGTACTTATCTTTATGGAACTCACATTTTTCTTCTTGCTTTCCAAGTAAATTTCATCTTAAAATAAAATAGAACGTCAATCGTTATATTTTGTCTTAATTCCTGTTAATTTATTGTACCCTCTCATTAAGAATGTTTTTTTTTTCTTTTTCTCATATTCTTTCTCGCTTAATAATCGCTTGCGTCTTAGTTTCTTTATTACCTTTTTGGAAGTTAAATTATTTTAAAAAGTACCAACAACAAAAACAATCTCACTTCATGGATTTGGTTTGACAGTGCTAGACATTAGTCTGTGGATCTATGTCGATAATTTTTATACTTGTTTTTAATGCTGCATATTGTAAAACCTTGCTTCTTATTTATATGCGGTGGGTAATAGAGGCGAAGCCTTGAGGATCCTTTGTCCAACTTTTGGGCACATATCACCTTTTATATTGAACATAAACAAATGAATTTTATAACATAATTTTCCCTATTCTTTCTTCTTGCGTAGAGCACAAAGAAGTAAACAAAAAACCTCGTTTTGTATAAGTTTAAACTATTGATTTCGTCGGGTGTCGTGCCGGTAATTTCGAACTACAAATAAAATGCTTTCATTCTTTTTAATTTATGTTGCGTATCCATTCAAGCCCTGGGTGATCCTGGCTCTCCACAACACCCTGTCCCTGGTAATTTTAATCAACTTTTGATTCTTTAGCAGCCCTCTTTGTCCCGGCCCTGGTATTCATTCACATAAAGTTACGTGCTATTCCCCCTCCCTCTCTATCTCTCTCTTTTTCTGTATGTAGTTCCCATGAGTTGTAAATTTTCCAATCCCTATTGCCTCATATATCCGGAAAGGTCAACAGCTTTTTTTTTTCTTATTATAAATATTTTTTGAATTTTCTCGTAATTCATTTTTTGAGTCCATGATATTCTCAACATCCTCACGTAAATCATCAGTATTTTAATTATTTGGACTATTGTCCTCATCTTTGATGTCATTTGTACGACGTTTCAGTCGTTGTACGCTCCGTGCTTCTTCAGGTGCTAGAAATTTCGAAAAGAACCCTTTATTACAATCACATTCTCATTCGTTGCGTAATAATTCCTCGATTGGAAGTAATGAGTTATCTTGCAAGTTACTTGTTCACCACTGCTGTAGCCTGGTATTGAACTCAAAACTTTTTGGTTCAAGTCACAGGAACTAACCAACGTTCTATATCCACTAGGTCAGCGTTTGTACTTTCAAGCGCTTTTGGCTATACTCTTAGCCATTATCAAGAATTCATTTTGTTTTACTTATAAATAAACACGTGGAAAGTTTATGCGTATAGAGTCTTGTGCATGTGAAGTTCCGAACACGGTAAGCACATTGTTACCGTGTTTATAGTTGATGTTATTAAGTAGAGGATTTCTCTTTTTTTTTATTTGTTAGGTTTCCATTATTTTTAATCTTCTTAACATAAGCAAGACTCTATATGCATAAACTTTACAAATGTTTATTTATAAGTAAAACAAAATCAATTCTTCATAATGACTAGAGGTATAGCCGAAAGCGCTCGAAAGTGCAAAACGTTTGGACAATTCTTATATAATTTGAGTTCGAAAAGAAAAAAATTATACAAACAAATGGCAAAATTATATAAAAAACTTAATGATAATAACATGTCTGTCATTTATAAATGAAACATATCTATCTATCTATCTATCTATCTATCTATCTATCAATCTATCTATCTATGTCACTTGGTTAATATCTATCTATCTATCTATCTATCTATCTATCTATCTATCTATGTCACTTGGTGAATATCTATCTATCTATGTCACTTGGTTAATATCTATCTATCTATCTATCTATCTATCTATGTCACTTGGTTAATATCTATCTATCTATCTATCTATCTATCTATCTATGTCACTTGGTTAATATCTATATCTATCTATCTATCTATCTATCTATCTATCTATGTCACTTGGTTAATATCTATCTATCTATCTATCTATCTATCTATCTATCTATGTCACTTGGTTAATATCTATCTATCTATCTATCTATCTATCTATCTATCTATGTCACTTGGTTAATATCTATCTATCTATCTATCTATCTATCTATCTATCTACTATGTTCAACTTGGTTAATATCTATCTATCTATCTATCTATCTATCTATCTATCTATCTATCTATATCATTGGTTAATATCTATCTATCTATCTATCTATCTATCTATCTATCTATCTATCTATCTATGTCACTTGGTTAATATCTATCTATCTATCTATCTATCTATCTATCTATCTATCTATCTATCTATCTATGCATAGTCATCCGCAGACAGATCTGTTTCGCTTTATCACAGCTCATCAGTACGGTCAGACATTCGATTGCTTTTAGCCAGGATTGAAATCCGACCGATTTGATATCACTCGGCGATTCTACCTCTGAGCTATTAGTGCTCGGTAAAAGAAGGCGGACTTTAGCGTATTATATGCAATTACTTAATGCACGATGAGTAAATGCGTGAGTAGCTACTGCTATTTTTTAAGTCTACGATTCCTCTAGAGTGCTCAATCGGTGAAGATTTATATGGAGAACGTTTTGTTGCATAGCCCACTCATTTACCCTCATCGTCCAGTTATTGTTCGTGCCATGGCATTAATAGAATAATTTAATCATGATATCTGGCAATGTTAAGAGGCCAGTTCATGCATGTTCTACTGTTGCACGTTGTAAGCAAAAACAGTCAATATTAAACGAAATTTGAATTTGGTTTCTACATCTTGTTTTTCAGTTTAGATTATTATTATTATTATACAATAATTTAAACATTGTGAAATGATGAGTAAGTGCTGGTAAATGAATGGGGGAAAAATGTGTTCCTTATTGTGAATTATTTTTCATGCCCAAATTATTAGTTAGAATTTTTGTCTGCGTTTTTCCATTGACGCAAAATCATTGTTTCACTAAACTATTATGATCTAGAAAGAAAATTTCACAGTCTAGAAAATATTTCTGGCTTTAATGTGCGTTGTGATGCAGTAGATATCGGCTTGGAAGGAGAAGTCGGGGAGCCGAGTTCGAATTCCAATTGAATTCCTTGCATTCACTTATGCGCGAATGTCTCTCTTTCCCGCTATCCATCCTGTGAATATTAAATTCTCCAGGCCCTCCTTCCTCATTATATGTCCCAGAAACACATTATCGTTAGTTACGTGCTCAGTCCATGGTGTCTTCTAGCATCCTTCTGTAAAAACACATTTCTGCTGCCTCAAGCCTCTCCTTCAACATTGAGGAGATCATCAACATTCACTGCCATACAGAAGGACAGACATCACATAGCAATCCAGCTCTCTCTTCTTTGTTTCCAATGTCTTTCATTAACCTGATTTGTTTTGAAATGTGTCCTTGGCCATGCCAATGCGTTTTTGAATTTAAACATCGCACTTTCCATCTTCCGTCAGCACCGTTCTCAGGTATTTAAAATTCTTTACTCTTTTTATTTTAGTTTCTCTGGCCTGTAGTTGACATTTTGGGGTCTTCTTTTTGCTAATGACCATACATTCAGTTTTCTTGAAGTTTATGCTTAGTCCTTTCTTCTCGCTTTCTCTTGCTACCTTCTGTAGGAGACTCTGCATTCTCCTTTCGTCTCTGCCATCAGCACTGTGTCATCCGTGTATCTTACATTGTTGGGATTGTAGCCGCCAATGACGAATCATGGCAAGGGTTTTATTTCTTTCAGAATTGTTTCGCTGTATAAGTTAAATAGATCTGGCGAGAAAACACAACCTCGTCATGCGCACCTTTCTATATTTGTATACCTGATGAATTCACTTCCTATACGTACGCAAGTGGTTTGCTGTTAATAGATATGCTTGATTATCCTATCGTCTTTTCAGAAAATGTCAAAGTTATTGAGCATATTGATGAAATCTTTGTGCCGTACTTTGTCAAATGTCTTTGTATAGTCTGTAAGGCACAGAGGTCCTGAATTTCTATTACTCTCTCTCAGATAGTATTCTGAGCATGAATATCGCATTCCTTGTTCCGGTATCTTTAACAAAGCCACACTGTTCTTGTCTTATCACTGGGTCGATTCTGCTGTGCGCTCTGTTCATCAGAATCCGGACGACCAGTTTTGTTATGTGGCTTATTAATAAACCGAAAAAGAAAAGTTCAGAAATTATTAGAAGACAACTCTGCGAAAACAAGCTTCCTTATTAATCTAATTTAGATTTCACTTTTTTTTAAAGTGCTTCTCAACTACGTCCCACCATGGCACGTACTCGGCGTGAAAATCATCTTCACCTCCTTTGTATTCCATTCGGAACTTTTTCTCCAGAATTGTAACGTTTAGAAACAGACTCCCGAGACGATGATTCCCCGAAAACTTCACTCGCAACCTCTGCAAGTCTAGAATTAACAAATATCTATTCTAAATATCTTAAAAATGCACTCATCTTTTCCTTACTTTAGGCCTTGAAAACAACAAAAATCAGTCACCTTTCATCTTGAGTGACCCTTTGATCTTGTATTTGCTGAAAAACAGTAAAAAACACAAACAACCATATCTTATAATAAAGTTCAAATTTTCACAATTACCTTGAGTTTTATGTAAAAAAGAATTTCAAATTCTTTAAAAATAAAGTCAGATTTAGAATAATGTTCACACACAGCACAACTATGTTTATCTTCTAGTGAGTAGAAAATGCAAAGTAAAAATAAATAGAGAAAAAAGACAATTTCTCTGACACGCTTGCTTAGCCAAAAGACGTAGGCTCGTTCTATAGATAAATATTTTGTAAAAATAGCAAAGAGCCTAACAGATATAGTCGTCTAGCTTACGTTTAAACTGACAACTAACTACAAAAGTCCTACTTAGGTCGCTAAAAGTGGCGGCCAATAGTTGTTTTCTGAACGCCAAACTCACTACTCTAGTTGTATTTGTTCTAACCAGATAAGCTTGCTTAACCATTAAACCACGTCGAGGTGCCCAGTGGCAGCTAATAGTTTGCTATTTAAGTTCTACTCTGCACTCTGCTTCTTCTACTACAGTTCGGTTGCACTAAATCTGAAAAAGTCTTTCTCCTCGTTTGCGTTTAATTTTTTTATCTCAAAGCATATTTTCCTTTTCACACACATTTATAATTTCGATTTATAAGATGCACAGGTAGTGTAATGGTTAGCGGATCCGAAACGGGAGTATATATATATATATATATATATATATATGTGTGTGTGTGTATATATATATATATATATATATATGTGTGTGTGTGTGTGTGGATGTGAGTGTGTGTGTGTGTGTGTGTGTGTGTGTGTGTGTGTGTGTGTGTGTGTGTGTGTGTGTGTGTGTCACTCCATGTCTTCTTTAGCACCAAGTTATTGATTAAATAGCAGAGTAGACTGGAATCTCTAGTCTTGGTTGGTAGCGGGTCAGAATTCAAAACCTTAAAGAATTCGACGTAAAAGCAATCCACAAAATCGTGGCAATTTACTGATAATAAGGAACAACTAATTTGGATGCGCGTTGTGGTGCAGTGGATATCGATTCGGAATGAAAAATCGGTTTGCCGAGTTCGAACTCCAGTTAAATACATTCCATTCACTTACGCACAAATACCCTTGGGAAAGGTATCAATCCTTCTCTTCCCTCCATTTATGGGTTAAATAAAAGGACAGATTGGGTTTTATAACCTTGGCTGGCAACTAGTCTACCGCAGAAAGCAATGACAACCTACTTCAGGATAATCTTCTCCCTAGTCAGTCATGTCTTTTTCGATACATGATCGCCCAAAGCGTGTATCATGCATAGCACTTAACTGACTGATTGAATTTGTGGAGTGTCATAGAAGAATATGACATGCGGTACACTCTCTCGGTAAGCTGGTAATGTAACCAGTTCATTACAGAAATTTGCTCTTCCTCATCACCGCCATGGCGTTTTTTCCGTACATGGAACATTGCCATTGGAATAAGTGGTGATTATGGTGAGAACTAAAGATGTGAATAGGTGATGTATAGCCATATCTTAATGTACAATATGTTTGATTGTGTTCCTTATTTCATGTATATAATAAAACAAACGGCATTATTTTTGGCACACCCCGTATATACCCTCATTCGTAGGCCATTGCCACAGAAGGAGGCGTTGGCTATTTTGAGAAGTAAGGATGTAATTCTGTGATATATAGTCCTATCTTGATGTACATGTTTAATTGCGTTATTATTTCTTATAGAATAAAACAAACTGTATTACTTTTGGGCACACCCCGTATATACCCTCATTTGTAGATTTTGTCCCTTATTTCTTATATAATATATAATAAGTTCACGGCCATATCACGTTGAATACACCTGTTCTCGCTCGATCACCAAAGTTAAGCAACGTTGAGCCTGTTCAGTAATTAGATGGGTAACCGCTTGGGAATACCAGGTGATGGAAGCGTTTAGTGACGGATGTGCGTTGTGGTGCAGTGGATATCGGCTCGGAAAGAGAAATCGGTGAGCCGAGTTCGAATACCAGTTGAATACCCTCCACTCATTTAAGCACTGGTACCCTTGGGAAAGGTATTAATCCGTCCCTTCCCTTCAGTTATGGGTTAAATAACAAGGGTAGGACTTAGGGACCCTGCCCTTAAAAACAAATCCCAATGAATCTTGATAATCGAAAACCAAAAAAAGTATTACTAGACACAAAATTTATATATAAAAAAGCAATAAATTGTTGAAAGAAAAAGGTATTACGAGCAATAAATAAATAAAATTTAGTTAGCAGTAAATGACCCGCCGAGGTGTTGATTTGCCATAAAAACAAACCAATCAAATTCGCATAAATACTTTGAGACTTATTTGCCACTACAGTTTGATTTTCATTCTGTTCTACGTCTATGATCTTAAGCCGAATAAATTTGGCATTTTCATTGATACTCTGAAGAACTCATTCCCTGGAGTTATTATACAGTGATTTATTCGAACTGGTGTCCATATTAAGTCCTAACAAAATTTTAGCTCTTTCAACCACTGGATTTATTTAAAAAAATTATATTCTTTTATGCAGAATAAAAAGATTTAATAATCAGAGTAAAGAATTAATTAAGCAGAGTAAAGAATTAATTAAAAAAAATTATCTGTGGTTTTAGGAATTTGCTGTTACCGTTATCGAAATAAGAATTTTAAATTCCGAGAGTCCAATCCAAAAAAACAATCTTTATTAATCTTAAAAGAACAATAATATACAATAGATTGTCTGCATGAAAGGTCCTTTAAGCTAGTACGATAAACGTTGTAACAGATTTTTACAAATGTTCACGAAAAAATAAATATTACAATTAGTTTATACTAAAGACTTACTGAAATGGTGTAAGTTACTTCCCTTTAACTGGTTGAATACAGCTAATAATAATAATTTTTTCGTTAACTACACTAACGGAAACAAATTACATTGTTTTTTACTTATCAAAAAGACAGTATTATTAAAAGCTCAATAATTAATTTTCAGCTATATTATATTAAAGATTTTACACATAGAAAAAACTTTACTGATGTTTTTTCTAAAATAATATATATATATATATAAATTAAATACGCATAAATGTAAACAAAGGGTTATATTCACCCTATTATTTAAAATATTTAAGTGACTTTTATATTATAGGCTAAAAGTCTAAAGAGCCATTTACATTCAAGTTATGAAAACAATAATTTTAAATTGAAATAAATTACATACTAACACTGTTAATATGTATAAATATTGATATAGAGGGCATTTGTAATACGTCTCTAGCGATTTACAAAACAATTTCCCATCCATTCAAATTTATAAATTTAAGTTGCAAATAAATTTTTTCGCATCTTAGAAAATTACCATTTCATTCGGAATATCCGAAGAGATCGGAGAAAATCTGAAATACGTCCGTTACTTTGTGACGCTCAGATTATTCTGATTTTATTTTGACAAGCTTACGCAAACGAAAAATTTTGCAGACGATAATTTTTTCCGCATTGCGCTACATTTTGAAAGTAGTGCAGATGTCCATGGAAACATTCATTTCCAAGGACAAATTTGTACTTAATACCAAAAAAAAAAACAAAAAAAATGTTCATATTCCAAATAAGGAATTTTTGGAATGAATCCTAAAATCGTCAGGATTATGCGTTTATATATTTTAAATACAAATTTTTCGCTTTAATAATAAATTAAAAAAATTCAACCGTGAAAATATTTTTCAATAAAATATTAAGAATAATTCCCATTCAGTTGAAATACAGAAAAATAATTTTTACATTTTTGGTATGGCACACGTATTTACTAACTTCAGGATTATGAAGACACTACATTTAATTTACAGGCGAGATTGCTTACAAAATTTAAATATAGAACGATGAACTGGAAACCTAGTTAAAATTACTGAAAAGTTTTTTAAAATGATAAAACAGAAACAGGTGATGAATAATTGACGACCTTACAACCGCTTTAGCACAGTCGAAATGTTGCTATCCACTCTCTACTCTATTGCTATGGTAAATGTTCAAGTGAACTACATTCCTTACCTCCACCCGTTCTGACTTGGACAACTAATGCTCACCATGTCAAGTAAACAGAGTCAGCAATTCCTTGTTTCTATAGTATCACTTTGGTAAGGAGAAGGAAAAAAAGAAGGTCTACTCAAATAGATGAGTCTGCAGAACTGTCACTTTGTAGAACTGACTCCAGAGAGGATTTGTCTATATTTCTTAGTATTTACAGTATTTACATTATTCGGACTATTGCCCTCATTTTTATTGCCATTTGTACGATGTTTCCTCCTGCCTCCTTCAGGTGCTAGGATTTTCGAACAGAAGCCTTTATTACAATCACTGGGGTATATCATCTCCATCCCTTTTGCGTAGAGCCTCTTTTTGTTATCATGAGTTATCTCCCTCTAACCCTGTAAGTTAATTGTTCACCACTGCTGTAGCCTGGTATTGAACTCGCAACTCTTTGGGTCAAGTCACAGGAACTAACCAACGCCTATATCCACTGTGTCCCAAGAAAACACCTGAATTTTTTTTTACTTATAAACCTAATGTTCAGTAACCCTTTTTTTTTTTTACCAGAATTCATATTGCAGTTGTTTTATCCTAATGGCTTTCTCTAGTATTTTTATGGTAATAGTTTTATCTAGTATTTTTACCAGAGCTCATATTGCAATTTTGACACTAATAATTTTTTCTGGCACTCCGTATTACTGGTTTCCATATTGTGTTCATCTCTATGCTTAGACGGCTTAAGATATTTTTGTAGCCTAGGATATGTGCTGATTCCTTAAGTTTACATAGTTTCCAGTGCCATTCTCTATCTATTATTATACAGTCGAAATAAAATTTGGCATTTTTATTTGATTACCCGAAGAACTCATTTTTTGGAGTTATTCGAACTGTGTCCTCATCAAGTTGGTTATTGTCCTCACAAAATTTTAGCTGTTACAGCCACGGGATACATCTGAAGAAGGCCGGAGCGTAAAACGGCCTAAACGTCGTACAAATGGAAACAAAGATGGGAACAATA
Organism: Ascarosepion bandense; assembly: GCA_037127315.1. Taxonomy (NCBI): domain Eukaryota; kingdom Metazoa; phylum Mollusca; class Cephalopoda; order Sepiida; family Sepiidae; genus Ascarosepion; species Ascarosepion bandense. The sequence goes on from JBBBDQ010000738.1 coordinate 5,899,874, forward strand.
GTCCGAATAATGTAAATACAGAGACGATGTTTCTCCGATCATTTTGTTGTAATGTAAGCGGAGAGTGCTTTGAGATTGGGGGAAACCACCTAACCAATTGCTCTCACACAAACTACGGCGATAATAGACAGAGAGAGGAAGTATAAAAAATAATGCTTCCACGTGACCGACTCCACAAGACACAGTGTATTGCTAACAGCTGACTGCTGGTTTTCCAGTTGTTTTTATTATCGCGTGGTATCTTACAAGGACCCGGACATGACCAGTTGCAGAGAGGACCGTATCTCGTAATGCCAAGCTGTCCTGCTGCTAACAAAGAAAAATCTGATATAACTGATGTTAACAAACTTTTCTACATGCGTATGCAGTGCCTTATCCGTGCCTGTACCGAATCGCTTTCGCAACACATTATGATCTTAAACTCTTCAAGTCTAGGGTCAATTATTATTCATTCGACAAATAATGCGCACTCCTGACATTCACCTTTGCCCACTTTACAACATCTTTATCAAGTAAGACTCTACTTTGAGTGACTCTTAGGTTTGTGAAAAAAAGAAAAGAAAAATTACACCACCATTCATTTTTACGATAATTTTAAAAAACATCTCTTTCGTGTTATATTAAATTCCGTACCACAGAGAAATTATTTAAATATTTGCGAAAATTTAAACACCATTTTTCTTTTTGACAGTAATTTTCCGTATTTCTTCATCGTGTAGTTCATTATTATGAGTTAATTCGTCATTGGGATAAGACTTCCGTTTATTCCACTGAATCAAGTGGCGTGCTTTGTTTCAATGCGTTTCTAAATATATGATGTAAGCACACGAAATAAATAGTTGTGTGGTTCATACAACCAGACGTTGGTCTTCTAGTTATTTTTACATTGCTATTCTTCAGCCAGTTAATGTCATTATTGATAACGAATTTAATACGAACTTGTTACGATTACTGGGACAATACATGTAACATTTCTACTCTTTTAATCAACCTTATAATTATCCAAGTATTTATTCTTAAGGGAGAATATTCATTTTTCTCTCTCACTTACTCTCTCTCTCACACACACACACTCTCTCTTTCTCTCTCGATAGATTATTATTAGCTTTTATTTAAACATTTCCCCACCAGAAAAGTAATAAAAAACATGATTCAAGGAGTCAGAAGATTGTGATTGACATTGCATCTAAATGTTTGAAGATCGTAGATGACAGGAAAGTAGGAAGGCGGAAGGGAATTCCACAAGTGACCAGTGCGAAAGAAGAAACTATTAAGCTCTGTGACTGACGCTAACCTCGTAATCCGCTTAAACTGCGTGAATCGAGTAACGTTAATCGGCGAGAAAATCTCTAGTCTGTTTTCTTCGCATTCTCTATTTGAGAAATGCATGAATCATAACCACTTTTTTTTAGTTTTGTTTGTATATTTCAAACTTTCATATTTTCAGTTTCAAATATGCACCTGATGATTGCATAACGCATGAAACACCAAGTCGTGCCATAGAAAAGAAATAGCTACTTTTCTAGTGATATTATAACATATTTATGTTATAAATTCCATATTATTCGCTTTCCATTGTATTGAGCACTTTTTTTAGGAATATATCCTCTCACGCATAAGGAGGGAGACAATAGCGAGGCAGCGTTTCATTCTCTTTACTGCCAGTTATTAAGCTTTACTGACAGTTATGAAAGCTCTTGCTACGTGTTTGCACTTTAACATGCCTTATTATTTTCTTTTTGGGAATATTTATGTCGACGAATAGTGAAGATATATATATATATATATATATTCTCTCTATTATAATAAAAAACTGTTGTGTGGGTATATATATATATATATATATATATATATATATATATATATATATATATATATATATTGTCCGATGAAGATTACGACTTCTAGTCACTAAAGGTTTTTGGGATGGCTGCAGAGGTGGCTGATAAGGCCAATTTTTTGCACGGAAGAGCCTGTTTCAGGAGAGTTGTAGCTGCGACCGCGAGTTGCTCAACACCTGTCGCTTTTTTGCCACATGTCCATCGCCGCAGGGCTTTGAAGTGACGGTAGGAAGGCATGACTTGCGCTTTAATTGGATTTAATTGAGGGAGAGTTGCACATTGTCGTTAGCTTCACCCTCTCTTCCCATAGGCAAGTTTTTCTTTGTTTCTAAATATTTTTTGTTTCTAGATATTTTTCCATTTCCTTAATACTTTGCTTACTTTCTGAAACGCTAATTTCTTTATTACTGTTTGCTTTCCTATTTCTGTGTCACGCTTTCGTTCTCTGTTATTGTACTGTCTAAATAAGTTCCTACGTTGCTTGATTTTTACATCACAGTATGGAGCGCCCAAATTAGGCTGTGTCCTTTGCTGACAGCAAGCATTGTGTCGACTTACACTTAATGGTTAATCGTTTCCTCTTGCACACCTCAAAAAACTTGTTTAATAGTTTTGCCAGTTTTCTTTTCGCATCTAACATCAGCGTATATTGTTCAGGTTATATTCTTTTTTTAAAATCATTTTTAATCTCACAAGTCTCCTCTTTAGACAAGCAATAATAAATGTTTTTTCGTTAAACTGTCGCTAATCTTATAGCGTTTCTCGGCGTCCTTCAAGTCGATGAGATCAATGATAGGACGTAAATGAGGAATGCATAACATTTTTAATCACTGCCTCCACTCCAGATAGGTGATAATGCCTTAATGACGCAAGGGGCTACTGGGAATGAAAGAGAACGAGAAGACTTACAAAACTACCGGAAACCCATTCCTAAATCAAATAAACAACGGATAAACTTCTACTCCTGTTCCATAAACCGGCGAGGAGTTTGAAATGCACGATAGGATAACCTCTCTACTCCCATTGAGAAAAATTAAATAGTAAAAAATTTTCAGAGTTTAGACGTTGGAAGTAAAGAGTTTTTAGGGTAATTATATAATTTTAAAAAATTTCACCTCTCTTTGTTTTCTTAGTCCTGGATATTGTGAAAACCTAAATCCGGCAACAAAATCACTGAGTAAGAGATTAAAGGTTTTGAGAAGCGTCGAACCACCTTTTACTTGCTGTTGCTGCTACATTTACATTAACCCTGGGTGGTAGCACTTATTAGGGTCACAGCTATGGGCAAATAGTAAAACCACTAATAAAATACAATATTCTATGAAAGCATAAAAATATATTTTATAGTGAAAATACTAGCAAAAATTCCTTGTATTTTATAGTAAAAATACAAGGAATACATTTTTATATAAAAAATAACAGCAATATATTTTATATAAAAAGTAACAGCAATACATTTTTATATAAAAACTATCAGCAATAAATTTTTATATAAAGCATAAAAGCAATACATTTTATATAAAGCATGCCAGCAATACATTTTATATAAAAAATGACAACAATACATTTGCATATAAAAATGGTAGCAATACATTTTTATATAAAAATACCAGCAATACTTTTTTATATAAAAACACTAGCAATACATTTTATATAAAAACACTAGCAATACATTTTATATAAAAATACCAGAATTAAATTTTATATAAAAAATGGCACTAATATATTTTATATAAAAATACCGGTAATACATTATTATATAAAATACCAGCAATAAATGTATATAAAAATACCAGCAATACATTCTTATATAAAAATACTAGCAATACATTTTTATATAAAAATACCAGCAATACATTTTTATATAAAAATACCAGCAATACATTTTTATATAAAGATACTAGCAATATATTTTTATATAAAATACCAGCAATACATTTTGTATGAAAATACCAGCAATATATTTTTATATAAAATTACCAGCAATACACATTTATATAAAAATACCAGCAATACATTTTTATATAAAAATACCAGCAATACATTTTCATATAAAAATACTAGCAATACATTTTATATGAAAATACCAGCGATACATTTTTATATAAAAATACCAGAATAAATTTCTATATAAAATTACCAGCAATACACATTTATATAAAAATACCAGCAATACATTCTTATATAAAAATACCAGCAATAAATGTTTATATAAAAATACTAGCAATAGATTTTTATATAAATATACTAACAATACATTATTATATAAATATGCCGGCAATATATTTTATATAAAAATACCAACAATACATTTTTATATAAAAATACCAGCAATACATTCTTCCATAAAAATTCCAGCAATATATTTTGATATCAAAATACCAGCAACATATTTGTATAAAGAATACCAGCAATACATTTTTATATAAAAATACCAGCAATACATTTTATATAAAAATATCAGCAATACTTTTATATATAAAAAATACCCCAATACATTTTTAAATAAAAATGCCAGCATTACATTTATATATATAAAAAAATGCCAGCAATAGATTTGTATATAAAAACTTACCGCAATACATTTTTACCCAAAAATAACAGCAATATATTTTTATATCAAGAATACCTGAAATACATTTTAAATAAATATACCAGCAATATATATTTATGTAAAAAATACCAACAATACTTTTTTATATAAAAAATACTAATAATATTTTCATAGAAAATACAAGCAATATATTTTATATAAATAATATCAGACATGTATAATTATATAAAAACAAATACCAGCAATAAATTTTTATCTAAAAAAATTGCCAGCAATAAATTTTTAAATTAGAATATTACTAGCAATGCATCTTATATAAGTGAAGGCAGACAAATGCGTTTAAATAAGAGTTCGGCATTAAATAAGCCATAGAGATTGATATGCCAATAAACTAAAAAACAAACTAAGTCTTCGTTTTCAGATTCCATACAGTGAGCGACAGATAAGTTGTCGTCTAAATTACGCAAAAGTGACAATAATACTGATATTTCATTTAACAGATATAATCTAAACTTATTTATAAATGGAACTTTGTCTGTGTGTGTGTGTGTGTCTGTCTGTGTGTGTCTGTGTGTGTGTGTGTATCCGTTACCTATAGGCTCCGAAACGGCTGAACCGATTTTCTTGAAAATTTATACAGTTGTACTGTGCGAGTGTTTTTAGCTAGGTTTTGTGTCCCGATAAATATCGAAAATCGATAATCGAAAAAATCGGGTTATAGAAGGAGTGGTCCGATTTTAATCAAAATACACTCATAGACAAAGATATAAGAAACAATATTCAGAAGTTTCAAGGTTGCAGTTCCTACAATAGTGCAGAAAATCGATAATATATATATATATATATATATATATATATATATATATATATATATATATATATAAATTAAAAAAGGATTAATTAAATGATATTGGATGATCATTTCGTTATGAAAATCCCCACGGGGGATAACACATCACCTCAGCAACAGAAAAATCCTTTGAGAAATGATCATCCAACATCATTGAATTAATCCTTTTTTAATTTATATTTGCTCTGTAATATTTTATTACATGGAGCTCTCTTCCTGTATCATTTTTTAATATTAAAATAAAATTTTTAATATTAATTAGGATCGGGTTTTTGGAATTTACCTTCCTGCTTTTTCCGCTTGGATTAAATTATCTGAATTAATATATATATATATATATATATATATATATATATATATATATAAGGCAAGATGTTGTGTGTGTGTCTGTTTATCTGTCTGTATGTCCTTTATACAAATCCACAATTTTTATCCGATTGTCACCAAATTTCATACAAATATTCTTTAGGCTGAGTTTGAGCTCCAGGACCATGGATTAGTTTTAAGGCTTTCGTTACACCGAGTAACGCCGGGCGATACTGCTAGTTACCAATATTACACAAATAAATCTTGAAATACTAAATAGTAAATTTATTCAATAAACTCGCCATTGGTTTCAACCACGGCCTCCAGACAATTTCAGAATCTTCTGCATCTCTTTTGAACGTGGTTTTAAGTTGTTGAATGCTGTCATAATCCTTGCCTTCAGCTCATTTTTTGCTTTACAAGTAGTTTTTAGTCTTTCGCTCAATTGTGCCTCATACATCAAGGTAGTTTTAATCTGGGTAATTAGGTCGCCAAATGTAAAAGATGATGCACTCACATAGATTGTCTTAAAGTCACAACTGTGTTTTTCTGTTTGTGTGGCATTGTACAGTATCCTGTTTCCAAACATAGGGTCTTTCAGTAACCACCATCTTGACTCAGGGCAGCACTATTTCCTCAAGACAAATGATGTAGGCGTCCGTGTTGAGTCTGTGGCAATGTCGGATAGTAAATCGAGGCATAATATGGCCATCACTAGTGATCACTCCAAACATCTTGGCAATCAGCATTACACTCGTCCAACCCTATCTGAATCCTTCGCACTGTCCTCAGATTGACACTCACTCTGCAATGTTCGTACTGGAGATTCCGGTGCAAATGCCAAGCAGTATAGTATGTCTTTTTTAATTTCTGGCAGAGTGATTTGTGTCATGGTAATCTTTTCCTCATAGACGGTGTCCATCTGATTCTGCAATGCAATCGACAAAATCTAAAACAAACAAAGCGTTCACAGCTTCTCCACTTTTTCTCAAATATATATATATACTACCGGTCATAATTATTTAGGCCACCCCAGTGTTTTAAAAAGATGATGTATTTCATACTACTTTTTAGTATTTATAGCCAAGTAAATAATTGTAAATGAAAATAGAATGGTTCCTTTATTAATATTGCACAATAACATGGGCATCAAATGAATTTATGAATATTTAATATTTACCAATATATTGCGGTTTTATCAATGAAAGAATGATGAAAATTTAGGTTGATTCGGACGTAATCATTGCTTTTTTGCCTTGTAAAATTTTGCAAAGTAATAATAACAACAGAACCATTCTATTTTCATTTGACAATAGTATGAAATACATTATTTCTTTTAAAAACCTGGGGTGACCTAATAATTATGGCCGTTAGTGTATATATATGTATATATATATTATTAATTATTACTTTAGAACATGTACAAACTACAAACTACAACAAAATAGTTTATGTTGTTTGGACATTGAAAATCCAATGTTTTCTTTTTTCAATGTCTAAACAAAATGTACAATTTTTTTGTAGTTTGTAGTTTGTAAATGTTCTGAAGTAATAATTAATAATAAATATTCATTGTTCTATTTTTATATTTAGCGCTGTTTAAATTAGTATTTTGAACGTTGCAATTATTTTCTTCGTTCCTTATTCGTTTGGATATATATATATATATATATATATATATATATATATATATATATATATATATATATATATGCGTGTGTGTGTGTGTCATTCTAATGTGATGCTTATATATAAGCATGAATACAAAGCCTATCTCTCTAAATATGTATCTGGCTACAAAAGAAAGTGCATATATTTATGTGGCTAATTATGTAAATGCGTTTTTTTTTGTTTTGTTTTTTTTGGGCGGCCGATTGAAGAGAAAACGAATTCACCATCGTTATCGTTCCTCTCTAAATTCGATGTTAAAGATGTAATCATTTATAGGCAGTGACAGGTGCCTTTTTTATTAGAGATTTTCACTTTAGCACTACACTAGTCTCATCTTAAAAATCGAAAAGACATAGTATCACATCTATATAAGACAGGCCTCCTGTCATAGACAATAATGGGTGTAACAGCTTCTTTGAGTTATTTGTGCCAGTTAGTTAAGGGAGAGAAATTTTTGTTGTTCTACTTTTGAAATGGTCACACGCCAGAGATTTTCAAATTTAGTAATATGTTTTATTAATATTCACTCAAAACAAGGCTCAAGAGCCACTCAAACTGGTTATGGATATTGAATGAGGTTATTTTCTGGATGTAAGCAGAGGAGTAAGAAGCGCGGATATGTAGTACAGATAACGGTCGATCTTCTAATGTGAAATCTGCCTATAAAATTTTCAACACGTCCATTAATCACTTCTGTCCCCTACCATTTCTTTCTTTTTATTCAACTTACAACCCCTATTTCCCATTTTCCATCCCATCCACATCTCACACACAAATCGCCAAATATAACAAAAAGAATTTCCATTTCTTTTCACACTAACTGATGAGACATTGTCCTTTCAATGTCGAAACAAAATGGACACTTTGTAGTAGATAATAATTTGTACATGTTCTGAACTACAATTTATAATAAATAGTCACAGCTCTCTCTTATATCGAGCACTGTTTTAAATTAATATTTTAAACGATGTCAATTTTTTCTTCGTTCCTTATTCACAGACCTGATAAAAAAATCAACAATTATTGCGATTTCTTGTCGTCTTTCCATGACAACACTATCAAGCTAATCAGATCATATGAACGGATGTTACACAAAATAAATAGACAGAACTTGTCTATATTATTCAATGAAACCTGTATTAATGAAAAAACGCTGCCAAAATACACACACACAATATATATATATATATATATATATATATATATATATATATTAATTCAGATAATTTAATCCAAGCGGAAAAAGCAGGAAGGTAAATTCATATATATATATATGTCCAGTCCGTAAACGGTGAGGATAATCCAACAAGATTAACTTAATATAATATTAAGTGTTATATCTATATAGAGAGCTCAATGGATGTTATTCTGAGCAAATTATATTTATAAAGGAAAACTCAACGCGTCATTTCAAGTGGTTATAAACTATACTTTATTTCTATGAACTAATTAGCTCATTTCATCAGACCTTGCTCCGGCAAAAGTTTTTGTACCAAATGGAAGTTATATTGTAAGGTCTGAGGTAATGAGCTAATTTATGTACATTCTCACAACAATGTAATAGCTCTGCGAAATAAGCTATTATCAATGGATATATAAAAACATCTAACTTATTTTCATTATAATACTCTGTTAAATTCTAACACTGAGTTCTCATCGGATTTAAATCACCTGTGGAATTAACCTTACCAAACACCAAGGATACTACTTTACACTATATATATATATATATATATATATATATATATATATATCTTTTTCATTATGATTTTATATATATGCATATAAGCATAAGTCACCCTTTTGTAACTTTCATTAAATGTTGTCACAAAAGTATTTAATTTTTACTTTTTTTTCTTGAAACACCTACAAATTTAATCCCATTTTCAGGTTTCGGCATAAATCTAATAAACTTTATACATTTTATTGACATTCCAGATTTGTTATTTATGACGACCTTAAACAACGCTACTGCCAAAAAAACAAAACACAAAAATCAAATCCTAAAACAGTCATTTCAAAATATGAACCTGATGATTGCTCAATGCATGAATTTCCGAGTGGTCCTTTAGACGTAGAATAATATATATATATATATATATATAGGATAGATATTGTCCTAAGTCGATAGCACGACATGGAGTTTTACAAACATCAGGTGCATATTTTGAACTGACAATTTAATAGATTTGAATTTACTTTACTTGATGTTTATTGGAATTAAATCTTATAAAGTTAATTTACTGCTTATTTTAATAAGAATATTCAAACTTAAAAAAATTTAAGATTGCATATAGATAAACTGACATAGGACACTATGTGTCGTCCTTCGACTTCGGATAATATGTATATTTATTAATATATATATGTATAATATAGGCGGAGGAAAATATGCATATTTGTTAAGATATATATAACACTTTTGTTAAGGTATATATAACACGTTTGTTAAGATATATATAACACTTTTGTTAAGATATATATAACACTTTTGTTAAGATATATATAACACTTTTGTATATTAAGATATATATAACACTTTTGTTAAGGATATATATAACACTTTTGTTAAGATATATATAACACTTTTGTTAAGATATATATAACACTTTTGTTAAGATATATATAACACTTTTGTTAAGATATATATAACACTTTTGTTAAGATATATATAACACTTTTCATAAATTGACCACTGTTTTATTAATACCTGAATAATAATACTATGCATATGTTCTCTCTCATACGCATATTTATTAATTCACGTCACTAATATATATATATATATATATATATATATATATATATATATTGGTTGGTTTTCTTCATATATATATATATATATATATATATGAAGAAAACCAAAAGTTTTAGATTTCCGAGTTCTCCGGAACTTACTTTTTCAAAAGTGCTCAATACAATATATATCGTAGAGCATGATATAATTATAAATAAATTTATTATTATATAAAATTAATTAATTAATTCAGTTTACATTGCCACACAGAAATGTCTATGTTTCGATATTTTACCTCTTCATCAGGCAATGTTGACTCATTGTTGCAAAAATGATAGAAATTTCCGTGTAAATGTAAATTAATTTTAAATAATAACAGATTTAATTTTAATTATATATATATATATATATATATATATATATATATATGTGTGTGTGTGTGTGTGTGTGTGTGTGTGTGTGTCTGTTTCAAATTAAATAAAATGCAAAGATTGTGTTAGCTTTTTTTTTTAATAAAATCCTTTCGTATTCACGGATAATTTTTCGCGTATTATAATTGAAAGATGTAAGAAACAACCTGTAACTTTGACATATAATTTTAATATTCATTTCTCAATGTTTCTTATACTTTCAACCTCCTTCTGAGATCATACTCAAGGGTGTGAGCTGTGGTAAAATAATCTGTCAAAGTTACAGCTCATTTGTTACATCTTTCAATTATAATACGCGAAATATTATCCGAGAGTATGAACGGATTTTATTAAAAATTAGCTGACACAGTATTTACAATTCTTTTAATCTGGCATGACTGAAAAAAAATTTGCTGCCTAAATGCACAAATATATATATATATATTTGTGCATTTAGGCAGCAAATTATTTTTAGACATATATATATATATATATATATATATATATATATAGACCGGCATCGATAACCTAGATATGTTGTTTCAGCTAACTCTGGTTGTCCACATCGATTGGGTGAAGATTTGTAAAATGAAAGATATAGAAGAAGAAATAATAAAAGAAAGAGATAAATGAAAAAGATTAAGAAATAATTAGAAATGAATAAAAAGAAGAAAAAAACGATGGTCGAAAAGGGAAACGTGAAAAGGATAAAGAAAAAGGAAAAAGGGGACAATAAATACTAATAAAGAAGGTAAAAAGCTTCAAAGAATTAAAAGCGAAAGAGTCTGAGTAAAAGATATGAAGGAAGGAAGGAAGGAAGGAAGGAAGGAAGGAAGGAAGGAAGGAAGGAAATTCAAGTGAAAGATTAAAAAAAAGAAAGAGATTTTAAGTGGAAAGTGAAGAAAGAAATGAAGATAATTTAAGAAGAAAAAGTTAAATAGAAAAAAAAAGAAAGAAATTTCAAGACGATCTGAGAAAGAAACCTGAAGATATAAATAAAGAAAGAAATCAAGAAAGGATGGAAAGAAGGAAGGAACATAGTTTAAGAAGAACATGAAGAAGGCAAAAAAAAAGAAAAGAAATTTCCAGTGAAAAAGGAAGGAAGAAAAAAATAATAGAAGATAAATCAAGATAAAGATGAAGAAGTTAGATAGAAAAAAATGAAGAAAGAAAGAAAGAGAGAAATCTCAACAGAAAAATTAAGCAAGAAAGAAAGAAAAGAAGGAATGTAATTCAAGAGAAAGACGAAGAACGTAGAAAAAAAGATAAAATTCAAGAAGTGCTTTGTTAGAAAATCCATAAAAGAGTAAATAAAAAATGCAAGTATGCAGAAAAATGATATTATTGGAAGAAGTGAATGGAGAGATTATGACATTAAAGAAGAGGATAGAAATGGAGAGCTTATAGATAGATAGATAGATAGATAGATAGATAGATAGATAGATAGATAGATAGATAGATAGATAGCGAAGAAGGAAAGAATAAAAGAATAAAAGAAAGAGAAAAAGAAAAGAAGAAAATTCCGAATAACGAAGAGACCAAATGTGAACGAGAAAATGACGTCAGCACAATGAAGCACTTATTATAAGAATCAGAATGTGTTTTGCAGACGGTAAATGTGCAGTTTAAAAGAAAGAGGCAAGAGACCACATCGTCAACATCGGCCGACCCTCTCCACCCTCTACTTCTTTTTTTTTCTTTTTTAACTCCCCCCACTCCAGCTTCTAGCCGCCAATACCGGATTGTTTTTCCTATTATTAGCCAAGCCTAAATCTTGAATACGCTCATAATATCGCGTTTTTTCTTAACTCTCTCATGCCCGTATGAATATAATACATTATAAAAAGTCATGGAGACTGCTTATCATCTCGATCGCAAAATATGCCTGAGGATACCTTTCTTTTGGATATAATTTGAAAACTCATGCCACCTGCGATCTTTAAAATTTTAATTGCAGTATAGATTGGCAACTAAATCTCAATCTTTCTACTGTTGAAATAGCTAGACGTGACCGCAAGTACTATTCTAATAGTCTCTTTTCTCGACTGCCTCGCCTCTGAAATTCTATCTGGTTTTTTGATTCATTGGTACTTACGATCTGCAATAATTTAAATGCACCATCAATCGCCATCTTCCCTCACTAACGTCTTCACATTTTCCCTTTCTCTTCACTAACGTCTTCTCGTTTACTTTCACTCCAAGTTAACCCTCTTGCGTCTTAGTGACATTATCGCCTTGCTTGGAGGTGAAATAATTACAGACATGAACAGAAAGGAAAATATGGGATTAAATACAATTGTTTAAATATCGTAGATGGAGACTGATAAACACGCCGTCAATTCTTTGGCTATTTATTCAATTTATGCTAGGTAAGTGCGTTGTGGTGCAGTGGATATCGGCTTGGAACGAAAATCCGGGAAGCTGAGTTCGAATTCTAGTTGAATTCCTTTCATTAACTTACGCGCAAATACCTTTGGGAACGGTATTAATCTATCTCTTCCCTCCAGTTATGGGTTAAATAACAGGACAGTTAAGGGTTCTATAGACTTGGTCGGCAACTAATCTACCGCAGAAAGTAATGACAATCTACTGCGGGATAATCTCCTGCCCAGTCAATCAAGTCTCTTTCGAGACATGATCGCCCAAGCGTGTGTCACGTATGGCACTTAACTAACTTTCGTCTTGGAAAGCGAATTTTTAAAAAATGTTATTGCCGATGGAATCGTTTACATGGTGCGGCAAAAATTCCTTCGCCATTGCGTTACTAGTGGACGTAAGCAATTGGCAATGGTATCTTTATCTAGATGCAGTGGTTCACTTTTTTTTTCTTGGCCACATTTTCAAAATGAAAATTTTCTTCCGCTTCACCAAATTTTATGTGATAAAAAGAACATTTATAATTTAAATAAAAAAGAGAGAGAGATTTTTAAAGGGAAGTAACCGCGTTTTGAAGTTAGAAAATTATCATTGATAACTCTCTCATCCAATTTGCGAACCTTACTATATTTTTAATACTTGATATAATGCCCAAAATATCACAATGATGAAATCTGTCAATAATTATTTATAATTTTTTATAATTTTCATGCATTTTTGTCATGCATGCAATGACAAGTAAACCGTAATAGTATTTTAAAATTTGAAATCCTCTTGAATTTTGGCAGGTGAATTTTCAAACTGTTTCTAAAACTTTGATTGGCTTTCAATCATTCTGCATCTCCTGCTATCTTTTCAATCACTCCTATGTCGCTAATTTCTTACCATTATCCGGGAGCTATTTCTAGGAGGTATATGTGGGAGGTATTTCTGCTGCACCATGTATATGTAGATGGAAAAGAAATACAACAAAGATCAATTGCAGTTCTGCATTGAAAGACGCTGAGACAAAGAAACGCTTAAATTTAAATAAAAAGATGTCTTCCAATGTAACTCGATACGTGACTAAGCTTTTGTATTTTTAGTGTTTTTTTAACAGTAATGTTCATTTTGTAAAAGGCCCGAGAGTAGGTCACCAAATAAGAGGCAGAGTATATGCGGATGTATGAGGAAGATTTGTGGTGCAGTGGATATCGGCTCGGAACGAGAAATCGGGGAGCCGAGCTCGAATTCCAGTTGAATTCATTGCATTCACTTACGCGCAAATACCCTTAGGAAAGTTATTAATCCGTCTCTTCCTGTCAGTTATGGGTTATATAACAGGACAGATAAGGGTTCTATAGCCTTGGATGGCAACCAGTCTACTGCAGAAAGCAATGACAACCCACTGCAGGATAATCTTCTGCCCAGTCAGTCATGTCTCGAAAGAGACATAATCGCCTAAGCGTGTTTCACATATGGCACTTAACTGAGTGAACGGTTAACCCTAAAAAATGACCAGGTCACTCTTGCATTAACCGGGTTAGCCGCTTCTTGGGAGCCGGTTCTACAGAGCAACGGTTCATGAGAAGAAGCAACTCAAGTGGAACTTATATTTCATCAATGAATCACCAAGGGATTTGAGGGGATTCGCTGCGATATTCGTGACATGGCAGATCTCAGAACTGGGGAATCTAAGGAATGTATTTCGCCTGAACACTTTTCATGGATAGAGCGATGGAAGTGCGAGAAGCGACGTTAGAAAGGAATTGTAGGCGGTAAAACAATTCGTCCAGACCAAATTTATGGAGACTTTTTCAGGCTCTATCGAGAATAGAAAATGAAGACCATGCCCTTCCTGTCTTTTTATTGCAGCAGTACTCCATTTTCTTTCTTTTAGGAAGTGCAGTGGATATCGGACCGGAATGAGAAATTTGAGAGCCGAGTTCGAATTCCAGCTGAAGTCGTTGCATTTACTTACATGAAAGGTATTAATCTATCTCTTCTCCCTCCAACTATAAGTTAAGTAGCAGGACAGATTCGGTTCTGTAGCCTCGGTTGGCAGCTAGTCTACCGTAGAAAATAATGGCAGTGTACTGTGGGAAAATATTCTGCCCAATCAGTCATGATTCTTTCGAGACATGATTGCCCCAGTGTGTATTACGTATGGCACTTAACTGAGTGACTGAATACATTTTTCCACTATTTTTCGTGATGGATATTATGTGCGATTTCCATTGATCTGACTTGATTTTGTTCCAACAGGTACTCAAGATATGGCGCCATCTTGTGTGACTATATATTAATCGCAATTGGTGAGTGTTCTGGGTTCGATCGACGATGATCTAATTTAGTTGTTTACCTTTAAGAGGGGTATAGAATTAGCGCACTTTCAATAAACTTTCGCCTAAGTAAAATACTTTCTATTTTAATTTATATTATTATTATTAATAAAACGAACTGATTGACATAACTCTTCCAATATTTATCAACACTTACGGAAGAACATTATTTAAGAAAAAATAAAAATAGATAAAACAAATGACTGTTTGACAACGTTCCATAATATTTCAACCGTAATTCTATCTTCAAGTTTTGTTTAAAAATTGTATACATGCTTTTTTTTTTTTTAATCATTTCACCCCAAGCAAGGCATTCCACTGCCACTATTGCGCAAAGGGTTACATAGGGGAAAGTGATGAGAAAGAGTGATTAGATATAAGAAATGTCAGAAAGAGGGTGACAGACGGGTAAGGATACCGAGGATGAGGGTTGGGTAGATGGGAAGAGTGTTTGAGAGAATGGATGCAAGTTAGTGTGTTAGGAGGTGTCTATTGCCCTTACATTTAAACTCCTGGAGATTGTAGCTGTCGGGGAAGTAAGTATGTGGAAGGGAATTCCACAGGCGGGAAGTACGAGAGAAGAAGCTGTTGGAGTAGAAATTGCGGTTACATTTTATCGGTTTCACTGTAAATCTAGTATCTCGTGCAAATTCGTACCTAGGAGGCACCAATGATCTAAGTTCATCGGAGCAGAAGCTGTGAAAGTATTTATACAAGAGGCACAGGGAAGCCACATCACGCCGGTGAGAGAGTGACTGCAGCCTGTCTGCCAATTTGGTATCGATCACATTACAGATTCTCCGTTTTATTTTTTCAAGAACCCCGAGGAAAATAGCAGGGGCACCCGACCAGATGTGACAGCAGTATTCAATACACGGGCGGATGGTAGATTTATATATGTGCAAGATAGATTCAGACGGAAAAAACTTCCGGGCCCTGCACAGAGAACCGACTTTCATAGCAGCGGATTTAGCAATGGATTCGATATAGTCATCCCACTTGAGTTCCGCTGAGAGTGTGAGGCCAAGGAGGCGTAGTGTTTTACTCTCTGGGAGGCAAGCCTGTTCCATGCTAATGGGAGGTAGGTGCGATTGTCTATGATAGTTAATTGATAACAGCTTCGTTTTGGAAGCATTAAAATTTACAAGCCATTTCTTACCCCTGTCCACTACGGATTGGAGGTTCTTTTCATGCTCGGCAACGAGGTTTGCTTTGTCGCTCAAACCAGATGTTTGATCGAGGCGAGAGTAAACTGTGGTGTCATCGGCATAGATGCCTACTTGGGATCTTATGGCATCGGGGAGATCATTAATGTAAGAATATATAAGAAATATCATCAAATATTATAAGTCCTTTTGTACAAACGTCACTTGTCATAAAAAAACGTCCCAAAAGGGACGAAATCCTACGAGCGTGAATGACATACAACTGAAACGTGTGTCACTTAATTGTGATTGTGGTCATCTTGAAATGTTTCGTTAATTGATTAGTTGCTAAGAAGAATTAATCAAACAGTTTAGTATAAATTCTTTTGAAGTATTCTGTCATTGTTAATTCCTCCGAGGAGGGAAGTTAGTTGATTGCGTATTATTATTATTATTATTGATATTTTTATTATTATTATCACTATTGTTGTTACTGTTATTATTATTATCATTATTATTGTTCTTATAATCATTATTAATATTATTACAATAATATTTCATGCTATTATTATTATCATCATATCATCATCATTGTTATCATTATTATCATCATCATTATCATGATAATAATAATCATCATAATCATCATCAATATTATCATTATTATCATCATTATTATCACTATCATCATCAACATGATAATAATAGTTATCATCATCATCATCATCATCATCATCATAATTATCATTATCATTATCATCATTATTATCATTATCATCATTATCAAGATAATAACAGATATCATCATCATCATTATTATTATTATTATCATTATTATGATAATCATCATCATCATCGTAATATTCGTCTGTTGAACAGGTGAAGAGGCTCATCCCTTGTTTCCTGTTTAGGATGTGGTTTCCTGTTTTCTCTTTTCCAATCTTTTCACTCTTTTATTATTTATTTTTTTCAATTGGAGTAGATAGACTAAACTATCGCCCGGTTCACACTCCACCCACGTCTATTGAACAGGTGAAGAGGCTCATCCCTTGTTTCCTGTTTAGGTTGTGGTTTCCGGTTTTCTCTTTTTCAATCTTTTCACTCTTACGTAGCCCCCTGCGCATCAGTGGCGTTTTTGCCTTGCTTGGGGTGATATGATTAAAAATAAAAATACTTATCGTCAATATTTTTAATTTTATTGGTATTATTAACATCATTGGTATTATCATCGTCATCAGTATCACTATTATTATTAGTAGTATTATCATCATTATTATCATCATTATTATTCTACAAACATTGAACTAAGAATATTGTTAGACAACGCACAAATACATTTGGATTTTAAACTTAGCTTTATTTGTACTCCAATTAATTGCTAACCAGTACGAGTTCAACTTCCAATATAGATTTTGTAATATAGACTCTTATAATAGTCCTCTTTTTTAATAAGGGATGGGGGAACATGGAATAGAAAAAGAAAAAAGTAAAAAGATTAATAACTTTACCCTAAAATTACTAAACGCTAGATGAATTAATGACAACCGTAACATAATGATACACTTGTTTCGTAAAATATTCTTCTGTGAATTTCTAATTTCAGAGTAGAGTCAAGATAAATAAATATTTATTTTTATTTATTATTTAAAAAAATAAAAGTATCTTTTTTATGGTCATCATGTAATTTATAAAGCATTTAGAAATATTTTACTTCCATGTTTTTATTGGTTTTCTTTATAAATCAACTCACCATAGTACAAAAATATACGTTGTTTACACTAATGCTAACCCAGTGCAAGACCCAAGTACCACTCAAGGTACAGTGTCACTTTGTGGTGTATGAGCGTAAGAATGGGTTTTATTAATTTGTAAACTGGAATTGTAATTGTGTAGAGAATTATAATATTATTGCCCTAATAAAAATCTCTACGATGTGCCGTTTTCGCTACATGATGATAATACACTCCTGAACATTATAATATATTTAGGTAGGGGTTAATGTGATTGATGAAGATAAAAAACGACTTAGATTATTTTTTTTTCCTAGAAAACAAGACTGCCGTTTTCACTGTTCCGTAAACTCTCTAAAAGTGTCAGTGTGATGGAGTAGAACTGAAAAGAGTTTTTATAACTAATATCAAATTTTACGTTAGAAATTAACGAGTTAAACCTCTCAGCTGAAATTTAAGTCCATAGACATTAGTTCTGACTCGGCTAATATTGTTTTAACTGAGATTTTGGGGGTGAGCAAGCTGTCTACAAGATGGGTCCCAAGAATACTGACACCAGAGCAAAAGCTGAAAAAAGTTGACATTTACAGAAAGTTCTGACTCGTTCCCAGGCTGACCCTGAGAATTTCTACATATTTGCTACAGATTAGTAACTCAAGATGAAACCTGGGTTCACCACTCCGAATTTGAATCAAAGATTCAAAGCAAACACTGAAAACACTCTGGTTCTCCACCCACGAAGAAGTTCAAGTTAGTAACGTTTGTTGGCAAGGGAATGGCTTCTGTTTTTTAAGGATTCTAAATGAGTAAACATGATATATTACCTGGTATAGTGTGGAAAACTATTCATGGACAGCACTGTGCATGAAAATTAAAACAATTGAAGGAAGCAATCAAGTCGAAATGCAGAGGGAAGCTAAGGGCAAGATAACAGGTTCGTTCTCGCTGCTCCAGTTAGAGGATGTGATGCAGAAATATTTGTCTTTGAGCTGCTACCATAACCTCATATATATACACATCTACAACAACATTCCTGTCTACATTCACAATATGAAAAAATAATGATCGATAACACAACAATCCTACACCGAGAAAACAACAAAAGCAAACTACAGATTCTCGAGGCAATATTCATTAAAACACTTAAGCCGTCAATTAATAGAATCAGTTATGAATACTGTAGTAATGTTCTAATATGTTTATAAAAAGAACATTTTTTTCGTGCTTTAACACGTGCAGGGCCATCACATTATAACATTATAATTTTCACGTTCTAATGAAAGCTAGCAATTTGTCAACTGTTATATTTGAAGCAGAAAAAAATTTACAGTAATTTTTAACAACACAGCTTTGCGGGTTTTTTTGTTACCATAACTCACACCTCTGAAGATGACCTCGGAAAGAGATTGAAAGTACCTGGGTACATTGAGAAATGAATGATAATATCTGTAAACGTTACAGCTCATTTCTGACATCTTTCAATTATAATACGCGAAAGATTATCCGTGAGTATGAATGGATTTTATTAAAAAATGAGCAGACACAATGTTTGCAATTTATTTAATCTGACATGACTAATATATATATATATATATATATATATATATATATATATATATATATATATATTATTATTATTATTATTATTATTATTATTCGTATACAAGTCTATTTTGCTGTATCATAATGTTATGTTAATTCTCAGAATATATTCAAATGATTTTAACATCTTCAAACATAGTCAGCATAATTACATTTTGAACAAGAGTAGAATTTTTTCTCGTGCTTTCTGTTCAGGATTAGGTTTCCGGTTCCTTCTAAAATTTTCCCATAATTACGTTCTATAGTGACACTATCATCTTCCTTGTGGTGAATTAGTTTTAAAAAAGTACTGAAGTACTGAAGTTCTAATCCAAATTTGATAAAGTCGTTCAAATCACATTTAACATTTTCTTGTGTTTCGGCCAATTCATTCTACAGATAATACTAAATTTGTGGACCAATTAGTTTTAGCCCAATAAAAATCTGATACAAAAGCTTCAATTATATTGGCAGCATAAGTTTTGCAATGCAACTTTCTATTAAATTTGTTTAATTTAACAAATAATTTTTATAGTATGAAGTGTATAGATACTTAGGAATGGTGAAGGAGATGGAATAGAGCATATCCAGTGGTAGGAGAAAGGTTTTGAACTGGCAGAAAAAATGCCTCTAGACGAACTGCAAAAACCAAAGAAACGCAACATCAAACAGACTCTAGCATATGTCTCAACATAAAACAGGGACAACCCAGAATTATTTAGAGAAATTAAAAAATATGTAGACGTACTTAACAAAAATGATAATGTGAAAAACTTTAAAAACGACCAAAATAATTAAGAGCAAACGTCAACCAAAAAACTTGAAACACCTCATCCAAATTTAACCAGCCCATTGCAGTAGATGGGCGGATCAGTGGTCACCAGGGCAACCGAAAGTTGCGTGGAATGAACATTTTTTAGCACTGGCCCGAGCGTACTCGTTTCAGTTCCCCACAATAAACTCAATCTTGTGTCATATCCTGTCTCAATGGGGAAACGGGGTAAATATCCATATCAGTCAGTTAAGTGCCATACATGATAAACGCTTGGGCGATCATGTCTCGAAAGAGACATGACGGACTGGGCTGAAGATTATCCCGCAGTAGGTTGCCATTACTTTCTGCAGTAGACTAGTTGCCAGCCAAGGCTATAGACCTCAATCTGTTCTATTATTATTTAACACATAACTGGAGGGAAGAACCGGGTTAGTACCTTTCCTAAGGTTATTTGTTCGTAAGTGACTGCAAGGAACTCAACTAGATTTCGAAGTCGGCTCCCCGATTTGTCTTTCCGAGTCGCTATACCATTATTCATCGATTTAACGATAGACATTACCGAAGAATTAAGGGAGTTAAAAAGAGCGGTGTCATGAAAAATAAAAAGTACTGTTCATTTGATAGTACGTCTTACTGAGGGCAGGAAAGTCCATGTTTGCCAAATTTATTTATTTATTTATTTCAATTGAGAATCATTAATTTATTTATTTTTTTTTTAATCATATCACCCCGAGCAAGGCGGTAACTCCACTGATATGCAGGGGGCTACGTAAGAGTGAAAAGATTGGAAAAGAGAAAGCCGAAAACCACATCCTAAACAGGGAACAAGGAATGATCCTCTACACCTGTACAACAGACGTGGGTGGAGTGTGAGCCGGGCAATAGTTTAGTCTATCTACTCCATGTACGCTCTAATATACTCCTAGAATTTATTCTCGATTTTCTTTAAATGTAAATGCGGTGGAGACAATGAAAAAACAATGTTTCTGCAACCTTTATTTGCAAAAATTTCCATACCTTGGAAGTGTTCGAACAGAGGACGGAAAGTGTGACACTAAGATCTGAAGAAGTTTTGAGATGGCCAAAGACGTATTCCAAAAGATAAGCAGATGATTAAGAGAGTGAAACATTTCGTTAGAAACAAAGAAAAGATTATTGAACTGTTACGTTATGTCTGTCCTCCTATATGGCAGCGAATGCTGGACAATCTTCTCAATGATGAAGAGACTTGAAGCAACAGAAATGCATATTTAGACAAAACAGAAACAAAAAGAAAACTTATATTTAACATCAGTAAAGAGCAGCTGAAATTTCTGAAGTTTAATACTGCACGTAATGAGAAAGTAGTGCTTGGAAAATTGATACGCATTGGACAGATTGAGAGAAAGCGGGACAGAGTAAAAGCAACGAGTAACATACTCTACAGGCACCAGTAAAAAATTGAGGGAGATGCTCAGCAGCCTCGACATAATTGTGAAAGACATAAGAGTAATCAAGAATCTCTACTGGTGGTAACAAACCACCTGCATACGGACAGGTAACAAATTTAGCAGATATACAAAGTTAGAAAAGGGCATAAGACAAGGATTTGTCATTTCATCGGATCATTTCAACTTGTACAGCGAGACTATTCTGAGGACCCTAGATGTTATGACAGGATTTGTCATCGGAAGCCATAATTTGAACAACATAAGGTACGCAGATGATACAGTGCTGATTGCAGACACGGAAAGGAAACTACAATACCTACTACAGAAGGTAGCTGAAGAAAGTGACAAAAAAGGACTACAAATAAACTGCAAAAAGAAAACTGAATGCATGAGCAATCCAAAAAGCCAAATACAGTTGGGGGATACTAAAATTAAGCAGGTACAAAAACTTAAATACTTGGGAAGTGTTCTAGCAGAAGACGGAAAGTGCAACTCAGCGATCCGAAGGCGAATTGGCATGGCGAAGAACGCATTCCAGAAGCTGAGTAAAGTATTAAGAGACAGGAAACTTTCATTAAAAACAAAGAAGAGTGTACTGGATTGCTATGTGATGTCAGTTATTCAATATGGCATTGAAT
Source organism: Ascarosepion bandense (assembly GCA_037127315.1). Classification (NCBI taxonomy): domain Eukaryota; kingdom Metazoa; phylum Mollusca; class Cephalopoda; order Sepiida; family Sepiidae; genus Ascarosepion; species Ascarosepion bandense. The sequence continues at coordinate 5,922,239 of JBBBDQ010000738.1, forward strand.
GCTGGACAATATCATCAAAGATGAAAGAAAAACTCGAAGCAACTGAAATGTGGTTCTACAGAAGGATGCTGCGGATATCATGGATCGAGCATGTGAGCAATGACGTGGTTTTGGAAAGAATACAAATGAAAAGAAAATTAATACTGAGCATCAGGAAAAGAGGGTTTGGAGAATCTGATACTAACAGGCCAGATAGAAGGAAAAAGAAACAGGTTAAAGCAACGGATAACATATTTGAAGGGCCTGAGCAAGTGGATGACAGAACGAGGGCTACGTGGTGCAACAGGAGAAAGCGTGTTAAGAGTCACCATAAATAGGGAGACATGGAAAGCTTTGATCGCCTACGTTCTTCATCTATATGCCGTGTCCCTTCAGAACATAGGTGATCGTAGCCCTCCACATCTCCCTTGTAGTACTTAGCACTTCTTCTCCTGTTGTCCCGTGCAGCCCCTGTTCCTCCATCTATCTGCTCATGTCCATCAAGTATGTCACGCGTTGCTTTCTCTTGTTTCTCTTGCTTCTCGCTATCCGTCTCGTGAGCATCATATTCTTCAAGCCGTTTGTTCTCACTACATGTCCCAGAAGATTCAGCTATCTTTTTCTGGTGTTAACAGTTTCTTTTTACGTATACATCTTCTAAACCTCGTCGTTGTTAACATGTTCTGCCCATGGTATCCTCAGCTACCTCAAATATGTTATCCGCTGCCTTCCTCTGTCTTTTTTTTCCTTCTATCTGGCCTGTCAGTATCAAGTTCTCCAAGCCCACCTTCCTCATTGCATGTCCCAGAAACTTCAGTTGTCTCTTTCTGATGCTCGTTATTAATTTTCTTTTGGTTGCCATTTTTTCAAGCACCTCATCATTGCTTGCATACTCGGTCCATGATATCCGCAGCATCCTTCTGTAGAAACACATTTCGATTGCTTCAAGTCTTTCCTTCATATCTGATGAGTTTGTCTAGCATTCACTGCCATATTGAAGAGCAGATATCACATAACATGCCGGTACTTTCTTCTTTGTTTCCAATGAAATCGTCCCGTCCCTCGATATTTTATTCAGTTTCTGGAATGCATTCTTGGTCACGCCAATACGCCTTCGGATTTCCATATCACACTTTCCATCCTTTGTTAGGACACTTATTCGGTATTTAAATTTCTGTATCTGCTTGATTTTAATATCCCTGACTTGTAGTTGACAATTTCGTTTCCTCTTTTTGCTCATTACCATGCATTCAGTCTTTTTGGAGTTTATAGGTAGTGCTTTCCTTCTACTTTCTGTAACTACTCCTGTAGGAGGCCTTGTAGTTTCCTTTCCGTGTCTGCCATCAGCAATATATCGTTTGCGTATTTTATAATGTTCAGATTGCAGTCGTCAATGACGAATCCTGGCAAGATTCTAGCGATCTTTGAATTGTCTCGCTGAACAAGTTGAATAGATCTTGTGAAAAGACACATTCTTGTCTTACACCCCTTTCTATCTTTGTATATCTACTGAAGTCATTTCCTATCCGTATGCAGGCGGCCCGCTGCCAGTAGAGTTTCTTGATTGCCTTGATAATCACTTCATCTTATTTCTTGCCGTGCTAATTCTGACAACAAAATTCCAGAATGTTCGCAATTTCTTAATTATCAGGTTAATTTGAATTCACGAAAAAAAATTCTGAAAATGCGAGAGACCAATGTCGAAACCCAGTCCTGTCTTCAGTTAAGCGTGCTTTCAATCACTGTGGTAATTGCTTTATCCATTTTCAGTAACGACTGATGCCAGTCAATGCAATTGATATAAAACCTCTGCTCAGATTCCATCATCGTCGTCTCTCAGACATTCACAGCTGTCCTCCTTCCCTTTGTACTCCGCCGCACTTGCCTATCCCTATCCCTATCCCTTAGAGTTTCTTATCTTTTAAACACCCCATTCCTTCACCCTGACCGGTCCCAGCCACGATCGTTATCTTTTTTATGTAACAAGAGACGGCTTCCTTTGATTTCGGGGGTGTGGGGTCCAACTGTAAAGTGTTGGGCGTTTATTTCGACCGAGGGTCAACAAATATGTCAAGCTGTATGCTGACAAGTTTTCTCTGAAGTGTTCATCAGCTGTGATTTTTGTTGTTGTTTGTTGGGGAAATAGTTTCAGTGCTGGGTGAGTCGCAACATTTTGGCTAAGGGTTGCGACAATAGCTATTGTAATAACAGTAACAATCGCTGGCAGAAGGACAATTATATTGAAGAAGAAAATCTGAAAAGAAGGCATGAAAGATGATGATGATGATGACGATGATAATGAACAAGAAGAAAAAGAAAAAATAAGAGAAGAAAAAGAAATAAGACAAAAAGAAAAAACATGCATTAAGAAGAACACGAGAAAGAAATTAAAGAAAAAATATTTAAAACTTAATATTTTTTATTTAAAATTGTAAAACAATTCTTGAAAGAATTCATTATTCATCGAAAAAACATTTTTAAGACAATCATGTCTTTAATAAATCTTAATTATAAAAGAAATTAAAAGCTTTTCTAATTAAATAATGTCATAGTTCTGTTTTACAAGTCAGAGCAGATGTTTTGGTAGCTAGAGTATGCTGTTTTACAAAAAAAAAATGGTGATTTACATTTCTCAAGGTGTGAAAAGGCTGAAATTTTAGTTTCTGGAAATATTATGAAATTAAGTGTGGTTAACTGATGTAAAAAGTAAAGGAAAAATTAAAAAAAACTATTTAATTCATTTATGAATAAGTGTTCAAAACATTCATTAAAATCCCAAAATTGTTTGATTTGTGCAAGAATAAAATAAATGTTTTTATCGTCAAAAAGACGCTAACATTCTATGTACTAGTCTTTGGCCCACCCGCTGATACAAGAAAGAGGGCAGGAAAACAAGGAAGAAAACATAAGGCAAGAATAAGAAAAAATAAGGCGAAGTAGAAGAAGAAATATAGGAAATGAAGAAATAAGGAAAATAGCATAAAACACGTACGAGAGAAAGATGAAATAAAGCAAAAAGTAAAAGAAGAAATTTGTCAGCTGGAAGAAGAAGAGAAAAGACAAAAAGAAAGAATAATAAGAAGTCAAGAAGAAATAAGGCAAGAAGTAAAAGTATAAATAAAGCGAGTTGAAGAAGAAGAAGAAGAAGAAGAAGAAGAAGGAAAAGAAATAAGTAACTATAAAAAGAAGGCAAGTAGAATACGAAATATGTCAAGAAAAAATAAATAAGAACAGTTGAATAATAGTAACAAAAACAGAAAGAAGGCAAGTAGAAGAAATAAGGCAAAAGTAAAAGTATAAATAAATCGAGTTGAAGAAGAAGAAAGAGTAATAAGAAACTATAAAAAGAAGGCAAGTAGAATACGAAATAAGTCAAGAAAAATAAATAAGGACAGTTGAATAATAGTAACAAAAAAGAAAGAAGGCAAGTAGAAGAAATAAGGCAAAAGTAAAAGTATAAATAAGGCAAGTTGAAGAAGAAGAAAGAGTAATAAGAAACTATAAAAAGAAGGCAAGTAGAATACGAAATATGTCAAGAAAAAATAAATAAGGACAGTTGAATAATAGTAACAAAAACAGAAAGAAGGCAAGTAGAAGAAATAAGGCAAAAGTAAAAGTCTAAATAAGGCAAGTTGAAGAAGAAGAAGAGGAAGAAGAAAAAAACAATAATAAATAAGAACAGTAGAATAATAATAAAAAAAAATAGAAAGAAAGCAAGAAGAAGAAATAAGGCAAAAAGAAATAAGGTAAGCAAAAAGAAATAGTAGTATTAGCAGTAGAAGAAGAAGAATAAAATGACGAATAAGAATAATAATAAGCTACTCAGAAATGTAAAGTAAAGGCGAACTACGGAAAAAAAAAACAGACATGAATCATGAACATGATAAAGAAAAATAAACCGAATTTTCAAGAATAACAAGGAAATATAAAAATAAAAAGATGAATTAAGAAAACTAGTTAGAAAAGTAAAACAAATATGGAGGACAGTTAAGTGACAAAAAAGAAAAAAGAAGAAAAGATAAAACAAAGACGAAAGAAAGAAATAAAAGATAAAATACAAAAAGAAGAAAGAAAAGATAATACAGAGAAGAATTATAAAAGAAAAAGAAAAGATAACACAAAGATGAAAGAAAAAAAAGAAAATATAAAATAAAGAAGAAAGAAAGAAAGAAAGAAAGAAAGAAAGAAAGAAAGAAGAACAGGTAGAAAAGATAAATGCAAGAAGAAAGTATAAATTAAAATCGTTGAATCAATGAAAAAGAAAACGAAAAACACATAAAGAAGGGAAAAAAAGCAAAGATAAAAGAAAAAGAAGTTAAAAGAATGATTAGAAGGAAGACTTGATAAGGTAGAAATAAGGATGAAAAATAACTAAAAGCGAAAGAAAAAAAACGCAAAGAAAAATTAAAAAAACAACGGAAGAAAAGAACGAAAGAGAAAAATAAAATACAAAAGAACTGAGAAGAAAAAAATCAACAGAAGAAGTAAATGATGAAAGAGAAAGAGAAGAACATAAAGAAGATAAATGAAAGAAAGTAAAAGAAAAAGACAAAACTCGTAATGAATTAAAGAAAGAAGAAAACGAAAATAGAATAATCAAGATTTACACTTTAACTGCTAGCGTCTCTTTCCAGGTTATCTCCCTTTGATTTCGGCCCAGCTATTTCCTTCCTTTGTTGTTAAACCAGCCCTATTATTTAGCTGTCTTGTTTATGAATGTGATCAAGTAAATATTTTAGTCCACTTGTCTTTCTCTGTCTGCGGTTATTCCATCAATTTAAGCAATATAACGTATTTATATATAAAAATGCATTCCTCACGCACGCGCACACGTACACGCACACACACGCACACATATACAGAGACAAGCATACATATGTTTAATGCATTTTATTTTTTCATGTTTATATTAGCAAATAAAAAATATTTGTGGCGACGTGTCGACAGGAAATACGACGGGGGTTTAACAATTTTATGTCTGCGGTTGTTGCGACAACGTCAACGTCAGACTATGTCTGTCTATATTAAACTTTCCTGTTTCAGTCCCAGTAAAAGAAACAGCGGGAAGGAATAATGGACCGAATTTGTGAGCGACAACGAAGTTTTGGAGAAAATGGAATCCAATAATTAACACCAGAAAGAGACTATTGAAGTTGTTGGGACACATAATGAGTAAGAATTGGAGTAAATAGACTAAACTATCGCCCGGTTCACACTCTACCCACATCTATTGAATGGGTGAAGAGGCTCATCTCTTTTTTCCTGTTTAGGATGTGGTTTCCGGCTTTCTCTTTTCCAATCTTTTACTCATTTCCATTCTTTTCCTATTTTTTTTCAATTGGAGTAGATAGACAAAACAATCGCCCGGTTTACACTCCACCCACGTCTATTGAACGGGTGAAGAGGCTCATCCATTGTTTCCTGTTTATGATATGGTTTCCGGCTTTCTCTTTTTCAATCTTTTCACTCTTACGTAGCCCCCTGCACATCAGTGGCGTTACCGCCTTGCTCGAGGTGATATGATTTAAAAAAAAAAAAAGAAAAAAAAAGAAGGGCTTGAAAAAAATCGAAATATTATTTACCATGTATTCAACTGTGAAGGTAGAACAAGATATATTTTTATTAAATCCTAGCTCCCAAGAAAATTAAATCTAGGCATTGAATGACCCATAACAGGTTTATATGCTGTTAAACGGACAAATTAATCAGTCATACTGAAGGTAAAGGGTCACTGGGTGAGTTTACTTTAAAGGTGTTCGAAGAGTATATGTAGGATAGAAAACGGTTGACTATCGACTTTAAGAAGTAAAGACTTATGTAATCCGTGAATCGTCATCTCTGAACTCTGTTCCAAAATTCAGCAATTCTGATCAAGATTGATTGATTTATTATTTATATGTTTTATCTGCATATGGAACCCTTGTAGGTTATTTAATACTGAAACATTTTTTTTTCATTCAAGAATGTTTCAAAGCGTTTCATTTGGTCGTGAGGTTTATTAAACTTCTTTTAAAAATATCAGAAGTTGTATAGTTCTAGAGTATTTCAAAACATAAGTTGTAGGTTTAGTTTGGTTTGGTTTGTTTTAGGCATTAAAGCCTGAATGCGTTATTCTATTTTTTTAATCGTTTCACCCCAAGTAAGGCGGTACCTCCACTGATGTACAGGGGGGCTACTTAAGAGAATAAAGGTTTAGGCAGGAGGAGAGTGAAGAGAAAGACGAACTAGTTATAAGGGGTATCAGAGAAAGGGCAAGAGAAAGACGGGAACACAGGAGTGAAAACAGTTGCGAAGGTAGAGAGAAGCGAAAAGAACAAGGTACACGGAGTAATGTAGAAAGAACTGGAGTTAAGTGGATAAGAGATGGGAATTGACATTGCATTTAAATTCCTGGAGGTTGAAGCAGTCAGGAAAGCAAGTATATGGAAGGGAGTTCCAGATGCGAAAAGTGCGAGGAAAGAAGCTGAGGGAGTAGAATTGTATCTTGCATTTGGTTGATTTAACTATAAATGTGTGGGACCATGTTGCTAGTCTGACTGCGCGAGTAAATTCTTGTATAAGGGGCATGAGTGACGTAAGTTCGTCGGAGCAGAAGCCATGAAAATATTTGTAGAAGAAACAGAGGAAAGCCACATCCCGCCGGCGAGGAAGTGGCTGGAATCGAGCTACCAGGTCGGGATCAATCACATTACAAATTCTCCTTTGGAGCCTGTCGAAATCACTGAGATGAACATCAGGGGCGCCTGACCAGATACGATAACAGTATTCTATGTACGGTCCGTTGAGAGCTTTGTATATTTGCAAGATGGATTCAGGCGAAAAAACTTCCTGGCCCGACACAGTGACCCAACCTTCCCAGCAGTGGATTTAGCTATTAATTCAATGTAACGAGTCCACTTGAGGTCAGAAGATAGAGTAAATCTGAGGTGGCGAAGTATATTGATTTCAAGGAGTTTCGCTTGGTCTATGCTTATGGGGTGCAGGAGAGATTGTCTGTGATGGTTGACAGCAGTTTTGTTTTAGAAGCATTGAAATTTACGAGCCAGTTCTTACGCCCCAGTCCGGCTTACGGCCTATCACGTTGAATACACCGGGTCTCGCTCGATCACCGAAGTTAAGCAACGTTGAGCCTGGTCAGTACTTAGATGGGGGACCGCTTTGGAATACCAGGTGCTGTAAGCGTATAGTGACGGATGTGCGTTGTGGTGCACTGGAGATCGGCTCGGAAAGAGAAATCGGTGAGCCGAGTTCGAATTCCAGTTGAATACCCTGCATTCACTTAAGCACTGGTACCCTTGGGAAAGGTATTAATCCGTCCATTCCCTCCAGTTATGGGTTAAATAACAAGGGTAGGACTTGGGGACCCTGCTCTTAAAAACAAATCCCAATGAATCGTGAAAAGAAAAATGTTGTAAAAATAAATAACCTTACCCAAAATCATTGGTTATGACCTTAAAATGATCCCATAATGATTGATAGGTCGTTAAGCCTCAAAAACAAACAAACTTACCCCAGTCCACCACTGAGCGGAGGTTCTTCTCAAAATCAGCAGAGAGGTTATGTTTGTCCGCCTCGTGAGATTTCTTACTGATGCTGGAGTAAATTGTGGTTTCATCTGCGTAGATGCCTACTTGGGATTTGATCACGTCTGGGAGATCATATATTAAGATTAGACAGATCGTTGGGCCTATTGCTAACAAAGTTTTTACAATAGATTCGTATAAATATAATATGTATTCTTTGTAGTATATCAGTTTGTATAGGGGATTTGATTTTTAATGGCATATCAACGTCAGTGCCGACAAGATTTTTTAAGATGCGTTTGTATGAATAGAATACGTATTCTGTAAAAGAAATCAGTTGGTATATTAGGTTTTATTGGAGTGTTTTTGTAAAGAGGATTTTTATTGAGAGTCAAATGTATTGCTCGTAATATTTTTTTGTTTTTCAAAAATGTATTGGCGGTAATTTTTTGTTGGGACGCCCGCGCCTATTCGGCTATGATAGACTATTCCATTACTATGTAAAGTAATGGTGGCATCTACGTAGGAGAGTGTGCCGAGAAGCCGTACTCTCTACGACACTGTCGGCTTCGGGTGGAGGGCGCTCTCTGCTTCCGAGCAGAGAGCTATAACCCAGTTGTGTTTTCGCCGAGGGGTGGAGGCACGACCGGGCAAAAATAGACAGACATTTTTTGGCCGGGCCATATAGCCCAAAAATCCCAGTTATAACTGACCATGTGTCACATGTTGCCCTTACTGGGAGGGACAACTAAATATAGAGTGTGCCGATCAGCCGATCGACAAGTCAGTCGTAGACTTCCGGTGACGACCCGGAAGTACCCATTGTTCATACTACGTCTTACGACGGTTGAGACGATTAACCTTTATTCTTGTATTGGATACTAATAACCTTTGTAAATACTATTTTCACGGAATACAACAATTAACCTATTCCTGTTGTTGAGTTATTTATTCTTACTCATGACATAACATTTAATTGTATTGATGGTAATACTTTTCAGAAATGTATTGTCAGTAATTTTAGTGCAAAAATTTATTTCTATGCTTTCATAATATATTTACCCAAAATTAGAGTTAACTATTTTCCCATAGCTGGGACTCTAACAGGTGCTACTACCCCGGGTCAGGGTGGACTTGGGAACAGCAGCAATTAAAAGGTGGTTTCACGCTCCTCAGAACCTCCTGATTAGAAGCCCTGCTATCGGATAAAGTCTATTGTCATACCCAGAACCCATTCTGGTCAAGAAGCGGTGAAAGTTCTTCATCCCAACTGAAATACGAAGGAAATGAGGATGACTCGGCTTCGCGTAAATGGCGGGCACTAGCAGAAAATTTATGGACTGATGGGACCAAGGAATGTAGTTTTTTGGGGGTTTTGTTTTTAATCAAATCCCCCGAGCAAGGCGGTAACGCTACTGATGTGCAGGGGGCTACGTTAGGTTGAAAATATTAGAAAAGAGAAGGCCGGAAACCACACCCTAAACAGGGAACAATGGATGAGCCTCTACACCTGTTCAATAGACGTGGCTGGAGTGTGAATCGGGCGATAGTTTAGTCTTAACCGAACATCAACTACGTAAATTGCAATAAAGTAGAAGACCAAATAAGCGTTCATTCTTTGTATAATTTGTGGGGTTATTTAATGTTATTTGAAGTTCATTTTTATCTTTAGTTTTATTTTACTTTATATTGTGGCGTCTCCCCGTTTTACATGATAATAGACTCGTCCAGAGCATACATATACTCCTGCATAGACGCAAGACATCAGATAACGACAGACATCGTGAGACATCGAGAGATCCGCAAGATAACGTCAGATACCGAGAGATACAGCGTCAATAGTTCATAGTAGCTCGGAGCTCCACTCATAGTAGCTCGGTGCTCCACTCAGCAGAATATTATTATACAGCACCCGTTAGCTTCCCACGTGGACATACTAATTCTACTACGGCTTCACTTCAGAGACATTGTATATATCCGTCTTATTAACTGTGTTCCTGTATTAGTAACCTGCGTCCAAGTTTGTACTCTTTACGTTTAATATACTTATTTTTCTATCTAAATTCTGTTTGTTGTTCCTTTATTTTGGGCGGTCCCCATTCCCGGTATTCACAACACTTTATTTGATCTTCTTTTCATTTGTTTCAAGAAATATATATCTTACAAGACAAAAACAATGAATAAACACTTTAATATTAGCTGATCTACATTAATTACGATCAAGAGCAGTTCAATAGTTTAACATTTATATATAAATAATTCGTACGTATAATTCTCAAACAGCAAACACTTGATCGTGATATTTCAAAATATAGACACTTTCTTTGGAATGACTACATCAAAAATAGCTACGTCTACTGTAAGGACGAATGGTTCACTGTGTTGGGTCAGAAAGTTTTTCACGTCAGAATGCATCTTGTGCATTTATGAATCTACCATTCGTCCATCCATTGAATACTTTTGTCATATCTAGACAGGCGTTCTTGCTATTCGTCTCGTGCTTCTCGGCAAAATCCAGAGAAGGATCTGCAATGTAATCGATCCTGACTTGGAATCTCGACTTCAGTCACATTCTGACCGATCGACGTGGAGACTGCTCTGACAAAATTTTCCCCCTGGTGACCTAACCACATGGATTCAAGCATTAAGTTTAATTGGAGTATTTTTGTAAAAAGAATTTTTATTGAGAGTCAAATGTATTGCTCGTATTTTTTGTTTTTTCAAAAGAGTATTCGTAGTAATTTTTGCATTTTTTTTAAAAATATTAACAAACTGGAGCAAATTTAACTGAAAAGAGAGAATATTAGTGTGGAATGTAGAAGCAATTCAGTCAGTTAAGTGCTATACGTGATACACGCTTTGGTGATCATGACTGACCGGACAGAAGATTATCTCGCAGTAGGTTGCCATTGCTTCCTGCGGTAGACTTGTTGCCGACCAATGCTATAGAACCCAATATGTCCTATTATTTAACCCATAACTGGTAGGAAGAGACGGATTAATACCTTTCCCAACGGTATTTGTGCGCAAGTGAATGCAGTGAATTCAACTGAAATTCGAACTCGGCTCCCCGATTTGTCATCCCGAGTCGATATCCATTTCACCACAACGCACATCCCACGATTTTTAAGGCTAAGTAATCGCACAGAAGCGATTCAGTCAGTTAAGTGCCATACGTGATACACGCTTGGGCGATCATGTCTCGAAAGAGACATGACTGACTGGGCAGAAGATTATCCCGCAGTAGGTTGCCATTGCTTTTTGCGGTAGACTGGTTGCCGACCAAGGCTATAGAACCCAATCTGTCCTATTATTTAACCCATAACTGGAAGGAAGAGACGGATTAATACCTTTCCCAAGGGTATTTGCGCGTAAGTGAATACAATGGATTCAACTGGAATTCGAACTCGGCTCCCCGGCTTCTCGTTGCTATCTTCTATTTTCTTGAATCCTTTCCTCAATACCCTCTGTACCAACCACTGTATCTCTCACTGTAACCCCCCTCCGAAATAGTGTCAGGTCCGCCTTGCCTGGAGTGAAATAATTAAAAAAAATTATAGTAGGTCAATTCAGAGTGTAAAACTCCTTACGGCCATTTCATGTTTAAACAATTTTTACTATAATATCACCGAAGTCAAGCAACGCTGATACTGGTCAGTACTGGGTGACTGCTTAGAAATGTAATTTTGGATGTGCGAGTGGAGTGATAGATAAATGCTCGAAATGGTTAGTTAGAGAGCTAAGTTTAAATTCCAGTTGTGCTCATCATATTCAGCTACGCGCAAAGAGATTTGAGAAAAGTCTGAATTAACTTTTTCCCCACCTATAAGCTAATTAGTATCACAAACAAACCATTATCTTAAAAACGAAATTGCATACAAAATACTGCGATTTAAGCATTAAATGGTCCATAGAGGTTGATATGCCTCTAAACAAAAAACAACCAACCAACACAGTGTAAAAAAGTCACAAATTTCTGTGACTTAACAAATGAGATTTTTTTCTTTTGATCTATGTGAATAATTCTAGAGAAAATAGGTCAACATTTCAAGATAACCAAACAGGAAATTGCCATGCACAGGTTCTCGTCGGTGAAGGGGTCACAACTTAAAAGGGAGACCTGTATAAATAGACAGGAGTAAATTTAACTGAATAGAAAGAATCTTGTTGTAGATTGTAGAAGCGATTACTTAACCTTAAAAAGACGCACGGATTTTGTACATGGGTGGGAAACATTGTTTTGTCTTCAGATCGCGGGTTTTCGTGGATCTCCATGACTTCCTATCCTTTGAAATTTTAAGCAAATGTGTCCCTTTGCAAATGAGTGGAAAATATATTTCCTTCAGTATTTGTCTACACTTCTGAGATGAAGTAATATTTACATTGTTCGGACTATTGTCCTCATCTTTATTGCCTTTTTACGATGTTTCGGCCGTCGTACGCTCCGGCCATCTCCAGGTGCTAAGAACTTGAAGAAGGCCAGTGTGTACAACAGCCGAAACGTCGTAAACATAGCAATAAAAATGAGGAGAACAGTCCGAACAATGTATATAATGTAAACGTATTTTTTCTTATATTTTTCTTATATATCTTATATCAATCTTTGCTGTCTCCCCTCAGGACGTAAACGTTCATGTCTCTCCACGATATCTTATCCTAAACAATCGTTGTCTCTTTGACAATGAGTGACCAACATATGTTTTCTTTTATGTGAAGTGTCTCTTCACAACGTGGACGTTCATGGCCAGTGGCGATTGTGGAATTCTGAAAGTGTGGCCATTTAGGGGCCGAGATTTTTTTGAGGAGGAATGGGGGAAAAACAATTTTCTACACTGTTATCGTATACACAACTTAGGAATGATTTTGGGTATAATATGTTACTTTACTAAATTAAACCAAATAAATTTTCATTCATATTAGTAGAGTTCTGATCTATTCTTGCCCTTTTTTCCACACGTCAGTCTGTTGGAACACAAAAAACAAAATGAAATGGTTAATACTAAACTGACGGCTACAACTTCCAGAAATTTAAATGCAAAATCAATACTCATCTGGACTCTAGCTCTCTCCCCACCCCTGTATAACCTTCCCTTTCTCTCCACCTATGTGTCTGTCATCGCACCTGCTTTCTATTGTTCCTTTCTAACTAGTTTGCACTCCTCACTCTTTTCTAATTAATCTTTTTACATTTATGTAGCCCTCTGCACATCAGTGGCGTTTCCGCCTTGCTCGGGGTGAAATGATTAAAAAAAAAAAAGAAAAAAAATAGAACTAACAGAACAGTGTGATTTGTCGGCTGTGATTTCTGCATGTGTCTTTAAAAAGCTAAATGAAAAAGAAAACTCAGAGAGAAAAGTGCTGAAGATCAAATCTTATCAAAATCAGGGACAGAGCAGATTCATAAATGTTTTAAGCTTATAAAAGTGGGGTGGAGCAACCGAGCCAAAATTCCGAGGAGAGGCTTGGCCCCTTCTGTCTCTCTGTAGAATCGCCATTGTTCATGGCTATCCACGACTTCCTATACATTAAAGCTCTAAGCAATCACTGTCTTTGTAAATGAGTAAGAAACATTTTTTACAGCATTTGCATTTAGGACACATAGCCCGGTCGATATAAACGTTGGTTAGTTTCTGTGTCTTGACCCAAAGAGTTGTGAGTTTAAAACCATGCTACAATTGTCTTGAACAAGTAACTTACAGGGTTAGAGGGAGATAACTCATGGCTACCAGAAGAGGCTCTACGCAAGGAATTGAGATTATATACCCCAATGATTTTAATAAAGGGCTCGTTTCGAAATTCTTAGCACCGGAAGAAAGCCGGAACGTACAACGGCCAAATCGTCGTAAAATGGCAACAAAGATGAGGATAATAGTTCGGATACTAACTCATCCCAGAAATACAGACACATTTTTTTGTGTGACATGTCGCTTTAGGACGTGGATGTTCGTGGCTCTTTATTTTATATCCTTTGATGTACTAATCAACCATTTTGAGAAACACTATTTCTTATTTTATGTGCCGTGACCCTTCAGAACGTAAGTGTTTATAGATCTCTACATCTTCCTAACCCTTGACGCTCTAAGCTATATTTGTCCAGTTGGAAATGTATGAAAATATATTTCATGGTCTGTATTTATTCAGGAAGTAGTCGTTCATGTTTCTCAACGACTTCATATTCTAAGAATCTTTAGGCAATATTTATTTAGATGGCTGTATAAAAGTTGATTCTGGCTCTTCACTGTATAAGAGTACGTCTTTGACTCTTCACTGTGTAAGAGTATGTATTTGACTACTTACTGTGGCTTAAGGAGTTTCATTCCCTTGATTTGTTGCCTTGTATGTTACGAAATAAGAAAGCATGTTGGGTTAAAAAGTTAGCAAATAATGAAATAAATTATAATGGCACCAGTAAAATTGGCACAGATGGAAAATAGAAAAAATCTGCATATGAAATTTGTATCTTATATAGGTACCTTCACTAAATCAGGAAAAAAAACTGCATAGTTACTTTTAAACTGAATTTTTTAAATGAAAATGTTTTCTTGAAACTATTTTTTTTAATTGAAAGCTAAAAGATTAAATTTACTATTTCCAGTAAGCAAAATACTTTAGTTTATTTCAAACATAAATTATATTGGAATATAAAAGCTTGATATTTTTTTCAGTTTCTGAATTTTACCGCCATTTTTGTGCGATCGACACATTTGTAAACAAAATTTAATTCTCGGTTTTAAAAATTCATGCAAAAATAAAATATACATTTGTGGCACATTATTTTTGGAAAATTAGCAAATTCTATGTTAAATTAATCTGATTTACACAAGTATTACTTAGTGAGAGCGTGAAATTTAGAATAAAACTGTTTCTTAATCACGGGTTTGAACTTTTTGAGCTGTCCGCGCCGTAAACCAAGAACTTGGGGAGGAAACTCTGACCTTTTAATTTGCATAGAAATAATTTCCATAGACATTACCATACAAAAAATAACATCACATGCACAAAAAGTTTAACATTATTTTTAAAATATCAATTTTTATTAAAGTTTTCAATTTTAGATAGGCAATATAATCATCAATTATGAAGTAAATTTAATCGCTACAGTTCTTTAAAGATTTCAAAAATATTTTTAAAGCTTTATGAATTATTATAATAACAAAAAAATGAAAACAATTCTTTTAAATTTCATTAGTTATCGAATTTTTTTTCAGACTATAATGTCGTTAATTTTTATTACTTATTCAAGCAATTAAAAGCTTCTCAAATTAAATAACATTCAGTTATACTGCATTTTTTATTTTACTCTTCGGGGCAGATTTTACGATACAGGGGCAAAATTTAAATAAAAAAATAGATTATTTATATTCCCCAATGAGTCCTGCGTTAAGTAACAAAATTATAGACCGCAACAATTGGATTTACATGGAATAGAGGGATAACAGAAGTAAAAAATACTTTTACCTAGATTTTTAAAAAATAATAATTTCAAAAATAATTTCATTTATTTGTGAATAAATTCTGAAAGTTCCATTAAAATCCGACAATTATTTGATTTTTGCAAGATTTTCGAAATTAATGTGTTTGTCACCGGCAAAAAGTGGATGACGTCATCATTACATTTTCCATTGTAAAGTCATAACGATTTAGTGGAGGTAACTAAAATGTGTTTTATATGCATGTATTCTTGGAAGCAAAACTTCTATTTTCCTTTATTACTTAATATGATTTCCATGATGGGGTTGGATGTGCGTTGTAATGCAGTGGATATCGACTCGGAACGGGAAAATCGGGAGCAGAGTTCGAATTCCAGTTGAATTCATTGTATTCACTTACGCGCAAATACCCTTGGGAAAGGTATTAATCCGTCTCTTCCTTCCAGTTATGGGTTAAATAACAGGACAGATTGGGTTCTATAGCCCTGACTGGCAACCAGTCTACGGCAGAAAGCAATGGCAACCTACTGCGGGATAATCTTCTGCCCAGTCAGTTATGTCTCTTTCGAGACATGATCGCCCAAGCGTATTTCACGTATAGCACTTAACTGATGATGGGGTTGTGGTAGAGCTACTGCGATCAGTTACTTGACGGTTCTTGGACATGTGAACCAGAAGCAAATAAAGAGACATTCCTATTTATGCTCTCACACCCTGATTGAGCACTCTGGAAGAATGGTAGATTTTGTAAAAACAGTAGCTACTCTACCATCTACGCATCACTCATTCAGTAAGGAATTAGAGCACACTGGTTAATGGCTTATGATACATCATACGCTAAAAAAGTCTGCCTCCTTCTACAGAACGCCCATAGCTCAGTGGTAGAATCGCCGACTGATGCCCATTAGGTCGGGTTTCAATCCTGGGTTAAAAGCAATCAGATGTTTAACGGTACTGATGAGCTGTGATACAGCGAAACATATCTGTCTGCGGATGACTATATATATATATATATATATATTTATGCAATAAATGAAGAATCATTCAAGCGAATTATTTTTATTTATTCAGTATTATAGCTAGTTATCTACTGAGCGTTTTTTGGTAGAACTTCTGCTAGCCTAAAAAACACGTTAAATTCTGGTAATTTTCATGTATTTCTTCAGCTGTTGAATTATCATTATATATATATATGTGTGTGTGTGTGTGTGTATATATGTATGTATTGGAGTAAACTATCGGCCGGTTCATACTCCACCCACGTCTATGTGGAGTATGAACCGGCCGATAGTTTACTCCAATACATACACACACACACACACACACACACACACACACACACACACACACACACATATATATATATATATATATATATATAATGATAATTCAACAGCTGAAGAGGCTCATCCCTTGTTCTCTGTTTAGGATGTGGTTTCCGGCTTTCTCTTTTCTAATCTGTTCACTCTTACGTAGCCCCCTGCACATCAGTGGCGTTACCGCCTTGCTCGGGTTGATATGATCAAAAAACAAATTTATATCCATATATATATGAAGAGTTACATGTTCATACATCTCAATTCGTAAATGAAAACACATGAAAAGTACATGAATGTACTTATGTGTCTGCATTCATTTTCTTGGCAAATCTGCTTGCATGTCGTCGGTATGTAGGATAGTTCTTGTACATTTGCTATTGTTTGATAAATGCATCTGATAACCTTTATGTAAAACGGGCCAACCAGTGAATTAAAGAATCGTTTTCCTTCTTTTTTTTTATCACAGAACAGTCAAATGAAACACTCGACTAAGTTTTTCGACAAGCCCCCTCTATTTTTTTTTTTTAAGAAAAAACTTTTTCGACAAGTGGAAAACTGAAGTATGTCTTTGGGAGAAAGTCTGGCGTCGCCTTTAAGAGTCTTTGATGTATGGTCAGAAAGAAGCCAAAAGAAACCGAGAAGGACGGCTTGAATCGACAACTGAAACGAAATGTCAAACTCAGTGACACAGGATTAGGTGCATATCTACTAACATACGAACATTGTACGGTCGGTTGGAAAAGGGTGATGACGTTAATTTAATTTAGCGTTTCATTTAACAGACCATAATTATTTCTATCTTTTTTCTACAAGGAAAATTATCATTGGTCCGAAAATATGAAACATACAAGCAACAACGACGAGAATATAAAAAAAACTAGTTCATTATTTGGAATTCCCATAAAAAAGAAACCATTAATGATCGTGTTTCAGCCCCGAAACTAGACTCATATATATATAAAAATATACATACACACATATTAGTCATCCACATACAAGCCAGCCTCGGTGGATTACAGTTCATCAATGTGCATAAAAATCAACTTACCTACGGCCAGGATCGAAACTCGAACAAATTAATGTCCATCAGAGTGCCTACCCACTAAGCTATCGTGGAATGGCAGAGAAAAAGGGACATTTAGGATGTTATATAAATGCCTTGTATACACACACCACCCGGTGGTAGAACACGAATAAGAGGATATATATATATATATATATATATATATATATATATATATATATATATATATATCGCCCAAAGAAAGGCATTTTACTTTTTACTGCTACTGTTTTGCAGGGGGTTACATAGGAGGAAAGTTATGAGAAAGAGTGAAAGGTTATAGGGGGTACCAGTAAGTGAATAAGAGAAGGGTGAGAATACTGATGAGAGTAGAGTGGACGGCGAAGGAAGCATGAGAAGAAGGATGCAGGTTAGTGAGATAGGAGATGGCTATTGACTACATTTAAATTCTTGGAGATTGTAGCTGTCGGGAAAGCAAGTAAATAGAAGGGAATTCCTCAGGCAGAAGTGCGAGAAAAGAAGCTGTGGAGTAGAATTTTTACGTTTACAGTTTATTGGTTTCGCAGTAAAATAATTTTACACACATATCTATCTATCTATCTATCTATCTATCTATCTATCTATCTAACTCAGCCTGTTTCTATCTATCTATCTATCTATCTATCTATCTATCTATCTATCTATCTATCTATCTATCTAAACCCGTTTCTTTCTTTCTATCTATCTATCTATCTTTCTTTCTATCTATCTATCTATCTATATCCGTTTCTATCTATCTATCT
Organism: Ascarosepion bandense; assembly: GCA_037127315.1. Lineage (NCBI taxonomy): Eukaryota > Metazoa > Mollusca > Cephalopoda > Sepiida > Sepiidae > Ascarosepion > Ascarosepion bandense. Next base: position 5,940,296 of record JBBBDQ010000738.1, read on the forward strand.
ATCTATCTATCTATCTAAACCCTTTCTTTCCCGTTTCTTTATTTCTATCTATCTATCTTTATTTCTTTATTTCTATCTATCTATCTATCTATCTATCTATCTATCTATCTCAGTCTGTTTCTATTTCTATCTATCTATCTATCTATCTATCTATCTATCTATCTATCTATCTATCTATCTAAACCCGTTTCTTTCTTTCTATCTATCTATCTATCTTTCTATCTATCTATCTATCTATCTATCTATCTATCTATCTATCTATCTATCTATCTCAGTCTGTTTCTATCTATCTATCTATCTATCTATCTATCTATCTATCTATCTATCTATCTATTTCAGTCTATTCATATCTATCTATCTATCTATCTATCTATCTATCTATCTATCTATCTATCTATCTATCTATCTATCTATATTAACAGATGCACATATTAATCTAAACTTTTACCGCAACTCGCACTATGCAATCATCAGGTGCTTATGAACTGACCGTTCCAGGATTTGAATTTGGGTTCTCTTGTTTTAAAATAAGGATACTATTTTTAACGATATAATTTAATTTGATTGAAACTAAAACTTAACTATTAAGTATTAAAAGTTGAATTTATTAAAATCTAAATTAACAGGTAGAATATATTTAGGGCAGACGTTATACGTTTTCTGCTTATGGGTCAAGGGGTATTACTGGTTTTAATTTTAGGGAATAATGACATTAATAATAAAAATAACGTAAAATATCTACATAGAATTTATGTTAATCGAAGTCAAGGTATTTTATTTTAACAGGTATTTATTTCTATGTTTACCTGTAATTATCTATTCCCTTCTTTTGTTTAGTAAATTAGGCTTATTTCAGTGTTTTGAAATAACAAGTTCTTATAAAAGGCAAAAACTTACATCTATTTCATATTCCATTATAAGACTAGGTTTATGCGATATCCAGGTAATAATAGGGTTTTTGTTGTTCTTTTTTAATTGCCAGAAATATTTGGAAAGAGCACATACACACATACACACACACACACACACGCACACAGACACACACACATATATATACTATAATATAAATTGCATATATATATATATAATCATGAGTATCGACATACATTATTATATCGAATTGAATAATAGTTATGTATAATATAATAATTATTATCGATCTAACAAAATTAATACTTTATTAGAAAAAAACTATTCTAAATTTGTTATAAGTTAAATTATATAATCTTATATAAGTTAAATATAGTTTTATATATATATATATATATATATATATATATATATATAAAGAGAGAGAGAGAGAGAGAGAGATGTAAATTAAATTTAATAATTTTACCTACATTAATAGGCCGTATTAAGAACTAGCATTATTATATCTATCTATCTATCTATCTATCTATCTATCTATCTATCTATGCCACTTGGTTAATATCTATCTATTTATCTATGTCACTTGGTTAATATCTATCTATCTATCTATCTATCTATCTATCTATCTATCTATCTATCTATGTCACTTGGTTAATATCTATCTATCTATCTATCTATCTATCTATCTATTAAAAAAACAGTTACCACTTCTGCGATATATGCGTGACTCTTCAGAAACAAATGGAGTTTTTTCGGTGACTGGCGTGTGTATACACCGCTTAGATACAACACGTTAAAATTTCCTTTCTCTCATTCCATGCACCTATGGCTTAGAGAGTATCAACTCCATACTGACACCAAATCGAGTCGAGTTTCGATCCCGGCCAGAAGCAAGTGGATGTGTCTAGCCATACTGATGAGCTGCGAAACAGGCTTGTATGTGGATGACTAATATATATATATATATATATATATATATACTATAGTCATCCGCAGACATACCTGTTTCGCTGTATCACAGCTCATCAGTACGGTAAGACTCCGATTGCTTTTTAACCCAGGATGGAATATACATATATAAAAAGAAAGAGAACAGAAAACATCTTAGTTGTCGCATTTCGTCCTCTGAGACACTTTATCAAAGGAAAATGCAAGGAATTTATTTTATTTTATTTAAAATATATAACACGTAAATTAATCCCTAACTAAATTATTTTAAATACTAATTTATAACAAGCAAAAGATAAATTTCTTTAATTTCGTTTATTAAGCATTGAATTGTGTCAATTTGTGTGGTTCATGGATTGCCTGGCTTTTTGAATAACTTGCTGAATATTTATGAGCGTTCTTAAATTTAAGAAAAAAAAAACATATTTTTCATCTTGTATATCACTACGTATAATCTAGTCTATCAGAAGGTGTACCGCATCGACTAATATAAGTTGTCTTTGTTTAAATTGTCCTTTTAGATATATACGTTATCTGAACACACACACACACACACACACACACACACACACACACACACACATAAATATATTAAACAGTAGCTACTCTAACATCTACGCATCGTTCCTTCAGCAACGAATTAGAACACGGTTTTCTTCAGACACACACACACACACACATAAATATATTAAACAGTAGCTAATCTAACATCTATGCATCGTTCATTCAGCAACGAATTAGAACACTTTCAGCTATTGGGCGTGTATAATGATAATATACACGCTAAAATGTCTGCCCCCTTCCACCCAGCGCCCAAAGCTCAGCGGTAGAATCGCTGACTGACGCCAATTCGGTCGGTTTTCAATCCTGAGTTAAAAACAATCAGAGTCTAACCGTACTGAAGAGCTGTGATACAGCGAAACACATCTGTCTGCGGATGACTATATATATATATATATATATAGTGTATCGACGCAGCAGATAATTTTCTAAACATATATTGCTTGGAGTGGTAGCACCTCATAGGTTCCCAGCTATGGGCAAATAGTTACCCCCCACCCAAACTGGGATCAAAACACTATGAAAGTATAAAAATATGTACATAAAAATAGATTTCTAGATAAAAATACAGTTTTTGAGGGAAAAATATTTCCAACAATTCATTTTTTAAAGAAAAAATTATCAGCAATACAGCTTTTAATATAAAACTAGAAGACATCTTCAGCTTTCTAAAATTAAAAAAATAAAAGTTTTCATCAAAATCTGACTAAATTCAACTTCTTACTATAACTGAACATTAAAAAAAAAATTAAAAAATATCTTAAAACTCTACCTTTTTGGCACTATATAACCCACAGAGATTAATATGCCGTTAAACAAAACGCGAACTCAAACTCAGTTCAGTTTCCCAAAGCGCTTTCAGATTTAGGCATCACACTTTCCGTCCTTTTTTTTTAAACACTTAATAGATATTTTCATTTTTGTCCTTGCTTCATTTTGGTTTCTCCAATCCATAATTTGAATCTTGGTTTGTTTCTATATTTCACGATGTTAGCTATATATTGTTAAAAATCCAATAATAAATAAAATAATAATTTTAAGCGTGTTCCAGTACTATCTCTCATAATTATTTCCTAATCAATCCGACATAATTAAGCCGACATCAATTCAACTGGTCCCTGATGAAGGCTTGGCCGAAAGGCAGCCTAGGTCCAGATATTTAAAAAAAATGAACATGAATTATATTTATTTAAATCCTTATATATATATATATATATATATATATATATATATATGCGGTTTCCGGTTTTCTCTTTTCCAATCTTCTCACTTTTTTTTCTTCAATTGGAGTAGATAGACTAAACTATCGCCCGGTTCACACTCCATCCACATCTATTGAACAGGAGAAGAGGCTCATCCCTTGTTTCCTGTTTACGATGCGGTTTCCGGTTTTTTCTCTTTTCCAATCTTCTCACTCTTTTGTTTTTCAATTGGAGTAGATAGACTAAACTATCGCCCGGTTATTACGCCACCCTCGTCTATTGAACAGGTGAAGAGGCTCATCCCTTGTTCCCTGTTTACGATGTGGTTTCCGGTTTTCTCTTTTCCAATCTTTTCACTATTACGTAGCCCCCTGCACATCAGTGGCGTTACCGCCTTGCTCGGCGTGATAAGATTAAAAAAATAAATTCAGAGGACTTGGGTTATTAAACATTTGAAAACTATCTTCCCTATATTAGATTGCACTTTCAAATTTATAAGTTGGGAGTTGGGTGGACCAAATAATATTTCTTACTTTAATTTGCTGGTTCATTTGCGGTTTAAATACTAAGTTGGTTTGATGCTACTCCTCCTTTAACCCCCTTTCATATTGTTTCTTCTTTTATTCAAATATATCTTTGGAAGAGGAATTTCTACATGGTCTACACTCTATTCCTTTAGGAATGTGTTTGATTACGCTCGCTGGGTGGTTAGCATAGCGTTCACATATTTCACTTTCGTGTTGGGTTTCATGTACGCGGGGACTGTGCCGGTATGCAGATTGAATTCGACATCCAAATATTGTACTTCTTTCTTATTCATGTTAACCTCAGTATTAAACTCGAGGCTTTTGAACAGCGTGAAAAGTAATTTTTCTGATTTTGTCATTGGCTTTTTTTTATCAGGTAATATGATTAGAAGAACATCGGTGATGTGCGTTGTGGTACAATAGATATCGGCTCGGAACGAGAAATTGGGGAGCCGAGTTTGAATTCCAGTTGAATTCCTTGCATTGAAATACCCTTGGGAAAAGTATTAATCCGTCTCTTCCCTCTAACTATGGGCCAAATAACATTCCAGTTGAAGTCATTGCATTCACTTAGGCGCAAACACCCTTACGAAAGGTATTAATCCGTCTCTTCCTTCCAGTTATGGGATAATCTTCTGCCCAGTCAGCCATGTCTCTTTCGTGACATGATTGCCCAAGCGTGTTTCACGTATGGCACTTAACTGACTGACTGAATGTGATTAGAAGAACATCAGGGATGTGCGTTGTGGTGCAGTAGATATCGGCTCGGAACAAGAAATCGGGGAGCCGAGTTCGAATTCAAGTTGAATTCCTTGCATTGAAATATCCTTGAGAAAAGTATTAATCCGTCTCTTCTCTCTAACTATGGGTCAAATAACATGACAGATTTGGTTTTATAGCCTTGGATTGCAACGATTCTACCGCAGAAAGTAAAGGCAACCTACTGCGGGATAAACTTCTACACAGTCAGTCATGTCTCGAAAGAGACAGGATCACCCAATCGTGTATCACGTATGGCACTTAACTGATTGACTGACGATGATTAGTATGCATGTGCATTGTGGTGCAGTGGATATCGGCTCGGAACGAGAAATCGAAGTGCTGAGTTCAAATTCCAGTTGAATTAGTTGCATTCACATAGGCGCAAATACCTTGGGAAAGGTATGAATCCGTCACTTCCCCCTCTAACTATGGGTTAAATAGAACGACAGATTGGGTTCGACTACCTTGGTTGACAACTACGCTACCGCAGAAAGTAATTAAAACCTACTGCGGGAAAATACTCTGTCCAGTCAGTCATGTCTCCTTCGCGACAGATTGCACTTAACTGACTTGCTGACTATGTATGATTAGTCCGTCATCTCTGTACAGACCGTGGCTGTCAATATTGACTATTTTCTTGGTCTTGCTCAATGTATATAGAGCCATTCGTTCTGAAACCTCAGCACTATCAAACGAACCTTGAGGGACATCAAAGCTACCTTTGTTGAATTTCTTAATCCAAACCTCGCCATTGTAGAATAATACAGATTCACAGTTCAGGTGATATGTTGCTGAAGACCTAAGCAAAATCTAATTCCTCTTGCATATTTCTCAGTTAGGGGTGGAGTGTTAAAAGTTTCTCTTAAATATCGTATTTTATGAATACAGGTTTACTTTTATCATTTATCAGATGAAAACAAGAGATGCATTCACTGGTTCCTTTCCTTAGTTTGTTTACGGTGGGACCCTTAGCAACTCGCATATCTTTTGTAATATAGTCTGGTTTATCTTGCTCAACTCCCTCTTAGTTGGTTTAATCAGCCGAAATGAAGGGCTGTTGTGAAAATGATCTTTATTGTCTTTTATCGTTAAACGTGTTTGCTTTCCACATAACATTTTACTCTGTTGCTTATACCCAGCTTAACCGTGAAGTTTATTAGCTTCTTTGTTAATATCTTCGATGTACAAAGCGAGTGGCTTTCTTGTAAGATCTGGTGACTTCCTCATATATGTTTTCCCGTAGACTCTAGGGATCATCATATAAATATTTCCTGTTTTTTAGCCCTTGACTAGCACTTTTGATGTCATTTATTTTTTATTTTCCACACTTCAGCCGGCGGGTACTTTTGGAAATGACTCTTCAGTCAGTTAAGTGCCATACTTGATACACGCTTTGGGCGATCATGTCTCGAAAGAGACATGACTGACTGGGCAGAAGATTTTCCTGCAGTAGGTTGCCATTGCTTTCTGCGGTATACTGGTTCCCAGCCAAGGCAATAGAACCCAAACTGTTCTATTATTTAACCCATAACCGGAGGGAAGAGATTAATTAATACATTTCCTAAGGGTATTTGTACGCAAGTAAATACGAGGAATTCAACTGGCTCCCCGATTTGTCGTTCCGAGCCGATATCCACTGCACCACAACGCACAGAAATTCTCTCTAAATGTAACCTTATACATTATACAAATCATTTCTAATTCTTCAATAGCAGCGTAGTGAGGTATCTCTTTCTTTTTAAATTGGAACCTTTCCATATCTTCCTTGTTCCTTGCATAATGTAAACTTATTTATAAATGGAAATTTGTGTGTGTGTGTGTGTGTCCGTTACCTATAGACTCCGAAACGGCTGAACCGATTTTCTTGAAAATTTGCACAGTTATACTATAAGCGTCTGCGAGTGTTCTCAGCTAAGTTTTGTGTCGATGTACCCCCGACAAATATCGAAAATCGATAATCGAAAAAATCGGGTTATCGAAGGAGTGGTCCGATTTTGATCAAATTTGATACACTCATAGACAAAGACACAAGAAACGAGATTCAGAAGTTTCAAGGTTGCAGTTCTTATAATAGTGCAGAAAATCGATAATATATATATATATATATATATATATATATATATATATATATATAAAAGGCAAGATGTTTGTGTGTATGTCTGTTTATATGCCTGTATGTCTGTATTTTTCAACCCTTTTATTTTAGCTTTTGCTTCGGATTTGGCTCTAAGTAGGTATAATTGTAGTTCTCAGGTCTCAGGACTCAGGACTCATTTAGCCTTCAAAATTCAGTTTACGACGAAAAATCTAATTTGATATCGATACCAGGAAATCAAAATTTGACTTACGTCCATTCATTTTTTTTCAGTCTACAGTATCGCTTTAACTGGAAACAGCTATTGCATTTTAGTCTTTCGTGCCAACGTCCAAAGAGTTTGAGCTCCAGGACCATGGATTAGTTTTAAAGCTTTCAATACACCCGAGCAATGCCGGGTTATACTGCTAGTTATGCAATAAAAACAAAGCTTCCACCTCCTTCTAGCAATGAACTGATCGATAATATACAACAAAATTCGCATATATTAATGTCTGCTAGGTATTTAAATGTTCTTGGTCGAGTACGGGATTCAAACTCTTGCAATGTTTATTTAATAAATTCCTTAAGTGCTGTAGTGTGTTAGGAATAATCGCATCCCAGTAAAACAATACGCACAGACACGTATGATATAATGCAATATACTAGTTACCCAAAAACATTTTTAGAAGCGTAAAAAAAGTACATCGTAAAATAATTGTGCTCAATTGTTCAGCAGAAGTGAGACATTAACTGTAAAAGCGGTACTGACCAGATCAGTTGAACGTTATTAAAAAAGGGGTCAATCCACAATCCAAAGAACTGGACATGCAAAGCCAACGATTTAGTAAAAAACGAAATATTCACGACTCCCTTGCTACCTAGATTTCAAACATATAGGTCTCATTTAGCAGTAAGGGCAAACCGTATTTCTTAACGCTTGTTTCCACTGAAAGGGATGTGCCTAGTAAGGAAAATCGGACATTCAGGCATTAAGGGAAAGAAACACACACACACATATACATACATACATACATACATACATACATACATATATATATATGTGCAGACATGACAGAATTGAATAGAAGCTCGCAAAAACCGTTTATTTTATTAAGCAAGTAATTTATACAAATGAAGTAATTATAAATGATCATAAATTTAATAACTAATACTTGGTTGACATCTCCTTTGCTTTTTTTAATGCAAGGAACCTTCTCGGCATACTAGCGATGAGTTCACGAATATCATCTTGAGGGATTTGTTGCTATGTTTCACGCAATAATGCTAAAAGTTCGGACTTAGAAGATGGCTTCCTGTTCTTTTTGCGAAATTTTCGATCTAATATGCCCCAAAGGTGTTCAATAGGGTTACTATCCGGGGACTGACTTAACCGTGGATGTTTATTGGTCCCATTTTGTTTAAATCAATGTTGCGTTGCTTGAGCAGTGTGACATGGATCTCAATCTTCCATAAATAGGGAGTCAACTTTGCTTATTCTACTACTTGAGAATATTGGAAGTAACCATTTCTTTCATATAGAAACATATTTGGATGAATTGATGTTTCCTTCACACTCCACAAGCTCTAATCGACCATCAATCCAAATTGCACCCCATTCCATTACTGAAAGGCCCCCATGTTTCTCCGTTGGCTGCAGTCTTTTTAAATCAAACTCTTGACTACAAAGTCTTCGTACACCTACTGTTTCACTTTCGGAAAATAATGCGAATCTTGACTCATCAAAGAAAATGACAGTGGTCCAAAAGGTCACGGGTCCCTTCACCATCTCATGAGCCCAATCCTTTCTGCATTTGATATTGGCTGGACGGAGAAGTGGTTTCCTTCTCGCAGCTCTGCCATAGTAGCCCAGCTTGTGAAGATACCTGACAGCTGTTCTGGGACGGACATCAACTTGTATTGCTATGTCAAACGCCTTGCAACGTGGATCCTGTTCAACATTTCTATTGACAAGACGCATGGTTCTTTCAGAGGGCCCACGGCGGCCTGGATGAGGTTTTGTGCACTTCTTGCCATCTCTGGTGAATTGTACGATCACTCTGTTAACAGTAGAAAGGGGTATTGAAAGATTTTCAGATATTTTTATTTATCTAAGACCACCTTCAGGTTGGCCCACTATACGTCCTCGCTGAAATTCGGATAGGTCTGATGTTCTTTTGGTTCAAGGCACATTTCAGTATTGTTATCTGCAATTTTAAATCAAATAATCTATGTTAATTTATCTTGGTTATTAAAAAAAAAACAGAAATAAAATTTATCTTGGTGTCTATTCAATTCTGTCATCTCACTCTCTCTCTCTCTTTCTCTCTCTCTCTCTCTCTCTCTCTCTATATATATATATATATATATATATATATATATACCCTCAACCGTGTTCGCACTGGCCAAAGACATACTTTTTTGCATGTCAGCCTCCCGTCATTACCTCAATTTTCTCATTCACTAAATTCTCCCGGTACGGGTATGTTATTATAGCCCCTTTCGTACTTCTGGCACAACCTGCAAACGTTATCCCCAATGCTGTAAGGCTTGACTTTCTTCGATGTACGTCATTTCACATTAGTCTTTCTGTTATTTTTAAAATTTCTACATGTGGCTAGCGAGTATGGTACAATTCCTTTTCATTTTGAACTTGAACGTTGATCGATAGTTGTACCATCTTCTTTTGAAGTTGCTTTCTGTGTATCCCACATAAATCTTTTCTGCCCTTAGAATCTTTCACTACCAGCTAATATATATATATATGTGTGTGTGTGTGTGTGTATGTGTGTGTGTGTGTGTGTGTGTGTGTGTGGTACAACACAAATTAACGAAAATATTAAATCTACATTTCTTGAAATTGATATCGTAGACTTTTAGATTTCGATCTTCAAAGACCTCCGAGATAGTTGTATAAATTTTGAAAAAAGTCACGTAGAAATCATAAGCAAAGGAATTAAAATTATTTTAGCTGCTAGAAACTCAATTCTTATCTTTGATCATTGTACCTGGACAAAAGGTCTCGATGAGAGTTTTGACGTCCCCGTGGAGCCATATGATTCAGCCCTGTTCACTGATCATGTAGGAATTGACATATTAGATATCATAAGTAGAATTATAGACCTAAACAAAGTGGATTATCTTGGGATGATAAGTTATGTCCATCCCTACTAGCAATTGACCCTTAACAAATAGAATTTATAAAACCTCATTAGAGCCCTTAAATTCCTCCACTTTAAAACTGGAGTTTCCTATAATCAAAATATTTTTAACTATTAGACATTAACCTTAATCTGAATGACAGCTTCCACCAATCTTACCTCAAAGACAATCATACCCCCAGTTATTTATATATATATATATATATATATATATATATATATATATATATAATAAAATACCAAATGTTGTAAACACTAGAATTAAACGGTTATAGTCCAACCTTAAAGTTTTCAATGAAAATAAAAAAAATATACAACAAGGCCCTTCAGGAAAGTGGCTTCAAGAATAAATTGGTATGTTTTTAACCATCTCATCCCAAGCAAGGCATTCTACTGCCACTGTTGCGCAGGGGGTTACATAGGAGAAAGTGATGAGAAAGAGTGGTTAGTTATAGGAAATATTAGGAGGAGGGTAAAGACGGATGAGGATACCAAGGATGTAGGTGGAGTAGATGGAAAAAGAGCTTGTGAGAATGGATGAGAGTTAGTGTGATAGGAGATGTCTATTGACCTTACATTTAAATTCCTGGAGATTGTAGCTGTCGGGGAAGCAAGTATATGGAAGAGAATTCCACAGGCGGGAAGTGCGAGAAAACAAGCTGTTAGAGTAGAAATTGCATAGAGTAGAAATTCATATCTAGGAGGCACCAGTGATCTAAGTTCATCGGAGCAGAAGCCGTGAAAGTATTTATAGAATAGGTAGAGGGAAGCCACGTCCCGCCAGTGAGAGAGTGACTGCAGCCGAGCTTCTAAGTCGGTATCGATCACATTACAGACTCTCCGTTGGATTTTGTCAAGAACCCCGAGGTGAATAGCAGGGGCACCGGACCAGATGTGGCAGTAGTATTCAATACACGGGAGGATGGTAGATTTATATATGTGTAGGATGGACTCAGACGGGAAAAACTTCCTGGCCCTGCATAGTGAACCGACCTTCTTGGCAGAGGATTTAGCAATGGATTCGATATAGACATTCCACTTGAGGTCCGCTGAGAGTGTGAGGCCAAGGAGGCGTAGTGTTTTACCCTCAGGGATGCTAGCCTGTTTCATGCTAATGGGAGGTATGAGCGATTGTGTATGATGGTGAATAGATAGCAGTTTCGCTTTGGAAGCATTAAAATTTACGAGCCATTTCTTTCCCCAGTTTATCACGGATTGGAGTGGTATATAAAAAGCAAGTTATTGATTCTGAACCATCTAGTACTAACAATAAGCGTAGAAAAAGGAAAGTAATATACTTTAATCATCTATTCTGTAAACTATCTTATATTAATATTTTCTTAAACTAGTAAGAAGACATTTCCATACCAACAACCTACTACACAAAATCTTCAATAGAAATACTTTTAAAATAAGCTATTTCTGCACATACAATTTGGACAGTATAACCAATTCCCATAATAATCAAATTTTAAAGAATTTAGATAAAAGTAACGCTAAAACAGGAATTTTAAATTCTTGCAATTGTTAAGAACTGTCTGGTGCATGGTAACTGTAGATCTACCCAAGTAATCTACAAAGCTCAAGTCTTCCCCAGAAATAACAAAAAGAATTACCAAATTTAAATTAGAATTTCTGCAGGAGAATTTAAGCAACAATATTACTCTTACAAACACTCAATTTTCTCACCCGCATTCAAAGATTTCAGACATCTCTTTCTCGAAAATTTTGGAAAATGAAAGAAGAGGAACTACCCCACATAGTAAGTTGGAGACAAATAGGTTCAGCCAGTATCACCAAAAGAATTTACGATAGATACAGTCTATGTTTATTTAAAAAAAAATAAAATAATAAAGTATCCTAAACAAAGACTGCTTTAAAATTTACGTAAGGAATTCATAGGTAAATGCCGTCATGAATCCAAATTTTTAAATTGGAGCTATTTGGAAATTTTTTTTATGGTTTTTAATTGTTAGGAGAGCTTGTCTACCAGTTAAAGTTTGTATCTTCTTGCTTAAATTCAGCTTATCTATAATAATTTTAGCTTCCTTGTTAATATTTTCTATATAGGAATCCGGAATATTAAAAATTGTATAAAATTAGCTAGCCTGAGTGGAAATTGAAATTAAAATATGGAAAATAAAGGGGAGTATAATAAAAACAGCCAAATCTTACAACGGTAGTAAAATTTATAGACTGTACCCGGAAGAAAAGTTAGCTATTATGTTATTCCTAAACAAAAATGAATTAGTAAATAAAAGAGATGTTTTGTAACGATACCGAAAAATACCTTAATTTTAAAAATGCGACAATACCAAGTGTACCCATACCAACAAATATGTTATTTTTTTAAAAATGCGCGTTCATAAAAGATCCCTGTTACGTGATCATTTAAAAAACCCGGTAAAATCGGTTACTGTAAATTGGTCGAACACACCGAAAGGTCAAAACCTAGGTCACGTAATAATTCATTTAGAAATATATATATATATATATATATATATATATATATATATATATATATATAGTTTAAAAATTAATAATTATTTTACTAAAATAAATAACCCACACAATACTGAATTAAGTTTCTTAACTACAATATATTTTAATATACCATAATTATTTAATCATAGTTATAACATAAACATTCCAGCCCCTTTACTCATGAAGTAGTTTTTAAAAAATCCAACTTGCTGTTAAATTATTTGCCTATTTAAGTATTGTGTGGTCCCACTATGTACCTTACTCAGACAATTGTTTTTTAATTTAATTAATTACAATGTTTCATTTATAACTCATACTCCAACATAATTAAAAAAATTGAAAATTATTTTACTTAAAATAAATGATTCACACAATACTAAATTATTGTTCTTAATACAATATAACTAAGTAAACCATAATTATTTAATCCTAAATCTGACCTAAATATTTCAGCCCCTTTACTTATAGGTAATAGTAAAAAATCTATTGTTCAATAACAAAAACCTACAATCCAACCTCCTCTTAACAAGTATTGTCTACCCATTTAAAAAATCTAAGTTCCTACTATGTATCTTATCCAGACAAAATTAAAAAGTGACATGTGTAGATCCAAGCCATCCTGCCCGCTTTTATAACCCAAATATTAAATCTCCATGGTTACATAATTCTCATTTTTGAGTGAATAATATTAACACACCTAAAACATTTTCTCCAACTACCACACCCTAATTTTCTAAATAACCAGAAATTAATTTTTTTTAAAAATAAATCATTTTCAGCACTTATTTAAAAGAAGAAGAGCAGTATTGTTTTGAAGCATGAAAATTTTTGTGTAGTGAAATTATGCTTTTATAAACCATTGTAATAACAATATATATATATATATATATATATATATATATATGTGTGTGTGTGTGTGTGTGTGTGTGTGTGTGTGTGTGTGTGTGTGTGCGTGCACGATTTATATAAAAATAACGAGTTCCTAGCGCCAGGTTTTGGAAAAGTAAATACTAGATTAACTATAAAATTACTTTCCTTTCCCGATTCTTCTTCTTCGCATTATTATTGTTATTATTATTATTATTATGTCATTTTTCATCATATTTCGATTTCTGCATTGGTCTCACTACCAACCAAGTCTGCGGGGAGACCTAAGGCAGGTAGTGGCGTGTTGTTATGACTCCATTTCATGTTTTTCTATCCTCCCTATCATCCCCAGCATTACATAGATAACGTTTTCCTTAGTGTGTGGGCTGTACTTAATAATACAATTTTTTGTATATCTCTTAAGCTGGGGTTTCCAGGGATTCTTTCAATGTGTTGTTTTGTTCCATTTTTTATCATTCCAAGTGCACCTACTATCACTGGCACAACTCTTGTTTTCAATTTCCACATTTTTTCTATTTCAGTTTCCAGGTCTTTATATTTTGACAGTTTTTCAAATTCCTTGATTGCTATGTTACAATCCGCTGGACAAGCCATATCAATTAATAGACAAGTTTTCTCCTTCTGGTTTTTAACAATAATGTCTGGCCTGTTTGCTTCAATTTTTCTGTCTGTGTAGATGGTGTAATCCCATAGAATGGTTACATCTTCTATTTCTGTAACCGGTGCTGGATGATGTTCATACCAGTGTTTGTTTACAGCTTTTCCATAATGTTTGCACATTGCCCAATGTAAATATTGCCCAACTCTATCGTGGCGATTTTTATATTCGTTTGGGGCAAGTACAGAACAGCCTGAGATTAGGTGGTCTATTGTTTCTTGGTGTTTATCACAAAACCTGCATTTTGGATCCATATTATTATGCATAATATTTGCCTGAAAGTTTCTCGTGAAAAGACTTTGGTCTTGTGCTGCAAGTATAAATCCTTCAGTTTCAGACTTTAATCCAGATGCACGTAACCATCGATGAGTATTAACTTTGTCAACATTGGATTTATTGGCACGTACTGGATATTGGCCATGCAGAGGTTTGTCTTGCCAGCGCTGTTTCATCTTTTCAAGAGCTTTATCTTTGGCTTTCATTTTCATATTTTTTGCCGCAATAGTTGGTGCTTGGCTTCTGTTTTGCTTTTCTACAGAATCTACTAACTGTAATTCTTGTTTGTATTTACTGCCTTCTTTTATTATTGAATATTTTTTCTTTCTTTCTTCATGTTGCCTTACTAATTGTATCATCCAATCCTTTGTTGTTTCTATGTATGTTAGTACGCCAATAGTTGTTGTCTTGTATGACAATTCCAGCTGAATAAGACCCCTTCCACCTTCTTTACGGGGTATGTATAGACGGTCTACATCAGCCTTTGGGTGATGCATCCTATGCTTAGAAAGAAGCTTTCTTGTTTTAGCATCCATTCGCCTGATGTCGTTTAGAGTCCAGTTTAAGATGTTGAAGCTATATTGGACAACTGGGATTGCAAGGCTATTAATGGCCATTACTCTATTCTGTGAATTTAATTCAGTTTTTAATATCATTCGTAGCCTTCTATAGTACTCTTTACGCACTATTTCTTTCATTTTTTTATGGTGAATGTTTTCGCTCTCATTTACACCTAGGTATTTATAAGCTTCTTCTGGTTTCAATTCTTTTATTGTTACAGCAGGGTCTGGGCTAATTGAGGATGTTTCTTGTATTGATCCACGTAAAACTGTAGCTTTAGCACATTTATTCAAATTAAATTTCATTCCAATGTCTTCGCTGAAGCATTTTACAGTTTGCAGAAGACCTTCCAGCTCATTATCATTCTTAGCATATAACTTTAAGTCATCCATGTAAAATAGATGGCTTATTTTCTTTTGGCCTATTTTATAACCACATTCTGTCTTATTAAGTTGACTGGTTAGTGCTATTAATGATATGCAGAATAGTAAGGGAGATAAAGAATCACCTTGAAATATACCTCTTTTGATGTTTATTTCATCAGACTTATAGGTTCCATTTATATGATTGAGGTAAAGGGTTGTTTTCCATATAGACATGCACTGTTTGATGAAATTGATGATGACGGGCGATATCTTGTATATATTTAAAGTCTTTAAAATCCATTCATGTGGCACACTATCGAATGCCTTTCGGTAGTCTATCCAGGCAGTACTAAGATTTTTCTTTGTCTTGTAGCAGTTTTCCAGGATCATTTTGTTAATTAGCAATTGGTCTTTACAGCCATAACAGCCACGTTTGCACCCTTTTTGTTCAAGCGGTATCATGTCATTTCTTTCTAAGAATAAATATGTTTGTTTTGTTAAAATAGATGTTAGTAGTTTATATGTTGTCGGAAGACATGTAATTGGTCTGTAGTTTTTCGGGTTGTTTGTGTCACCATTCCTGGGTAGAAGAAATGTAATTCCTTTTGTCATCCATGCAGGAATTTTAGTGGGATCGTCAACCATTTCTTGGAGTTCTTTGGCTATTTTTTTATGTGCTGCATTTAAATAATATAGCCAAAAGTTAGGAATTTTATTTATTATTATTATTATTATTATTATTATTATTATTATTATTATTAATAATAATATTTAATAATTATTATTATTAATATATTAATATATTAATAATTATTAATAATTAATAATAATAATTATTAATAATTAATATTAATAATTATTATAATAATTATTATTATTAATATATTAATATATTAATAATTATTATTATTATTATTATTATTATTATTATTATTATTATTATTATTATTATATTTTTCATCATATTTCGATTTCTGCTTTGGTCTCACTACCAACCAAGTCTGCGGGGAGACCTAAGGCAGGTAGTGGCGTGTTGTTATGACTCCATTTCATGTTTTTCTATCTTCCCTATCATCCCCAGCATTACATAGATATGTTTTTCAAATTCCTTGGTTGCTATGTTACAGTCCGCTGGACAAGCCATATCAATTAATAGACAAGTTTTCTCCTACTGGTTTTTAACAATAATGTCTGGCCTGTTTGCTTCAATTTTTCTGTCTGTGGAGATGGTGTAATCCCATAGAATGGTTACATCTTCTATTTCTGTAACCGGTGCTGGATGATGTTCATACCAGTGTTTGTTTACAGCTTTTCCATAATGTTTGCACATTGCCCAATGTAAATATTGCCCAACTCTATCGTGGCGATTTTTATATTCGTTTGGGGCAAGTACAGAACAGCCTGAGATTAGGTGGTCTATTGTTTCTTGGTGTTTATCACAAAACCTGCATTTTGGATCCATATTATTATGCATAATAACTATTATTATTATTATTATTATTATTATTATTATTATTATTATTATTATTATTATTATCCTTGAATTTTTGTTTTAAGCTTATTTCTTTTCGCGTTCCAACCAGAAACCTAGGGTCAGAAATGGCGCCATGACATTTTCCACTGATTTTTTATGTCAAAAAATTTTAAACAATTTTTTAAAATCCCTAAATCATACACATTTTGCATAGATGAACCTCTTCCTAATTATAAGTATAGTTTTTATTTTATATTTCTTTAGGTTTTGGTTAGCAGGGGGTTTCTTCAATGAGTTTATTGGAATCTTTTCCAATCAAACCCAGGACTCCAACTACAATTAGAATTCCAGTTGAATTCCTTGCATGCACTTACGTACAAATACCATTGGGAAAGGTTTTAATCCGTCTCTTCCCTCCAATTATGGTTTAAATAATAGGACAGATTGGGTTATATAGCCTTGGCTGGCAACTAGTCTAGCGCAGAAAGCAATGGCAACCTACTGCGGAAAACCTTCTGTCCAGTCAGTCACGTCTCGAAAGAGACATGATCGTCCAAAGCGTGTATCATGTATGGCACTTAACTGACTGACTGACATATGTTTTCGTGTGCCCCATATTTTAGATTTTCATTAAAGGGTCCTCGTATTTTAATGTTTTTCTAGATTTTTAAATATTCATCAGAAACTTCAGCGATCGTCATGTCAATAAGAAGCCATTATTATTATTATTATGTCATTTTTCATCATATTTCGATTTCAGCTTTGGTCTCACTACGAACCAAGTCTGCGGGGAGACCTAAGGCGGGTAGTGGCGTGTTGTTATGGCTCCATTTCATGTTTTTCTATCTTCCCTATCATCCCCAGCATTACATAGATAAAGTTTTCCTTAGTGTGTGGTCTGTACTTAATAAGACAATTTTTTTTTATATCTCTTAAGCTGTGGTTTCCAGGGATTCTTTCAACGTGTTGTTTTGTTCCATTTTTTATCATTCCAAGTGCACCTACTATCACTGGCACAACTCTTGTTTTCAATTTCCACATTTTTTCTATTTCAATTTCCAGGTCTTTATATTTTGACAGTTTTTCAAATTCCTTGATTGCTATGTTACAATCCGTTGGACAAGTTATATCAATTAATAGACAAGTTTTCTCCTACTGGTTTTTAACAATAATGTCTGGCCTGTTTGCTTCAATTTTTCTGTCTGTGTAGATGGTGTAATCCCATAGAATGGTTACATCTTCTATTTCTGTAACCGGTGCTGGATGATGTTCATACCAGTGTTTGTTTACAGCTTTTCCATAATGTTTGCACATTGCCCAATGTAAATATTGCCCAACTCTATCGTGGCGATTTTTATATTCGTTTGGGGCAAGCACAGAACAGCCTGAGATTAGGTGGTCTATTGTTTCTTGGTGTTTATCACAAAACCTGCATTTTGGATCCATATTATTATGCATAATATTTGCCTGAAAGTTTCTCGTGAAAAGACTTTGGTCTTGTGCTGCAAGTATAAATCCTTCAGTTTCAGACTTTAATCCAGATGCACGTAACCATCGATGAGTATTAACTTTGTCAATATTGGATTTATTGGCACGTACTGGATATTGGCCATGCAGAGGTTTGTCTTGCCAGCGCTGTTTCATCTTTTCAAGAGCTTTATCTTTGGCTTTCATTTTCATATTTTTTGCCGCAATAGTTGGTTCTTGGCTTCTGTTTTGCTTTTCTACAGAATCTACTAACTGTAAATCTTGTTTGTATTTACTGCCTTCTTTTATTATTGAATATTTTTTCTTTCTTTCTTCATGTTGCCTTACTAGTTGTATCATCCAATCCTTTGTTGTTTCTATGTATGTTAGTAAGCCAATAGTTGTTGTCTTGTATGACAATTCCAGCTGAATAAGACCCCTTCCACCTTCTTTACGGGGTATGTATAGACGGTCTACATCAGCCTTTGGATGATGCATCTTATGCTTAGAAAGAAGCTTTCTTGTTTTAGCATCCATTCGCCTGATGTCGTTTAGAGTCCTTATTATTATTATTATTATTATTATTATTATTTTCTTGGATTTTTGTTGTATACACATTTTTTCGAGTGCAAATCAAAGACCTAAAGTCAGAAATCGCTTAATGACATCTACTGATCATTTTTGTCAAAAAAAAAAAAATCAAAACAACAAAAAAAAACTCAACCAAATACAAATTTAAGATCACACGCATTTTACATAGGTAAAGCTTTTCGTGTGAGCTGTACTTCTGATTAGAATTTTTTGTGTTTTTTTCAGGCTTGAGCTATCAAGATCCTTTTTAGTGAGTCTATGGGAACATTTTCCAATCAATCCGTGTGCTCTAACTACCAATGGAATTATTGATATCTTTATGTCCCACATTTTTGAGATTTCCATTTCAAGATCCTTACAATCTGCAGAGGCTGTCATGTCAATTAGAAAGCCCATTCTGTTTTTATTATGCTGTTGCTAGTATTATTGTTAAGCACATTCTAATGTTTGATTCACTTTTGAAAGAATCTAAGACTCTGGATGAATAGAATCCTGATATTTTTCGTATTAGAAAAAATGTTCGCAACTACCAAGTGTTTCAATAAATACGGTGAATTTTTCGGCGCTAAATCTAGTGAATACCAATGCTGAGGTAGATTCAACCGACCTAAAGATATGATCTGAAATGATTTTACTGCGTGTGGGCTTGTTTTGTCGCTCTGAAAAGAACATATTTTCCTGAGATTAAATCAGGGAATTCGGGGCGTAAATATTCCCTCTTCACTCGTTCTTCAAAATAAAGATATGCGGTGAGTGTCTTGATTAATTCGTTACAGACGAAATTTGCCATGACCCACCAACTGTTCATAAAGATTTTTCAGGGGTAGATGTTGAGTTTAAAATGCTGATATAGATATTTTCTTTGAGAATAAGGAATTCTTTCACCACGCAATATACAGTTAGTTTAATGGTGGCCCCCCTGTCTTTACTAATTACTATGGTCCTTTTTTGTATGAGAAATCAATATTTTTGGTCCATTTAAACATTTACTATAAAAAATATTACCTTATATTTTAAACAAACGAATTCCAAGCCTATGTATATCGTGATTTTCTAAGCGTAGCTTAGATGATGCATAAGGCCGAAAAATATTGATGTGTCAAAAGGTTGAAAGTGAGGATATTACTCACTACTCAGTTTTACTCGTTGTAGCAAGACAAGCAGGATAAACATTACTCTACGCAAGGTGCTCCGAGCACCATGGCGTGGAGTAATGGTTAGCCGATGGCGTAATGGTTAACCCGTGGAGTAGTGGTTAGCCCGTGGAGTAGTGGTTAGCCCATGTATATATGGTTCAATATTGCATTAAGTGAGAAATTTTATGTATACATTGTTGCTATCTTTTTCAGATTTTAGCACACACACACACACACACACACACACACACACACACACACATATATATATATATATATATATATATATATATATAATATTTACATTATTCAGATTATTGTCATCATCTTTGTTGCTATTTGTACGACGTTTTGGCCGTTGTACGCTCCAGCCTTCTTCGGTACTAGGAATTTCTAACCAAACCCATTATTACAATCACCCTTTAACCCTCTAGTTAGTTACTTGTTCACCACTGCTGTAGCCTGGCATTGTACTCACAATACTTTGGGTCAAATCACAGGAACTAACCAACGTCTATTTCCACTTAAAAAGAATGGAAAAAATGAATTTGATCCCTTGTTATGTAGTCTGTAATGACCAATCGAAAATATATTTTTATTGATTTTGATGGATCATACGGTGATCAAGTCTAATAGTGATCGCGAAGGTACGGTAGCTCAAATACTCACTCTGATCTTTCTGATAAGGAAGGAAACGAACGCCCTAAATCGTTAGGAACAACCTTAAACTGGACTCGAAGGCCTACATCAAGTTCATTGAGGAGGTAGTGCTTCCCTTGGTCAAGAAGGTGGCAGCTGGAGAAGCCT
This sequence comes from Ascarosepion bandense, assembly GCA_037127315.1. NCBI lineage: Eukaryota > Metazoa > Mollusca > Cephalopoda > Sepiida > Sepiidae > Ascarosepion > Ascarosepion bandense. Next base: position 5,961,108 of record JBBBDQ010000738.1, read on the forward strand.
ATATCTGGCAAAAGAACTCTGCACCATGCCAAACAAACAGCAGAACCCAGTCATGGCTGTCACACTATTTGTACGACCACATCACCCCTTACATCGGGCCACTTAATTTGCCAACCTGCAATCCCTTGATTATTATGTGTGGGACGCATTTGAGCGGAAGACTAACAAAACTCCTTGTAACACGAAAGATGAACTGATGTCATGACAGCATTCAACAACTTAAACAAAGAGACCGTTCAGAAAATATGCAGGAGATTCAGAAGTCATCTGGAGACCGTGGTTGGAGCCAATAGCGATTTTATTGATTAATTTACAACACTTTTGTGTAAATTTGATAAATATAACTGTTAAAATTAAATATCTGTTATTTTCATGTAATTTAGACGACAATTTATCCATCGCATCCTATATATATATACACTACCGGCCATAATTATTAGGCCACCCCAGTATTTTAAAAGAAATAAATTAATTTTAGTATTTATTGTCAAATCAAAATAGAATGGTTCTTTTGTTATTATTGCTTTGCAAAATTTTATAAGGCAAAGAAGCAAAGATGAACTCGTCCGAATCAACCTAAATTTTCTTCATTCATTCATTGATGAAAATGCAATATAGGTAATTATTAAATATTTATAAATTCATTTGATGCACATGTTATTGTGCACTATTAACAAAAGAACCGTTCTATTTTTATTTACAATTATTTACTTGGCTACAAATACTAAAAATTAGTATGAAATACATCATTTTTTAAAACACTGGGGTTGCCTAAAAATTATGGCCGGTAGTGTGTATATATATAGTCATCTGCAGACAAATCTGTTTCGCTCTATCACAGCTCATCAGTACGGTTAGACTTCGATTGCTTTTTTTACCCAGGATTGAAAACCAACCGAGTTAGCGTCAGTCGGCGATTCTACCTCTGGGCTATGGGCGTTCGGTGGAAGAAGGCAGACCTTTTAGCGCGTATATTATCATTATACGCGCGCAATAGCCAGAGTGCTCTAATTTATTTTACTGAATGAGCGATGTGTACATGCCAGAGTAGCTACTGTTTTTCAAAGTTTATGTGTGTGTGTATATATATATATATATATATGATGAGTCTCGTTTCTTTTCAGAAAACCTTTAGGCATTTCAAATTAAATAAATTGCAAATACTATGACCGCTTATTTTGAATAAATTTTTTTTGTACTCACGAATAATCTTTCGCGTATTATAACTGAAAGATGTAAGAAATGCGCAGTAACTTTGACAGATGATTTTATTATTCATTTCTCGATGTTCCCAAGTACTTTCAACAGGGAAGCTGACACAATGGTTGCAATGTTTTTAATCTGATATATATATATATATATATATATGCGTCTGTGTGTGTATGTGGTTCAA